>BMAV01001826.1:14337-47971 GCA_019973955.1 Trichonephila inaurata madagascariensis
GCTACACTGGTGACAGTACGCCCCTCCTCCAGCTTTCCGATCATTCTTCCACGTGTGAAGTCATCCAGGTTGTTTCTTCTAGCCATATTTCACGAACTGACTCACTGGCACTTGCAGAGAATATGGTGAATTGCGTCTCCGTCCTTCATTTCATTCTACTGTTGAGCAGCGCGCGCCGACATCACGCGTTTTGCGTACGCTCACATCGCTTCTGACGTTTTGTTCCTGATATTTGCATACGCATGACGTTTCTACTGACTTACGTGTTCCCTCTACTGATCTCCAGACCTCCTTTTCTGCAATTTCATGGCTATCTGCTAAATTTTTACATTGTTGCTTAAGTTTTGCACACCAGTGTATATATATCAATGAGTCGTTTTTCTCTTATATATATATATATATATAGGCATTCTCTGAGGCTATGTAACGTTTAAATAACGAAACAAATTCCCTTGACAAGAAATAAATAACACACAATGGTTAGTTAAAATTGTTTATTTATCCTCCAAACAGTTTTCCGAACATAATAATTTAAGAATGACCATAATTGTTAGTTTTTATTTAAATAACCTTTTATTTATTTTGTTTAAGGTATCTGACTACCCTAAAATCATGATTTGTTTCAAAAATAGACAAATTTGTTTTATGATTTTATTTTATAGACCCTCTTATTAGCTTAGTAAAAATCCCAAGCTTTTTATTTTCCATTCACTAGAACAAAAACTTCAAGTGTTTTAGCTAAAGAAGATGCCATAACTTTACACGAGATGTCAAACTTTAAAATGCGTTTTACTCGAAATGTATTTTTTACTCAACGCGGACAGCGATTGCTCAAAAAGTTTTAAAAATAATTTAATGAAACTTTTTGTAAATGTTTTGTATAACAGTAGAAGTATTTTGACCTTCACATTTATCAATCACTGTATTATTTCAAAATGTACAGCCCTTTATGTGAATATAATCACTGTTTTTTTAAGCAATTTCATATAGTCACTAAGATAGGGGGCTCTAGTTTTTGTAAACATTAAAATATCTGTTATCCTGAAGGTCATTTCAAACATGGATAACAAAGTAACACATTAAAATTGAAAAACTGAGAATTTGTTCGAAACATTTTTGCACAGAGTGGGGCCTCGTTTATGTAATTTTGTGTACATTTTTTTACAAGTTTTTTCCACACAATTTTAATAATAATAAATTTTTTTTCTGTTTTCAATTTTACGATTTTTTGCTTAAAATATACTAAATAAACCTAAAAATTACAAAAAAAAAAATCCCCATATCTTCATTTTTTTCAAAAAATTTTTTTTGCAAGTAGTCGGATCCTTAAGACAAATAATAAATGTTAATGAAAAAAAAATTTTTTTTTGCTATTGTGCAAAAACATTTATATTTCCCAGCAACAATTAATTTGTAATATATGTCGTTATGTTTGCCATATATGTAAACACGCATTGAATATAAATTACCAGCTCAGTCTTGCAGTACTATTTCAACAAAATAGGCTACTTTCGTAAGTAATCTTATTCCAAATGAAAGCATTCTGATTACATGGTTACTTCTATTGCTATTTCAGCAGCTCTTCAGCTTTGCTTCTACAGAAGTAAATGTTGCACATAAAGAATGCGATGTATTTAATCGAAGAGAGAACTTGTTCCTTATTTAAACACCATTGAAGGCAAAATAGCTACTTTAGCAAGAACTGTTAGAGGATGAGTTACAAAGGTAGTTACTTAATAGTTCGGAATTGCGAACATTTCGGATAGCTTTAAAAGTTTTAAAGTAGTTGAAACTTTGTGATTTTACGTTTAAATTAAGCGTGTATATTGAATTCAGCTTTATACAAAGTGCTGTTAACATTACTGGGTACTAAATGAGAATAAACATTTTACACTCATATACATAAATTAGAATACAAGACGTTGCAAATGCATAATTGCAATGGTCAATAAATGTGTGCCGTTATTTAAAAATGCTTAAATTATTTTAATCCATTAAGTGTCAACGTCATATATACACATCTAGCTCATTAAGTGCTTTAACTGCCTCGGACGTCTATATGCGTAGAGCTATAAGTAAAATCATTCGGAAGGTTTTGGAATGCAATATACTGACCTTAACAATGTTTGCGAAGGGTTTCTTTATTCAATAGAAGGATTTCCCAATTTCCTGTTTCCACCCCCTCCCCCAATACACCACAATTTCTTACCTTACGTGTGAAACAGAATTGCTTAAGTTTTAATCGGCAGTTAAGGAATGTAATTTAAATTCTTAAGTTTAATAAGGAATAAATACTTTTCTAAGAAATTAAAAGTAAATAAATTACCTTAAACTTTTACTTGAGAAATTTTGAACAAGAAATATTCACAAATCTAATCAGGGAAACTACAAAGAAAATTCCTTAGGAAAAATAAATTTTATTTCATGTTTTCCTTTATTAAAATAAGTACAAAAAATTGAATTCCTACAATCTAAGTTAAACTTAAGTATTATTACCGCTTTACATATGATACAAAATAACAAAACATCTACCATTTTCCGTTGACACGAGAGTTGAATACAAATACTTATAAGTGCTTATTTTTTATTTATAATTTATTATTGATGAAAATAATAATAGAAGTATATTTTTTTATGAAAAATCATATTGTTTGGAATTTTAACTAATTTTTTACATTGAGTTTTTAGTTAATTACATTACATTAAGAGACTACGTCAAATTTGTCTTTTTTTTTTCTGTATTTCATATTACGTAATTGAAAAACTTCTCAAATTGTTATTTTTATGAAATTTTTCTTTATAAATTTCAGAGATTGAAAAAAAAAACGAGGAAGAAATTAAGAAATGAAAAACAAGTACTCAATTTGAAACCAAGAAAAAATTTCAAAAGTCTACCTTTCTTTGAGACTTTCTTAAAATGAAAAATTGAAAAAAAAAAAAGGTTTTTATTCTGCATGTTATGGTATCTCGTTTGAAGTTTCTTTTTTATTTTATTTCCTTTCTATAATGTGGCTTAAATTTAATTAGTAACCTCAGTTTCTTTCCTTTTCTCTGAACTATTTTATAAACAAGTAATTTTTTTAACGTTCTATGTTGCGGTCTAAAATAAAAAGAATATAATTGCATCTTTTTAAAAAAACTTGTTTTAGTAATTTCTGTATACATTTCCTCAATTGAAACATGTAAAATAGAGAATAAATAAGTGGAATAGGAAAATTCAGATGAGATTGGGACAAAATTATAAGTATCTTTACTAAAAAATACATTTTATTTTTTTATTGATTTTAATACATCTTAAATAATATTTAGTGCTAAAATCCTTTTGGCCTTCTGAAAAAAAGACTGAGTATTAAAACAAAGTGTACATCGAAGGAATTTTTTTAATAATTTAAATGTTTTTAAATATTTGAAAACAATTATTATTAGGAGATTGAAAGGCAGGAAATATTTGTTTATCCGTACATGTTCCGGTATTCGAAACAGCATCTAAGTGCATGCACATGTTATGTATTAAACACCAGATAAAGTTACTTAAAACTTAAATTTGTAGAGCATTACGTTTTTATTAACAAACTTCTATTTTGTTTTGCTATGAGTTAAATGCATTATTTATTGCATAGAAATAAAAAATTTCAATATTGAAACAAAATTACAAAGTGTCTATGAATAAACTTTATTGCAATAAATTTTTAACATTAAAGATAATAACTACTTATATTGCCCCTAATTTGAAGTATGTTTCTTTAACATTGTTCTAACTGACACCTCTTTATTTATATATTAATTTTTTATATAAATAAATTATTTTGTCTCATGAATAATTGTTAAGTCAAAATTTACATCTATTTATTTCTGACTGATTTTTTTTAAAAAAAAAAATTAATAGGAGAGACCCTCAAGTTTGATATATAGCGCTTTATAGTGAAAATCAATTGTTATATTCTTTTATATCTAGAGATTATTAGAAGAAGACCATGAAATACTTTTCCCTTACTTTTCGATATCGCTAATATTTCTCAAAAGGGTGAAATTTTAAAAGAATTTGACAATTTTTCCGTAAGTTTTTTTAATCACAATATATGACTGATTGTTAAAACTCTTAAAGTGTTTCAGGTCTTTTATTTAGAGTAAAAAAATAAGTCAGCACAAAGTTAAAGTTCTACATTTTTTAATTATTAGATACTTTAAAAACCTTCTCTTATTTTATTTCATATAAAATTCCGGTTAGATTTTTTTTAAAAATAATTAGTCCTCAAGGACATTAAAATAATTACAACATATCAATCCAAATGTCTAAGAGAAAAGCAAACATTTTGAACAGAAACTATTGATTTCTTTTTATAAATAAAAAAAAGTTTTTCGTGATGCTGAAAAAAAAATATATCACGTACGATAGCAACAATGACAAAGTTCAAGATAACTCGACAAGTTGGCAACCCCTATTTCGCATGTGTTGTACGCGCTGAATTGGCAACCATGTGCTTCGTTTCAAAAAATGTCGCCAATGCGTTTGCAATAGAACATTATTACTATCTCTCTCTAGATTGCCTAGACTGGAATCGTTGAGTGAGGATAAAGACTTTGTCTCATACGAAGACAACAATCAACGGATCTAAATACTCCACTTTCCAGGGAGCTACTAGAAAAGAAGGTTTATCAAAATCTGAGGACTTTATAAATGAAATGTTGGACGATGCAGCTACAGTGATGAATTTAACTGAAAAGGAAAGGAGCGCGAAGAACAAATTTGGCAGAAAAAAGAGCAAATAAATTGATATAATAAATGTAAATTACAGTTTTACAATTTGGGCATTGAGTAGGAACAATGCCGTTGGTCCTCCGTTAGACGGAGAGGGTAGGGTTTGCAACCACGTGTTATATTTTGAATCCCGGGATTTCGGGATTACATTATCCAAAACCGGGATTGGATTATTTATGAAAAATACTTTCACATTATCATAGCTGAAATTGCATAATAAAACTGAAAATATAATTAAAAATTGGTTTAATGTTATTTTTATTGAAACAAAGAAAAAAAATTAATCCATCATAAAAAACAAGTAATATATATATATATATATATATATATATATATATAAGTCAATCCCTACTTAGATCAACAAAGAAAATTTTATTTTAGCTTCTTTTTATTAAATAGTTACAATTAATATAAATATGAATATATACATGTAGGATATCCCATTTGTAAAAAATTAGATCATATCCTTTTACCGAGGTCAGCAATTCTAATCAAAACAGTATCCCACATCAACGCCATCTAGCTTCCCTTTTAAAACGCCGTCATCAACTTATTTCGCCAGAGGCCCACTAACACTCGTCGAGAAACGTCGTATTTCGCGCGTCAGCGCCGTTCGTCCGCACCAGGCGGTAAATCTTAATTGCACCATAATGAGTTCTATTTAATCTCAATGGCCTTCCTTAAAGTAATGTGATCTAACTTTCCTATTCTTCCGAGATATGCTTATCCAACTTTTCTATTCTTTTGAAATATTCCCCATGTAAATACTCCCCTATAATTCTTAATAAATTATTTAGTTTTCAACCAGTTTCTTTCTTGAACTATGTTGTCTATTTTATTTCAAAATTAACTAATACACCCTAAAAACCCCTAGACACCACGCCATAAAACCCCCGCTATCTGAAGGATCCCACCTTTGGAATATTTTGGTTGGATTCCCACATATATAAGACAGAATCACAACATTAAGTGGTAATTCATTTTATTGTCATTAAAATATCGCATTGTCATCCAAAACAATCGTGTCCATGAAATTTCACTTCAACTGAATGCTTTAAGCCGTGAGAAAAAAAAACCTTTTCAAGTTTTGACACAAATCGCCAAAAGAGTCGCTAAGTAGCCAAAAATGATGCCAACGTAGCTATATTTTTAATTATTTTAGTAATTAGTTTTAATCACTTAATTTTTATTAATTATAATTAAATTATTGTATTATCATCCCAAATAATCATGTATATAAAATTTCAGCTCAATTGAGCGCTTTAAAATGTATTTTATTAACGATTGAAAATTCCACCAAGATAAATAAATAAATGAATATATATAGAGAGAGTGTGAGCTATAATAGTAGGAATTGAAAAACAAATAAATATAGTAGATTAGAAAATTAAAAAAAACAAAAACATTTCTTAATTTCTTGTGTTTCTGTAAATAAGCTTTTAAGAAACACAGCTTGCCCAGCATTTCATCGTTTAAGTGGCTTTTTATTTTTATTACAATTTGTCCTGCCGAAGAAAATTCTCCTTCTGATTCTAAGCTAGTAGGTGCTATCGTCATTAAATAGGAGTATGTTCTTTTCAGGTAGTCATCCCGTCTCCCTCCATTTTCAAAAAAAAAAAAAAAAAAAAAAAGACATTTCTTTTTGAATTTTTGATGACAATGTCTCAAATCTAATAGACTGCATTAATGCATATACGTCTTTGATGATTTTATCTAGTTCTTCTGCTACACGTAATAGTTTTTGTGTGTAAAATGATCCAGTTATTGAATCAGAATATGAATTAGTTTTCTTATTTGTGTGTTACCTTATTTGAAATACATCCAATAGCATGAGCTGTTAGTAATACAATGGGATTTGAAGTGTTTCAAGTCTTTCAAGCAGTTCCGCTATTTATTTAAGGCATTTAATTGAAGAAGGAACTGTGACAAAATCTATTATTGAGATGTTGTTTATATTGTGTAAGTATTGCAGTGAGCCACTTAGATCTGCGCGAAATTCTCCCGTACGAGAAATGAGAGCTGCGTATATATATATTACTTATATCACTTATTATTACACAAAAATGACTTCATTTCATAAACATAATACACATTTTCTAAGAATTAAATTGTTAGAAAATCTTGATGATAATTTTTTTTTAAATATAATTCAGACAAAAATTGAATCCCGGGATTAGTTTTATTAATCGCGGAATTTCGGGATTCCGGGGCTGCAAACTTTAGGACAGAGGATCCCCCCTTCCCCTTTGTGTATCATAATAAAAAAATATATGAAGAAACAGAAAAATGGAAACCAATATTGGTATCATAAAAGCAATACACGCACACGCATATAAGCAAATACTGTCATAATAAAAAAACAAACAAATGCATCCTATATAATAAAACTTCGTTTTGTTTGACTCTTTTATCTTACAGGAAGAAAAACTCTTGTTCAGTTACAGATATATACAATGTAAAATCCCACAACACTATTGATTCATCCTTCCATCCGTTGCAGACATTTGATCAGAGTTCGTAAAATTTTACGATCGGAAGCCATGCCATTTTTATGATGTTACTAAAATAGCATTAAACGCTTTAAGATGATTTTTCGTCCACCCATAACTCGGTTATCCGTAATTTAACCCACCTTCTTGTTTCAGTGCTTTTTTAACCTCAGGTGTGGATGCTTTCTTAGTTTATATTTTTCCACCGAGGGCTTTAAAATCGTTTAATATTTTATTGGCACAGACTGTTCTAGTAAATTCCCTCTAGAAATGTGATTGGGTACAGAAGTTGCTTGTTTTGACGTTAAGCAAAATGAACATCATAAATTGTTTTCGATTAATTTACATTGTCTCAAAGGCTACACATTTTTATGTCCTTTGAATATTTTTTCTAGTATGTGGACTTTATTTACTAGAAAAAGTTGATGGATTAATTTTTTAGTTTCGTTTTATGTTTCTCTAGGTATTTACCTACTGTAATAACTTAAATCGTAACTTAAATATTTTTCCATTTAAAATAGATTCATAAAAAATGATGCGATATTCAATCTTCATTTATTATTTGAATCACAACATATAAATATTTGGAAACACAATTTTATTTAAAGAAGCTCAATCGTAATTATAATCTTCCAAAGAAACATATTTAACAAATCCGAACTGGTTGTTAAGATGATTTTATAAAGAAAAAACGATTTTTTTAAACATTTTTTTCGTTAGTTTGTTTTTTATGCAAAACTAGCTGGTATACCCGCTCTTCGCACGGGTGAATTGAAAAATTAAGCAATATATATTGAAGGATAAAGAAGTTTTAAATAAGTTAATTTTACGTGAATTTCAAATAAAATAAAAAAAAAAGCTTTTTGCATATCTCAGCTGAACAAACAAACCATATTTGTTAAAATTTAAGTCTGTAGATCTAAAAGCCGATTAAAAGGGATTTTTTTTTATCCATATAACTCCCCCTAACTATCTTGTGGTTCGATTTTTGAAAACACCTCCCTAAGCTGACACATTGTTACAAATTTTGTGTAATGAACGCTTAAAGTAGTGTAAGTAATTTATATCTGGATGTGTAAGACGTTAATATTACTTTCTATTGTATCGATTTTATGTAAAATTGTAAGATTCGCAAGCAACACCGTTCCTTACATTATAATGGCTATTCAATTAAATTACAGCGAAATGTTGGCAATAGAGCCAAGTTGACATTATTTTTGGCCTCCCTGTTGGCAACTTGGCGATTGATTGAACGGTGCAAAAGGACAACAAACAGGATAAAACAAAAACCTTCTCCACAAAAAAATCACAAACATGCCGATTTTCATAGTAACCGGTTGAACACTGTTTGAGTGATGCGATTTTATATATACAAACATCCATTTTTATATATAAACATATGTCGTGTTTACAGATTTGTATTTTTAAGTCAATCTTTAATTGTCCATAATGTTTCAGATGTGACTAAAAAAAGTATTGATTAATACTTTTCAATCGCTTAATCAAAACAGATTTCATTCATATCAACCACAATTTAATTTTTATATGGAACTCAGCTTTCACTGGACTGAAGATTACATTATATTTGTGAAGTAAATCTGCATTTAATTTGCGACATTTAAATCTTTTTATTCTTATATTAAGCACCAAGAGGATTGAAATAAGAATAAATGTTAAACTTTATCATTTTGGCTATGAGAGAAACAATATTTCTTTTAATTATTTTAAGCCATTTGGTCTGATTGTTTGATGATAATATTCGAAGCAATCAAAATTTCAGTTTTCTATTTTATAACTTAGTTGAAACCAGTTAAAATTAGAAATAGGCGATAAGTTTGTATGCTCTAACATAATGAATATTAATGCATTTTTATTCCTTATACTTTTTAATACGAAATAACACTCTTTTCTTCTCAGTGTTATGTATCCATATTATATTCGTCTGAGACGTTTTCAGAGCACGTATATTTAGCAACTTTTTAAGTTAAATATATATTTGAAATAATCCTTTGCAATAAATTTTTATAGATACTTAAGCAATTAGGAAAATAAAAAACTGTATAATTTTACCACCCATTAACTTTATTATTAACTTAAATAGCTCATTTACCTCGAACTAGCTGAGAAAGTCCTGTAAATGTGTTTTCTTTTTATACATTGTTATTCATTTCACATTAGGAATATAAATAACTTAGTGAAGTGTAATAATACTGTTTTAAGTGAAGCGATCAAATTGTGAAGATTGCATGGAATGCTTCATTCCAGATGGAAGCTCACTGATTAGATATCCTTTATCGCTGTCTGGGTCTGTTTTTAACTACTATATTTTTAGCATCTACTTATTAAATGATTCATATAAAATATATAACATCCTAGTATAATTATGTTACTTATAACTGTTTTGAAAAATATACAAGGTAATTATGAAAGTAATAATACTGATAATAATAGGCATTAATACTCAGAAGTTGTAAAAATGGGCTGTCAGAGAGGTCCATCCTCTCTAACTCGGGTTTTTTTTTTCCATGCAGCCAAGTTGGCACTTTGAGATAGAACAACTTCGATCCGCAAACGAAAGTTAGTGCTAAATGGAATATAAATAGTCAGTAAGAGAGGGAATAATTTTTGGTGGACAATGCAGCCACGTCATAAATTATAGTTGATTATTCCTGAATTGGACAATTTCTGTTCGGCGAGTTTAGAGGTCGCATCTCATTTCAAATAAGTATTCGTTACCTCTTACTATTTATAGTTTCGTCTAAATATCGTATACTTAGTTCTACACTTATAAATTAATACAAATGAATTAGTGTGCTGTTCATCATTTCTCTTCCGACTTGTAAGCGTCCCAATCAGTATCGCTTTCGGATCCCCCCGAATATCTGGGTAATGAGTGGAACTTCCACCTCATTCAACATGAGAAGGTACCGCGACATTATCAATACGTATACGTCTAAAAAACATAACATAATATAAATAGTTTTTAATTTTAATTTGCAAGTTAAATAGTAAATGAAATAAACTACAGTAAATGAGGCTGATATACTTGAGCTTGCTCTATAGCTAGGCTTATTAGTGACGTACGAATGTAGAACTTATTGCGTGTAGTTGATATTAGAGTATGAATAGGGTGTTGTAAATTTAAATCAACACACATACACACAAACAGGACTCGCACGCACACACACATACACATGTCTCAAAATTCAACCAAAAATTCAAAGTAATGACAGAAGACATTACAGTAGTCTCCACTGAAGGACATGATTCCATTTCAGCAACTAATGATTTTCCAAAAGCCACTTAGCTTCTCGTTGGAAACTATCCAGACCAGGACAATGCCGTCAAATAAATTCTATGGCAAAATCACACTTGTGTCCTCAGTTTGGTCAAACCGGAAAAGGTCCCACGCTAATATCGGACTTCAAAGTCCACCCCATGAGGGTTCACAAGGAACCAATGGCCGAATATTCCGGTTACGTTAACAAAAATCTTTCTGTATCATGCGTCTTCCTTCGAAGACGTCACATAACCCACCTTGAAAGATTCACAACAAGGAGAGACCATGGACTCGCTAACGGACCAGGCCAAACTCTAGAATACCGCCTAGATCTCGAGCTTAAAACCTCTACTGCACAATGCTGAATATTTCAACATAGCCTTAGCTATAATGTGACCTGCACTGTAATAATATTGGCACTCCCCGACTTCAGCTAACTTGAACATTATTAAAAGGATGAAAACTTACCATAGAACATACAATAATCAATTAAATACAAAGTAATAGTAGAATTTTTAATAAATTAAAGAAAATAAATTAAAACTTCGTCGAGTGACAAAATTAGTTCAAACCCATGCGAAGTTGTTCGCATTTTCCTTCTCCGAAAGAAAAAAAGGCGAAAACTTTCTCACTGATTTTGTAATGAAGATATTTATAAAAAATCAAGCAATTTATGTTTATTCTTTTAATTTTTTTTCTAAAAGAAGATGAAACATTCATCCTACTAAGCATATATTACATTCCGAAGAGAATAGACTTTGTATCGTTTTGATCAATAGGTTTCTTAAGGCTGTTTTCGGTAGAAGTACGAGAGCTTGAACTAAATGCGAAGCACATTTTCAGACAAAAAAAATGTCTCAATTTCCATGGAAATTTGTAGCATTATAGCTCGTATCTCTGTTAACAATATAGTGCTTTCAAAAATTTCAAAATATCCCATGAATACTTTCTTTTTTCATTTTAATACGAGAAGGCATAGCCCATTTAACATTACGGTATAGGAGAAAAACCACGAAACACAATTTATACCAGAAAAAATGAATCAACTCTGTTAAAAAAGGGAAGTATGATAAAAAATGTTACTTTCTAAATGATAGTGAAGCCAGAATATCATATTAATTTTTCATTTCTTTTATATCTGAAAAAATGTTACAAATTCGGATCCTATTCTTTAACATTAACCGAAAACAGCCTTAAGGGAGTGACAGTATAAAAAAAAAAAAAAAAAAAGTGGCTATTGGTGCACTTCAGTATCATTTTCAACATTTCGCCAAATTTTGGCTTATTAGCTTACATTTTCACAACTAAGTCAAACTTCATTTTCAACTCTTAATCTCTTATAGATGATTTAGAATAGTAATTCTACAATGTTTCCGTTTCCAATATATCATTTTTTTGTCTGAAAGCATAACATTCATTTTCTTGATTTTTCAAAACTATTTTGGCCACTATCCATTTTCCAAATATTTAAAAATGAAAGAAAAACCTATTTTAAATGTTTTATTTTCAGAAAAGTATTTTCGATAAAGAATATCGCATTCGCATGCTCTTTTTTCATTTTCCTCCAAGGAACCCAGCCATAGAATTTTATTCTGCTTCTATATTTACTTTATGAATCAAAAATTAAATATGATACATTATTTATATCTCCGTAGTATTAGAAAAGCCATTGCCTTTCATTATTATGATCGAGAGAGAATCATTTGCAGTAATAGAACAATTCCAGAAACATCATCCCTGAATTAGGGGAATTGGAACTTTGAAACGTGGAAGCGTTCGGAATATCAGTACTGGAACCGAAACATTTATAATGTAGTTTGATCCTTGAAGTCAAAAAGAAATGCGGTTTTTTTGTGAGCTACTGCATATTAAATTTTCGAGAAACTCTCTGGTGTACTTTTTTGCTTTTATTCCTTGAGTTGATAATCCGTACAATATAGAAAAAATTGCCTGTTTGTATTTTTTGTTATTGTGAGTACTTTGCTTGTAAAATAGTTAATATTTGGTTACCTTTGTTGTAAAGCTTTTAAATTTAGTTGAAGAGAGAGAAAAAATTTTAAAAAAAGACATAGAAATGGATTTTTTTTGAATATTCGTTCAATAAATTGTTGACAAATAGGAAGAATACATTCAAATATTATTAACCTTTCTAATACTTAATTACTATGTTACAGTTAAGGTATCCGACTACCTAAAATCATCACTTTTTTTAAAAATTGACAATTTTCTTATGATTTTATTTTATAGGCCATCTTATTAGCTTCATAAAAATACCAAGTTTTTTTATTTTACATTCACTATAACAAATACTACAAGTGTTTTAGTAAAAACATATACCATAACTACATAAAATATCAAACTTTAAAATGCGTTTTATTAAAAATGTGGGTTTTTTTTTTGAAAAGCTCAAACGGGGACAGCGATTGCTCAAAATTTTTTTTAAATAAATTGCTGAAATTCTTTGTGTATGTTCTGTATAACATCGGAAGTGTTTTAACCTTCGGATTTATCAATCATTGTTTTAGTATAAAATTTACAGTTCTTTATTTGAATATAATCGCTGTTTTCTTATACAATTTCATATAATAACTAAAATAAAGTGTTCTAGTTTTTGTAAGGATTAAAATATCTCTTATCCTTAAGGTTATTTAAAAAAGGAATAGCAAAGTGATGTATGTGTGTGTGCCTCAAAATTGAAAAATTGAGAATTTGTTCATTTACTATAGGTACAAAGAGGTCCCGTTTATGTCATTTTTTACCCATTTTAGTAGTTATAATTTATTTTTCTCCTCCTAATTTTTGACTTTTTTTTTCTTAAAATGTACTAAACAAATCTGAAAACCACACACATACACAAAACCCCCTCGATATCTCTATTTTTTTAAAAAAAGTTGTTGCAAGTAGTCGAATACATTAAGAGCTAGACAGAAAATTATATCAAAATCGCTCCGAAGTTTATTTTTAAGAAATCATAACTATATTTATAACAAAATTGCTTCTAGACGTATACCGCCATTCGCACTTAGCTTCATCGTACCCAATTGATACATCTGGTCATACCAGTCTTTGATCTATGTCGCTTCTCCGCAAACTGGATTTTTTTTTACCTGTTTATTATAAGCTAAACAAGCAATATTGTTTATTAAGCAATAAAAATGCGCTATTGTAAAACGGAACGCATGAATACAACAACACAAACAAAACGGATTCAAACATCTGAAGAAGATTAACTTTGATTAAACTATAATAAACAGTGAGAAAGTATAACCTAAAAAAGATTTTGCATTAAGATTAATTTAAATTGAAAACTATCTTAAACCAAAAATATGAATCAAAACTTAATTTAGGATACATGAAAAGTACAAAATAAGCTTATATTTTTCATTGAACTACATCGCTGTATGCACTGAGCAAAATAAAATCAACTCCAGCCATGTCGCCAAAATGAAAATGAAGCTATTAAAATAATATTTTGAACTGTATTTATATATAACTGGGAAAAAAGATTTAATTTTGCCCCAAAAAACAGATAAATGTATAAGTATTATGGGGAAAAAATGCAAGGATAGTAAAAATATGTGAATAAATATAAAATAATTTGTATTTCGTGATAAAATATATAAGAAAAAGGAATATGTATTTATGAATACACACGCGTGCTCGAAATTTTTTATTGATTACTTCCCCAGCAAAAACATGATTTTCATAACTACTTTAAAATTTTATTCCAATTTTGAAAATAGGTTTTGGAGCAAAGAATTGATCAAAAATGGTTAATTTTTTCCATGTTAAATATACTAAGATTAAATGTAATTTTTTATCTAAAGTAATGTTCATTAAATATATTTCATTATTCCATTTTTTTACAATAAAATCAAGTAATATTTTGTATTCTCTCCAGTCATTTGTATCCGAAAATTAGGGAGAAGAATAATTTTGAAAATGTTTCTGTGGGTTATTTATTTAAATAGATAAAGAATTCGATTTCTTTAACAAAAATATCGAGTAATTTATATCCTAGTTTATTAAAATTCTATAAAATCTCCATGAGAAATTACATCAAATATTTAAAGGAAATGCTCTACAGTAGACGTATTGTTGTCAACTCTTATAAGTAGTTAAAATTAAAGGATAAACTTAAGGGCTTTCTAAAAGTCTAGACAATTTTATTTACACTCTGCATACACTCTACACAAGTAGAACGTAAGTATTTTATTGAATATCGATATTTATATTTAAGAAGGATCCTGATACTCAAAATGACTGCTGAGCTGTTCCTTACTGTAGCATTCGTTTTCATTGAAAATTCCTTTAAGATTTCTAATTTGAAAATACAGTTAATGTCTTTAGAAAATTTATTCGACACAATAAACAACTTCTTATGATTAATGCGTCTCTGTTTGTATCAGGTGATTTATTAGATGTAGCGATAATGTACTAACAGTAAGAGCAATTTTTTAAAATTATTTCGAAATCTTATATGGAACCTTTGAAAGAAACCTTTTTCTTTCATATAAAAATGATAAAATACTTAAAGAGATTTTATTTTCTGTTTCCAAAGCTAGGCTTTACATACCAAAACACCTATTTTTATTACCATAGAAATTTTTGAAACCATATTTGTTAATGGAAATCCTGCAGCCTATATGAAATTCAAGAATCTCTAAAACTACGCTTAAAAATTATGTTACGAGAAAAATGATGCCAATAAAAAAATCAACCGTGGATGAATGGTTGATGAAACATTAAAATAAATTTTATTTAAATAATTTTAATTCCCAGTTAAAAGTGTTTTTTTTTATCTTTCTTTTGTAATTAACAAATTAAATAGAATATAACTTATATTCATGTTAGAACTTGTATTACAGCACCATTTACATTAATATATTGTAACGCCGTTTAGTCATAAACCGCTCTCATGCCACATTTTAATAAAGTCAGTTTGTATTTATAAAGAAACAGTAACTCTTTTTGTGTTAAAAACTTTATTTGAAAAATATGCTACGATTTGACATTTAGTTAGTAAACGGGGGCATTAAAAATAGTTTCTTAAAATACAGTAGTAAGACTTAGTTTATATATATAGAGTGGCCCCCAAGTGTTCGCACACTTGCAATTTTTAATAAAATTTGTTTTCGATTAATAAAAATTAATACATCGGAATTATAATTTTTATATCTTCAATTTGTTCCTTATAGAAATAACGCATTCGATTTTTTAAAACATAGTATATAGCTACTATTTTAAAGAAATAATAAAAATATACTAAAAAATTACACCAAAAAAGTCTTGGTACACTTAAAAAAAATCTCAACATAACTTTAAATATTGTATTCCTCTCTTAATTTAGTTGGATATCTTTTAGCGTTCACAATATTTTTTAAACGTATTGGTATAGATTTCATTAGTTTTTTGCAGTTTCTGCATCGATGTTCCCCCATTCTTCTGTGATTATTGTTTTTACTTTATTTTTTGTTTTTATGTGTGTCATGTTTTCTTACTTTAAACTCAAAATGCTCACCAAATATGTTCCACTGAGCTTAAATCAAGCTACTAAGCGTTTTCAGAATTTGGGAACAGTTACACAGTCACCATGGTCGTACAGTGAGAACAGTGCGCCTAAGGTCATTATGTTGTTAAAAAAATGAAGTCACCTCCTATACCCAAATTTTGGGCGCATAATTTTAAATTGTTCGTTAAAATATTTAAATAAAGCTCATGATTCTGAACACCATAAAAAGTACCAATTTATGTTATTCTGATGCTGAACACTTTTGAGGGTCACTGTATGTATATTAGAGAGAAAGTGAAAACTAGAAATAATCTTACAACATACACTTGTAAAGCTTTTTTGTTCTCCTCAAACATCCCATATAAGGTTTTTGTCTGTGAAAAAATTACCCTATAAACTTAACGTTATAAACTTTAACAATGAATGTATTAAAATCGATCTTCATATTACTTGTTTAATATTGTTGCAAATTTCCATTGGGGGAAAGCAGCTTTCATTTCCAATAATTTTTATAATTAGATGTTATTTACATTAGTACCAAAACGTATTAAAAAAAAAACAAGCTTTACAATGTTTCCGAAATGGCTCCTTAGAACAGTTCTAAAGCAGGAACTCACAGATTAAGTCTCTTTTATCATAGTCCACGCACAAGCAGATTCTAATCTCGACTGAGCTATTTTTTTTACTTTCCTGGACTTAGTTTCAAGGGTCTTTTATATAGTCTCATAGAAATTTCTAGAAAGATGTATCCTAGAGCTTACTTGATGATTCCTTGGCGATATAGTATTTTCCCCTAAATGTGTTGTCTAGGACGAAAATGTTTCGAATCTGATAATCCTGATCACATTTTCTGTGGTTACCATAATTTATTTTTCAACTTTACGCTTAGAAGCAAAGTGTGCCACTAAGATTCAATTTTTCCCTCAAAGATAGTGTTGCTGCTGAGAAAATAATATGCGTAGCATATTTCAATACATATTTCATAATATATTGCAACAGTTTCAATATTATCATTTCAAACATTATTATTATTATGTCATAGAAACCTCGCGAAGAAAGTTTATATTCAAGAATATACTTGAAATAATCTTACATGCTTTTAAATATATAACATGAACGGAAATTTGCCATGCAGTTTATATTCAAAAGAGTGAAAGCCCTCATATTCCAAAATTCTGCAGAAATTACAATCATATACATTCAGCCCTTGGTTATGCATACAATTTATGATGACACAAAGCACGTGGAATTTTATGGAACGCCATCAGAGAGGGAGAGAGATTGTCTGACATGGAAAGTCCCCACGTTCCTTCTAACTGTACAATCGAATAACCTGCTCGAGGAATGTTCCCTAATCCATGAAACCACATAAATACGAGGACTGCATTATTTAGAAATGATTGCTGGCAACGATGTGGGAAATATATTTCATCCATTCATGCGGAGAGTTACTGTAAGTGCAACCAGAAATGCGTGAGTGTTCGACGGGAGACAATGTTTATTTGAAGTTGCAGAGAAGAAAAGCTACCTTATAAATACAGAATGTTCTCTGTATTATGAATGATATATCTCGAACTACAAATATCGTCTCGTTTCATTTTACAGTTCCATGAAAGTCGTACTTGTTAAAAGTTTTCTTAAATACGATCGTGTGTCGTATTGATTCTTTTCTGAATGTGATTTATTCGATTTAATATATTATATTTTCTGTATTGTTCTTCTCATGTTTTAGTGAAAATGACTGTGTTCTGAAATGTATATCAATATTTTTTAAAAAAATTTGAATTTATGATTTTTTTATTAGTGGACAATATTTGAACAACGCATTTCCTCAAAAACTTAGAGCAAACAACTTCAAACGCTTTTAAAAACTACAAATTTATTTTTTAAATTATTTATTTTTAATTCCATATGTTATTCTTTATATATTTTTAATTTTTCAAAACAAATTTTGTGAAGCATGTGATATAAATTAGTTTCCTTGGAAACGAAATTTGTAATGCAACAATACTTTTAAAATCTATCCAAGATTATATTTAAATTACGACTTTGAACATTCCAACTTGTTTACCTTTTTAATTTATTAAAAAATTAGTGCTACTTTACTTTTTTTTAAAAAATCATCCACAAATATCAATTTTTTTTTAAAAAAAAAATCCCCCTCTCTCAAAAAAATACTTAAATCAAGTATTGATGAACTTGAATAATGTATGCTTAAATTGAAATTAATGGATGAGGAAAACTTTGGAATTTTACAATTTAAATTATCATTAAAATTTATGTCATGTAAGTATTTAAATTCGACATTAAGATTTAAAAGTGAAATGATTTTAGTATTGTAAAAAATGCTTTACTTCTTCCAAATTAATCTAAAACCCTTTGAATCAAAAGCCATTCATTAATTACTAAGCTCAAATTGTAAAGGGGTCCTTTGTGGGTCTTTCATTAATCCTCTAGAAAATTTTTTAAACTGTTATAGGGTTATGAAATCGCTTTCGTGGAGGATCCTTGATTATGTAAATGTGAATTGGTACTTAAAGTTAAGCGAAGAGAGAGAGGTAGTCGATGGTCGTCAGGCTGACACTGAAGATAAAGTTAAATAATTAAGTCATCGGAGTTTTTCAGTAAGGAGAGCCGGTATATCTCTATGAAGAAATATTGTCATTGCCGCAGAATTAATAATCACAGTTAAGTACCTTAAGATTTTTTTTTATATTTATATTAGTAATTAATGTAAACACATTCCATCCGTTTAACTCCTTAACTACCACCGGCTTATATATCCGTCACGTTCAACCTGGGATTTAAGTGCCACAACGTATATGTGCGTCTTTTCCGAAATACGATTCGTTTATTTGTACTGCTATTATTACAACTAATCGGGCGCCTTTGGAATGCAATAGCATGACCTTGATAATGTTTGAAAGGAATTACTTTTTTCAGAGAAAAAATTCGTTAATTTGTGCCGTTTCTTTCCCCACCAATACACTGTATACGCGCGCCTATGGGAAAAACGGCTTCATTGGACAGCGAATCACTAACTTTTTTAAGGTATCCGACTACGTTCGGAACCGTGGTTTTGCAAAAGCTCATAAATGGATAATTTTCATGATATTTGGTGTCACTTAGATTAGAATGCATGTATAAAATTGTTTTAAGGACATTTTGACAAAAAAATTTATTTAAATACAATATTTTGGCAAAAAAATAACATAACCTTTTTTCAAAATTTTCTCCTTTTGTGAAAAATGCTTCTATTAAAATAATATTTTGCTTGTATATAGCTCAGATCTCTCTACAGAGGCTCAACTAGAATTTTTGAAATATATAACTTAGAAGTGGGTTTATCCATATTTTACGACAACAGAGGGGATCAAGTTTAAGAAAAAAACGCCAATAATTATTTAAATTCGTGGTAACTCTGAAAATAATGTGAATTTTTCAAAGATAATATGCATATGGTCGAATCACAATTTTATAGTGGCAAAATAGAAAGCGATTGTCCTTACAATTTTCCCTTTTCTTTTTTATATAGGGTGTTGAATTATTATTTTTGTTTGTTACTCTTTATTCATTAATTAAACTTCATTAATGGATTAACATCGGAAAAAAATGTATTAACATCAAGTGTCATCCACTACAAGTTTAAAAAAAGGTATTTGAACTTGAGTGGATGATTAAAAAGCATTTTTTTAACGATTGAATATGAAGGGTGTGAACTAGTAGGAGAAATTGAAAAAAGAAATATGTTATTTAACATAAGGAATATAAAATCTAAATAAGCATACAGAAGTGTGTGTGTGTGTGTGTGTGTGTAAATATCTGAAAATTCGATAAAAATTCTACAAAATGTTTATTTAAGCTTCCAAAAGCGCTTATCATTTTATTAGTTTGCAACTTACTGCAGTATATGATTGCTATAATTTTATACACAATTTTTTCGTTTTCGTCAACTATCATGTATTATTGTTACATTATTTGAAAACTGAGTAATTTAAAACTGGTGCTTTAAAATGTAGGAATAACATGCAATATTTGGTTTTAATTAAGTCAGTATGATTTTAGAACAGCCTATCATTTATTCAAAACATACAGTTTATTATCATTATATACATAACTATATCAAATCATATAAACTATTTTAAGAAAAGTATTACGTCTTATAAAAGGATTATATATATACACGGACATAAAATAAATAAATATCGCTACGCCTACATCCAGAAAATGCAGTTCTACACCAACTTCATGACGTTTCTTTATGTCAAGAATATGAAGAATGTATGACAGAATATATTAGGGAAACATATAGAGGCATGTCAAAGCGGCGAGTAAGTAGCTATTATCTATGGATAAAGAATGACAGTGGAAGCTCTCAATAGCTTCTCATCCGTGAGAACAGACTTTGACACAGACATGCATCTTGTAAACTCTAGCGTGAGGGCAAGTGTTTGTATTCTCACTACTAGAGGTCATTTTTCTTCTCTGTGTTAAATCATAACTTATCTTATTCATTGCTATCGATCGTGTCCTGTAACACCCAGAAAGCTATGGAAATTAATTACAGGTGTTTTGTGAAAAGGATATCAATAAACAACACTATTTAAGTATTAATATTTGTTATAAATTAAACTATTAATACACATATTTTAAAATATTTTCTTGTACCTTTTATTAAGTATTTTTAACACTTCCCTTGTAGGAATAAAATTTAAAAAAACACACTGATATGGATTTTTTTTTCTTTTTCGAATGCTTTGAAAAGGTGTCCAGTTAACTATTAAAACATATAATAGAGCAACGTACAATATATATTG
Organism: Trichonephila inaurata madagascariensis; assembly: GCA_019973955.1. Taxonomy (NCBI): domain Eukaryota; kingdom Metazoa; phylum Arthropoda; class Arachnida; order Araneae; family Nephilidae; genus Trichonephila; species Trichonephila inaurata. Next base: position 35,195 of record BMAV01001826.1, read on the forward strand.
TATAAACGTAATATATCTTGTATAACGTAAGTATATAATGTAATATATACGTGCTATGTGCAATATAACAACGTACAAAATGTATTGCTTCGTCTTCAATTTTATTTAAGTGTATGATTAATTTTATGTCATTTATATGTGTTTATTAAATATGAATTATAAGTAAGTTATCAAAAAATAAATAGAGCAAAAAAAAAACTTGAGAAACTTTTTTTAAAAAAATCATTATAGAAATGAGTATTAAGTATTAAATTATCTGAATGTTTGTACATTTTACTTTATTAGTAAATGATAAACGTTTAACAGTATAACTAGTTTCATAAAGTAAATTATTTTATATCTAAGTTACTATTTGTTGTAATACAGACGGTATTATATAGTTTAAAATTTTAGTATTCAGTAAATATTTTTTTGTTTATTGAGAATAAGAAAAATTCCAACTTTTTATACTACTTATTATTTACTTTGTAGGCAAACAAATGTTTTTTTCTTTATTATTATAAAATTTTCAAGCACATTATTTTTCATCTGTCATAAAATAGTTTTTCTGTCTATATCTATTAATATCAAGAAAAGGAATTAGTTTTAGTATTCCCGGAACATATTAGCACTTCACAGTACCCTAGCCAATCATCTCTCGTATTTCCATAACATTCTACATTATATTTGTTCATTTGTTTAAAAAGAAACTCCTACCTTTTCTCCTACTACAGTTTTCTTACAGCATTTAAATGTTAAATGTTTAACAATTACATTAAGACCTCGCTTAACGCTTTTTCGTTTAGCGCTGTTTCGGCTTAAGGCTACATGATACCCTTTTTCAAAAAATTTTTTGGAGAGAGTTACAGTAAAATTAATTGATGTTTTATATTTAGATTATATTATTAAGCTTATTCTTTTAGTAAAAAGTCAGTTTGACCAGCCATTATTTTACAATTTTAAAAAATTAGGAATTTTTGAAGTTTTTTCAAACTCTTATAAAATACTCGATTTTTAAAATTTTTTAGTCATTTTAAGTTATTTATGTTTCTTAGGTTATTGCAAACAAAAGTTAGTATGGATTTGAAAATCTATTCCCTTGTTGATTTTTAATAATTTTTTTTTTCTAGAAAAACTTGGAAAAAACACGAACATTTTTAAAATATCAACTTAAGCCTTTTTTAGAAAAATAACTAGAGGTCTCAGCCCTAAATCCATACTAACTTTTATAGAACATACGTTTGGCAGTATATATAAAAAAATTCAAGGCTCTATCTTGAACAGGGAAAAAGCCTTAGAGATTAGAAAACACTTATACTTTCAAATTTGAAAGTCTGAGAAAAACGCATTTAAAGTTTGTAATGTCATAAAACAAAAACTTATAATGCCCGTAAAGCTCTAATTTTTTAATATGTTATTTTATAATGCGTGTTCTGTATTAAAACAGTATTTTAATTAAATATGACTGAAAATAATATTTTTAATTCAAAATATATTTTTGCATAATATTGATAGATTTGTTAAGACTTCAGTTTATTCAGCTTTATCTTAACCTAATATTTTCACAAAAGTTTTGAAACACAAAGCATTAATGTACACAATAATAATGATACTAAATTAAGCTAAAAATAGTCAGGTTTGGTCATAAAATTTAATTTTTTTCAGTTTTACATTGGGGCAGTTTAGGAAGTTTTAGCTCTTGTCGTACGAATTTAAAATAATACAATATAGTACTACAATATGTTTAGTATAATGTAGTTTGGTACATCAATGAAATATTCAGTTATATCTGCAACATTTGAATTCGGAAGTCTAATTGCAGAATGAGCAGAGTACTGATTTTTAGATACATTATTTTCAGTAGTATTCCATCTTTTCGAAATATTGCTTCTCACAGCAACCAGAGAAAGCATTTGCCAAGGCATTTTATCAACTAGAGAAATTAATGATAAAGCTTTTAATTTATATAAACTATTTTTAAAGCATTAAATGACCATGAAATTCATCTTAATTAATTAATTATGAGAACTAAAAAAAACTCAAAACATAATCAAGCATAAATTATTTTAGCAATGAGAATTGGAAATAATAACCATTTCAAACTAAAAGGTCAAAAATAATTTTAATTAATTCAATTTAAGAGTGGAAAAATGCTTTAAAAGGAAACCGAAACCAAAACCGTAGCTCATAAAACTTCAAATATCTTAAGAAATAATTTGCTTACAGATCTGAAATTTCGTGGCAAGCTTCTCAATCATATGGGCCAAAAGAAAATGTAAAAATAAAAAATTAGGTAAAAATGAAATTTTTAGGGTACTATGTAGTCTTAACGATCTTTTATTTGAAGTGTGGGATTCCCCGAAATTACACACAGCAGTAGGCTTCCAGATATTCGAACCAGTTTATCTGTGTTTCTTCTTTCCAGCGGTGTTATACGAACGTATTTTTATCGTTTCAAACATTTGTTAACGTTATTGTAAATATAAATTTATATAATATAACGATTGCTATAGTAACAACTATTATGATTTTTAGTTTTTATCATGTGGGTGATAATAAAAAACACGAAAATAAAGCAGCAAGAAAAAGCAGGAGCAAATTTTGACTGGAGTTCAAAGGCAAGATATGAAAGGCAAGTTATGAATGCCTTATCTACTTACCAACAACTTCTTACAGAGCGCCAAAGGAAAACGCAAATTAGGTTAGATGCCTTTCTTGATAAAAAGGCAGACAATTGGAAATACAGAAAATACTGTATGATCTGAAATGTAAATATACTGACTTAGAATTTTATTTATTTTTATATGCATATTCATTTATTATGTTTCTATATTTGTAAGAAATACATTTTGTTTTATTGTTATAAAACACATAATTAATAAATTGAATAGTAAAATACCTAGCCAATTTTCTACCCATCTTCCCCTAACCCCATTATTTACATGATGAGATAACCTGGTTTAACGCTGTTTCATATTACGTTCTACTTTGATGGAACGTATACCCCGCGTTAAGCGGGGTCTTACTGTATACAAATTTAACCTGACGATCCCCTTAACTATTTATTTTGAATAACATTTATTTCTAGGATAATAATTCTAAAGTTTCTGACAAATAACCGTCTCTTTATTAGCTGTATCGTAACAGCGTATACAAAAACGTTTATTGTAGTCCTTATAATATATTTATATGTAACTTATCTGACGCTATCTTTATGTGTAAAAGGTATAACTTTGAGATTTCAGACAATTTTATTTGGCAATATTCTAGCTGTTGCACATGGCCTATTTTTTGTGAATTTAGTTCACGTATATAATGCATAGAATCATAAAACAGTTTTTTATACGAAAATTTGCTTTGTAAACTAGTCATAATAGTCGAAATCTCCAAAATGTGCACATAGCAAGTATTGGTTTGACAATGACGATTTTAGATCTTGCTTGCAGTGTTATACTCAAAAACTACACTAGGGATATTGGCAATGGACTTCTTTATGTTGACCTCGATGAAATCATTAGAACGATACATTTTAGCTGTAAGAAATATCTATACTAAGTATGAAGTATGTTGAAATAGTAGTCAATTATCGATTCTCAACAAGAGAATGACACGTTTCCATATTAAGTTTCATTCCTAATTATTTTTCCTTTAATAATATTAAATAAAAACTGTGTAAATTTTTGTTTTCAAGTAGCTTTTAAGTACGGAACATAGCATATAGTGACAGTGAATATATTGCAAAACCTATACTTTTAGAAATTTATTCCCCAGATCCAATTTTAGAACACCTTATTAGATCGCGGATATGTACAATTTTCTGGAAAAGCAAATTATTATCTGCAGTTATAGGCGGATGGAACTGAAGTGAAATAACGCTTTAAGCGTTCCATTTTACTCCAGTGTAAATTTGCCCATCCGTGTAAAGATTAAACCTCCAGTTGATACTTTGAGCTTGTTCAGACATTGCATTTCTATTTTAGTACAAACTGGAGCTGTTTAATAGGCACTTTAGCGGTAAAACGAAGTGGAAGTTGTTTCATTAATGGCAGCATTAATACTCAATGGCTCGATTTAATGTAATTTAAAGGCTTTGGAATTGAAAATTCTAGCCCTTGGATTTTAGCGTGAATTAACATTCAAAATGGATGTTCCCAATTAGGAATATAATAGCTTTTGTTAAGTTGTTTCTGTGCAGTGAAAACTAATTAGTTTCTTATTGTGGTTGAATCCTATAAAAACAGCAACTGATATGGTTATTATTAAATACCTGTATAGTTTTTGTTTTGAGAATAATTTTTAATTTTTTTATTATTCAATAATATTCGGTTCTTATTGACATTTAGCACTATATTTCTTAAATATCTCCTTAAAATATTTTTTTTTTCAATTGATAGATTAATTATGTTTGAAAATATATGTCCTTGAGAAAAAATTAATATTTCTTAAATTTTTTTTTATTAAACGTGTTTATATTAAGTCCGTGTTTCACAAGCTTTCAATGTTTGTGACCCAATATTCAATCATAATTTTTATCGCGCTTCCATTCCACACAACAATGTATTAAATTCAATAATACTATACTTTGATACTAAGGCTACAATACGACTTTATCCTCTTAAGTGCCACCGTCGTAGATAAACGTCTCACTCAGCCAAAGCGTTAATTGTCCTTGACGTATACGTCTTTCCAAAGTACGATCTTTTCTGTGCGGGATATCCACAAAATTTTTCCGAAGGCTTTGGAATGCAATAAAAGGACCTTGACGGCGTTTGCGAAGGATTTACTTTTTTCAGAGGACTTGTTTATTTATTCGTTTTCCTTCCCTCCCCTCAATAGTTCGCACACGCGTGTTTACGTGGAAAACGGTGGCATTGGGGAGCAAATCGTCCAACTTTTAATCGGATATTAAAGGATTTATTATAAACCTTACAAATTATCAAAATAAGTGTTAATTTTTGTTTATAATTTTATATATGACAATTCCATGACAATGACTTGTCATTTATATAAATATTCCCCATGGTAATTATTAAACTTGTTCTCAACTTAGTATTTCGTTAAATTAATTATAAAATACATTGGGTAATACTGATACATTTATAAATGTATTATATCATTGTAAATGAGTATTTTATTTCTTATTATGTCAGAATGTATTTCGTTTATTTCCTTTCATTACATTAATAATTTTTTTAATAATCTTGTTTTGGTCTCTTCAATATGCTCTGGCCCCTCTAGGGGGCGCGCCTCACAGTTTGAGAAACGCTGCATTAAGTCTTTTTCTGTATTTAATGCTAAAATTGGATGCATAGTATTAAAGAAAAAAAACACGTGTTTTTAAATTAACTATCCTGATAAGTATTGAAAATTACACATGTAATTTAATATTATTTGTAATCTCAAATTCACGTAATATTATCAAATTTGTGCGGTAAAATTTCAAAAGAACGTAAAACTGGAAATGAATTAAAAAAGTTTAGTTGATAATAATAAATAATGAGCTGATGAAAATAAACCTAAAACATTTTGTTTATGACAAAACGAATGCATATTATTATTCGTTCTTTTAATAACAATTTTACATCTTGATAACTCTCTTACTTTTAAGAAATTATTTTCTCTCTGATTTGAAAATCTGTACTTTCCTAAATATAATAAAGTGATTTTTTTTTTTTAAATTTAAAATAACATTTTCATTTGATGATGCATTATTTCTGTAACCGTAATACTTTTACGATGAATTTTTTTGAAAAAATTAAACAATATATTTGAAACATTTTAACCAGAAAATAAATAAAAAAAGCCTTATTAATATACAGACAAAATTTGAAGTCTTTAAAATCTCAATTTAACATTGACGGTATTAGGGGTACCAACTACTCTTAAAATTATTTGACAAAACCCCTATATATTTGCATACCGATATAGAAATTATTAGAAAACTATACAAACTTATTCAAAATATAAGCAGAAGTCCATAGAGCAATACATCACGAACCTTTAAATGTCCGATTCTATCGAAAAATCTAAACATGCGCAGTTGTATATATTCATAAATATCTTGGATCTAATAAAAAAAACACGGAGCCGAAAGCCCATATTGAAGTTCAAAGTTTTGTGAATTGTTATTCGAAAAAAAAAATGGTTTTTAACCGCCATCTAGCGCTTGTAAAAATTAATATAAATACGTTCCTAACTCTGATCACACCAGTGTGATCATGGGTTTATGAGCAGGGAAAGCACAATCACATGTATGATACCGTGCGCCGTGGAGGGAGAATCGCGTGATCACATATATGTGATCATGGTCCTGAACGGGTTTAAATATTGAACGATTTTGATATATCCTATATTGTTTTATAGGGTTTACTGAGTGCATTAGGATTTAAAATTAATTTAAAATAAATTTAATTTAATAACATCTTAAACGTGAGGAAAAAAGAAATCTAACAATGAAAAAACTTGGCATCTTGTTACGCAGTTTTGAACATATTTTTTGAGAAAAAGCTACCATATTAATATAGTATTCCTAAAACATAACACACGAAACACAATGTATCAATACTGAATAAACACTAACTAAGCATTCATATTTGTCAAAATTTATCTTATATATTTGATGGTAAAATACCCTTCGAAAATTTCTCAAACATTGCTCATCTATTAGTCACTTTGAAGATAAATTTACAATATTCTAAGATCAACAGTATTTTGAAATATTTTGTTTGACACAAATATTGTCTCAAAATTTTATATGTGTAGTCCCTCCTGCAAAATTGTTATATCTTATAAAGTGTGAGTACTTTCCGAATCGACAGATTTTTGTTTGATACAATAAATTTTAAGTTTACATTTATTGCTCAATTTTATGTTTAGATAAATATTTATGTGCGTATCATAGTTCTGTATCGAGATATTTGTTGTCATAAAAATTCCCTATGGCCTGTTTCGTGTAATTTTGAATTGTAACACATTCTCCAAATCGATGTTTTATTTGCTCTCTATTCAGTTATCTCATTATTATTTATACAAGAGATATCTTAATTTGTAAAAATATCTAAATAAATCGAATTTAAATCACATACAATTCTATAATCCTTATTTACTTTGCAATTATACGAATTATAAATTCAGGTAAACAACTGAAAAATATTTAACTAAGAGCAAATTGCACCGAATTAAACATTAACTAGATAAAATTATGAAAATATTGTAATTAATTTTTATGTAACGAAGAAATAAAGGAAAATTACAACCAAAAAAAAAAATACACGAATTTCCAAAATGAGGGATTTAATAACTTTGACAAATACTGAAATTTTTAAAATAACCTATTGTTAATCCATTTTTTCAATCAGTGTCATATCAGTGTGACTTACGTTTAAATTTACGAAAAATTCGTCTTAGTAAGGAAAACGAAACAAATTCTTCGTAAATAAACATCCACGTATACTTAGAATTAATAAATAATATTCTATTTCTGCCTTTTCTTCCTCTTTTTATGTACACTTCTATTCGAAACACGCGTAAGTTCCAAATAATTTGGTGAAGAGATGTAATGATATTTTAAGAGAAATCACCACTTTCCGTAGATTACCTTTCACCAGATGAAGGCGTATGTGATTACATGGTTATATACACATATTACTGTAACTAATTATAATTTGTTTTGCTGTTGTGTTACGAAATTATGCAATGCAAGAAAGGCACTGTGTACACTGAAGGAGACGAAATAGCTACTTCAGTTAATTCTGAGACGATTCGAGTAGTTATGCAATATTCAATATGCAATATATGTGCGTTGTCCTTCTTAAAGTGTGGTGAACGAAAACGAAGGAATCTTAATTTTAATATGAAATCACTTATGCAACACATCAACTCAATAAACTAAGCTCTTAGAAAGCTATAGATGTAACCATTTAAAGGTTTTAATAAACAATTCAAGAGCATATTTAGTTATAAAAGGCAACATCGTAATATTTATTTATGAATTTTTTGAAAAGTGTGTGCAATTTTTTCTTTTATAAAAAAATTAATAAGTAATTAATGGTCATTAAATTTGATTTTAATTTTATGAAACTTAATAATGCATATAGTAAAATTTTATTTTGATTTTGAAAATGAAAACTTTATTACCATTTTAAGTTATAATACAGATCTAGTAAGAAATGAATTTCCCATTTTAGAAGAGGTTTACATTTCGTATACTGCTCCAAATGAGATTAAATTTGAACTGCAAATAATTCAATTGATCAGTTTGACACGTTTTTTTTTAATAGTACAAAATTCAGTAGGTAGGAACTAGGAAAAACACATAAAATATTTAATAAGTTTCAAAACGTTGAACATTATTAAAGAAAAATACTTAAAGCTGCTCAAGATTTCTCTATTCACTTTTAACAATAGGTTTTATCGCAGAACTATATTTTCCACAACTAACCAGTCTATCAGATTATCAAAAGCAAGGCGTCTAATGCAGACTTTCAGATCTGGCATAGATATTGACCTCTTACGGTAGATCCTGTTCTTTAGGAATCTCCACAACCAAAATCACCAGGTGAACGAGGAGGCCATACTGTATGAAAATGACGGTTCATATCCCGAACATCTGTAAAAGCTGTCTTATAAATTGCCTTACACACGATCAACAAGAGGATTTGCAACATCCTGCTTCATGGAAATAAGGTCCTGACGGCATCCATGCTATTGAAGTTGTGGGGTTACAAAATCACACATCCTATCTCGGTATCAATGTCCTGTGATACAACAGGTTTTGATTACATGCAATTATATCTTCAATAAAATTTTATCTACTCTTTAAAATAACCTTACAGGCACATTACACTATCATTTGTTATGATGTAAAGCTTGTTCTATGATATAGCTTGTTCCAGGATAGTAAGGATTTTATGCTACCTAAATTCAGCAATTGTGGTTATTAACTTCTCAGGTGAGGCAAAAGTAGGCTTTGTCATCCTTTGGAATGTTCCAGGGTGAAATGTCTTCCAAAACCAATCGAGCAAGGAAATGGAATGCAAAAGTTTTATGAACTTCCGAGTGCTTGTTCTACAATGTCAAAAAGCATAATTTTTTAGGGATAAGGATGCAAAATCTACCATAAGAATTGGATGTAGTGAATTACGAAAATACTGGCACACTCACATTATCATGAGGCGAGAAAGGTAATTGCAATTTAAATATTAAAAGACTGGAGTGAATTCGTTTTCAACCTGGAAGAATTCAAAGCGTATCAGTTTTTTTCAAATGTTCGTAACATATTGAGTAGGGCACATGGATACACACCCATTGCACATTTTCGTATTATCAATGCGACGTAATTCTTCTGCCGATGCAGATGAATTCTACTGGTTCTGGTAGATAAGTTTTACCAGTTGCATTTTTGCTTGTAATATATGCATGATGTGCAGCAATGGCGTTACGTGCACCCCATCCCGGCGGGGCAGGATTCTAAGGGTCCAAAGCATGACTGACGCCAAGTACGTACCCTTTTAAGAATCGGCTTGGTGCCTCTGGCGTAGATAGTCCTGAGGGGGATCTGCATTGAAGATTCCTTTGGGGTCCTCTTTTGTACTTCTTAATAGTTTACTGCTTTTTATTTTTGCTCACACGTGTTGGGGCTCCTGCAGATTGGGGGCATCGTATAAGTAATACTGCAGTAGCTACGCCCCTGCTTGGTGCTTAAAACCCTATTTTGCAGGGGGCCCTTATATTCTTCATTACGTCACTAATGTGCAGATTAGTAACTAAATCTCGTTCAGAATTCGCCTTTTTTTGCCCAAAGAATACTTCTAATGGACGTATGCTGCAATTCAAATTATTTAGAGCGCTACCTGTCGGCAAAATTTGTATTTTTTAAAACTAAATTTTGAATGTATCCTTTGGTTTATCTGAGCTGAAATATTATCCAGTTTGGATCAATGTAACACATTCCAAAGGCATCTGAAGCGGGAAATATATTTGTTGGTTACCCTGTACATTAACGGTTTTTTTTTTTTTTTTTTTTGCTATAATCTAATACGATATACGTTTTACCAAAGTTAAAAATAAACACATTTTCATCTCTTTATGGCTGAATCCTACCTGTTTAAGAATATGTTATAAACAGTCATTTGACACAATATTCGTACCTCAAATATAAAGAAAATTCCATATTAACAAATTAAAATACTTAGTAATCATTGAAATGCAGATGAAAAACCATTCTTTTCTCTTACCAAAATAACATTATATTCCATTATAATGATTAAAACCTTCGAGTGCTTAAATAGAATGTTATTCATACTCGTATAAACAATAGCAAATAAAAGACAAACAGAGGTGCATTACTAGTCTAGACAGTTTCATTTACATTCCGCACACGTAAATATCTTGGAAACATTTTATCGAACCTCGATATTTGCCGACGAGAAGAGTTCCTCGAAATGTCTGTCGAGGTGGATTTATTCTGTGCATATTGAAGGAAATTACCATTGAAATATCCCTGAATAGTTACAGCTTAAGACACAACATGGCATTTAGCAAATCCCTTAGTTTAAAATAAAGAATATTTGAAGTGCATGTTTCTACGAGAACAAAGGACAATTTTGCATGTGTGTAAAGTTTTGGATAAATGAAATTCTGCTGTCTGTAACTGAAATAATGTGTAAGAGTAATCCTTGCTTCATCTAAGTTTAATAAGAAAATGCTACGATTATTATTTTTTTGATTGAGAACTTTTATTATTGCGTTAATATAATTCACACAAATTCAATTTGGTATTTTGAGCTTATATAATCAAATAATATTAAAAAAAATTAAGTCAGTTCCTACTTAGATCAAAAAGGAAAATTTTATTTTAGTTTCTTTTTATTTAAGGTATCCGACTACGTTCGGAACCCTGATTTTAAAAAGCGCAAAAATGGATAATTTTCATGATATTTAGTGTCATTTTTGATTAGAAAAAGTTAAAATTTTAAAGGGCATTTTGATAAATAAAGTTATTTAATACAATATTTCGCAAAAAAATAACTTAGAGAATAACTTTTTCAAATTTCCACTTTTAAAAATTTCTATTATAATAATAGTTTGCCTGTTAGCTCAGACCTCGTACAGAGGTTCAACTATGAGTTTTGAAAAATTCACATTATTTTCAGAGTTACAGCCCATTGAAATAATTATCGGCATTTTTTTTCTTAAAATTTCTCCTCTCTGTTGTCGTAAAACATGGATAAACCCACTTCTAAGTTATATATTTCAAAAATGCTAGTTGAGCCTCTGTACAGAGGTTTGAGCTATAGACAGGCAAAATATTATTATAATAGAAGCATTTTGCACAAAAGGAGTATATTTTGAAAATGGGTCATTCTATGTTCATTTTTTGTCAAAATATTGTATTTAAATAACTTTTATTTATCAAAATGTCCTTAAAACATTTTATTCATGTATTCTTATCTAAGTGACACTAAATATCATAAATATTATCTATTTATACGCTTTTGCAAAATCACGGTTCCGAACGTAGTCGGATACCTTAATTGTTACAATTAATATAAAGATATGTTTATACATATGACAGAGTCACACTATTAAGTGACAAGATAGAAAACGATTTTCCATGCAATTTTCCATTTTCATTTCTATGTAGGGTGTTGAACTATTTTTTGTTTGTTTCTTAGTATATATTCATTAATTAAATTTAATTATTCTATTAAAATAGCTCAGTAAAAGCGAAATAACATTCTCAGAAAAGAGGCCATCCCAGGTTCAAACCCACGACCTTATGGATTAGAAGTCCAAAGCACTATGAATTAAACTACAGGGACATAACGAACAGTTTTCCTGTATCTATATGATGTTGGATTATTATTTTTTTTGTTAATATTTATTCACCTTTTAAATTTAATTAACGAATTAATATTTGAAAAAAACTGTATTAACATCAAGTGTCATCCACTACAAGTTTAAGAAAAATGTATTCAAGTACGAAAAAAAAGTATATAAATATAAAATTTTTTAGAAACATAAGCATTTTTTTCGGTTTAAAATAGAAATAGAGATTAAAGAAATATATATGTAGCTATTTTTTAATTGCATGCTTCATAATTATTTCTCCATTTATCTAATTTATTCTTTGAGATTCATAAAAAGATTATAATAATACAACGGCTTCCTGCTTATAAGTATTTACAAGCTCTGATTCATCATACTATTAAATATTGTATATAGTGATTATGTTTCTAAAATATAGAATTCAAATTACCAAATTATGTAAAAAGTATTGAACAAATATTGTAATATACTGTAATTGAATGAGATATAAAATTAGAGAGCTATAAACAACTATATATTAAAAAGATTAATGTTGAAATTTATAGAAAAATGAACGTACTCCTTACGAGTAAGCCTTTACATTGTAACTATATGGGTAGAAATAAAGGCTGCTAGATAATATGAATCAATTTTGACGACTGTTACAATTATAGCTTAAAAAGGTAGTAATGTTTCTTCTTTACTGATATTAAAACTATTTTAGTAATCCAACAAAATACGCCTCATATTTTGAACTGAACACAAGCTTTATGCGTTATACATCTTATCCCAATACTGGAAAACCTTATGTATTTGTGAATCGGAGTTAAGTGACCAGGACCGGCTACATCACTTTTGCCGCCCCTCTCTTCAAAGAAAAAAACTTGAATAATTCTTGCGAATGAAAATGCATAGTAATAATACATACATACATACATACATACATACATACATATTATTATTATTATATTAATATATATATATATATAT
>BMAV01001827.1:0-10000 GCA_019973955.1 Trichonephila inaurata madagascariensis
AATTTAAACCCTTTTCTATTAGCCATTTTATTTTTATTACATGTCAGGGGGTGGGCTAAGCAAATTGGACTCTGCTTGACCAGCACGCGTTCTGCATGGGGAATAAAAGAACTAATTGAAAACAAGGGGCATGAACAATGTTCAGGGGGTGATGGGACCTTGCATTAATAATTACATTTGTGAATGCATAATCTTCCATTTATCTTTTTTAATTAATAATGCAACATCTGATTAAATTTTCAAAGTGTCTCTCTAGCACGTGTAAGGAAGGTGTGGGAATGTTCGTTTACGTGCAGATTCCGTTGGAAACCTTTGTAATTTGGCGATGGAGGAAGCACCGCCAAAAAGGAAGTAATCTTATTCACACACACAACATAAATAAACAGTTTAATAAAAAAATTTAGAATTTTTTCAATCAAAGGGGTTTTCCCCCAATAAAAAATTTTGGATTTTTAAAAAAAGACCCCCAAACAAACCCTTGGGAAAATTGGGGTAAAGGGGAACAAAAACAACCCGGGAAAGGGGGACAAACAATGCCGGTTCCCCAAACCATTGGTTTTGGAAAGAAAAAAAAACCCCCAAAAACAAAACCTTTTTAACCCCTTTTCCCACAAGGATGGGGAAATTTCCAGAACTTAGGGGGCCCTTTTGGGGCCAAATTTGTAAAAGACGATTTCCCAACAAATTTTTAACCCCGGGAAACCCTTTTAAATTAAACCTTCCCAAAGGTTTCATTTTGGGATTTCTTCCGCCCCGGGGGTTCCCCAATTGGGGCCAAATTTCCGCCCTGCACTTCCCAAATTTTAATTTCTGCACCTGGTTGTTGGAAAAACCCTTTAAATTAAAAACGTTTTTTGGTTTTAAATGTGGGTTTCTCTTTTGTTCTTTCTCCCCCCCTCTTTTTCTTTTCGAATAGTTCCCAAATTACCCCATTTTATGCCCGGGGCTTCCTTTTCCCGGGGGTAAAAATTCCCTGTAAATTTTAAATTAACCCCCTTTTACCAAGTTTTCGGTCTTGGTGAACCCCAATAAACAAGAAAATTTTTTCCCCCCTTTTGAGGAGATCTGAAAAAAGGGGGGTTTTTGGGGGGGGCCTTGGTTAAGGGGCCCTAATTAATCCAAATTTCCCCCCCCCTTTTCTTAAGTCAAAGAAATATTTTGGGGGTCAATTTGGGGGGCGATAAGGACAATTGTTTGGGGTCAAAAGAAAGGGGCCCTTTTGCCCCCCCCGGGGGTTTAAAAGGTGATTCGGGAAAAAATGGTTTTTGAAACCCCAATTTTTCCCCTTTTAAATTTGGCCTTCAGGGGGCCCTTTTAAAATTTCTTTTTTCCGAACCCCCCCCAAAAATTTTAAAAAAGGGCAAAACCTTTTTCCCCTTTACGGGTTCCCGGAATAATAGGGGAGCCAAAGTGGGGACCTTTTTCCCCCAAAGGAAATTGGGACCAATTTAAGCCAGTTAAAAGGGACAAGCCCTTTTCCCCGGGGAAATCGGGGAAAAATCATTCATTGTTTCCTACCAGTTTCCCAAAAACCCAAAACCCCAATAAAAATTTGGGCCCCCAACAATGGAGGTTGGGGGGACATTGGGGTAAAACCCGCCCGGGGTTTAAAAGGGGGTCGAAGGGGGGAAGAAAAAGAAACGAGCGGTTCACGTTTTTCTGATCTTGGGGGCCCAAAAATTGGGGGGGGGCCAAGCCCCCTTGGGCCCAAAAAAACTCTTTTTCTCTTGTTTTCCCTTGTCGCAAAGGGAAAAAAAATTATTTATTGGCAATTCTGGTGTTTTTGGGGGTTTGAGAAACCTCGGGGAAAAAAAAGTCTGATGTATTGAACTTCTAAGAAAAAAGACCGACGAATGGTGGATGAAATTAAGCGGTCCCAATAGCGCGGGGCCAGACGGGATTCTTAAATTTGGGTTTTTATTTAATTTTTTAAATGTTTTTGCCGGGTTAAATTGTTTCCCCCAAAAAATAAAGTTTTTTTTTAATGAAGTTTTTGTAATCGTAATCGCAGTCAGACGCTGAAAGAGGAACGGGGGCATTACAGATATAAAAATTCCCCTTTTTAAACTGTAGATTTGAGATTCGGAAAAGCATGTTTCCTGTGTTGAATAGATATCCCTTAAGAACAACACCCAAGAAATTTTGCGGAAATCAAAAGTGGTTGTAAAGGCATTATAGTTTAAAAAAAAATTTCTTTTTTTGAAAAATTTGGGAATTTGGAAAACATTTTTTTTTTTTTGTTGTGCGGGAAATCGGCGTTTGAGGAAATCGATTTGGGGGGTTGGTCTACAAGGGTTTGGGATGACTAAAACCCCCCTTTTTTTTTTTAGAAATTAAAGGGTCCTTTTCTTTTTAAAATCAAGAATGAGAGAGGAAATATTAACGTCACACTATTCAGATACTCGATGGTTTTTGGCGACCAACCTCGTCATTTTGAACCATGGTCAAGTGATGAGGACGACACCTGAGCTGGCATCCCCCCAATTTTTAACTTCCACCCCTACAACAGTGGGGAGGGGGGCCTCGACAGATTCAACGTGCATCGTCCTCCTACACAGCGGGTCTTCAGTGGTAATAGACACGAATTCATGTCACGCCGGACACGAGTCCGTTACCTTGACCATTGGCTACCGTGGCCACTTTTTAAATCAAGACGCGAGTACTATAGGAGTATTTTTTGATGCAATTGGCAGCTCAATACTTAAACTTAGTTAACAATAAACTTGAAATATAATACATTCTTACAACGTTATGAAATACTCAGCTAAGCGGGTGGGTAACAGCCAGTTTGCAATATGATAGAGGAAAGTCCTGAGATAACGATATATAATTTAAATTTTTTCAGTTTTTACCTTTTTAGAGTTAGATTTGGAAACCCGACCCTGGCCCGCATTTGACCATTCCCTCTTCGAAATTTTGGCGAAAAGGGGAAAAAAGGGTTTTTCCCAAGAAAACCGTTCAAAATCCCTAACCCCATTCGCCCCTCGTACTGACCTAGTTGCAGGGAGGGCGGCTCGCGAATTTTTCCCACGCTCTGACTCCTTCTTCCTCTACTCATTTCAGAGACGATACTCCATCGGCGCCGAAATTGGTCGTCTTCGTTCAAGGCGAGGGGTCCCCCCCTTTCGGGCGTGAAAACAGACGTTTTTTGGGGCCCAAAAAGGGGGGTTTCCTGCGTTTCGAGAAGATGGAGGAATTAATTTTAATGGGATTGTACCTCGAACGCGATGGGCTTGACTCGGGGGCCCCAAAAAGATGCAAATACAAGGGGTTTTGGGAGAGAATTTTAAATTTTTTCCCAAAAAATATAAAAAAATTTTTGCGTCATTCGAGAATTATTTTCCCATATTTTCTTCTGCAAAACCGAATTTAGAAAAAAGCAATTTTTTTAATTTTTTTTTTGGGGTTTTTAAAAATTGGGTTATCCTTAAATGGAATTTTGGTTTTTAAAAATCTTTCTGGGAGGTATGAATCATCTCTTTTTTACAAAACAGCCCTCAGTTCTTTTAAAGCTTATTTGTTTCTTTAACGATGTATTAAAAAAAAAACAAGTTTTTCAGAATGGCCGAACACACAAAGATAATAACTGAACAATAACCTAAAAAATTTTTTAAAACTATTGCGATTTCCTTTAAAAATAAACCCCCATATAAAAACCATACATCAAAAGTAAGTGCAAAAAAATGTTTTTGGCGGGGCCCAAAACGGGGCCCCGGGCCCAGGTCCTAAACCAAAATTTGGGGGCCCTTTCGTTTCCTTCTCGACTTTTCCCTTTAATAAGATCATAATTGAATAATTTCAATGGTAAAAAGTTTTTTCCCAGTTATATTACCCAAAAACTTAAAATTTTCCCGGGCCCGGGTATGTCAAATGGTTATATATGATGATCGTCGTCCACACACATACAGGTTAGACCTACCACCATACACTATCATTACTCACACAGTAAAAAAGTGGCAGTCGGTCGAGCCGGTTTGTGCGATTTAAAAACATGCAAAATTTATTTGCGGGTTATTGTTTGAAAAAGTATTTGACATATGCTATGACTATCTATTTTAAAGGGGTTTTGGGGGTTTGGGCTACTTTGGGGGAAGGACTTCGTCATTTTGAGTCCCTGTTATGTGACCAAAACGACACCTGAGCTCAAACTCCATCTCCAAACTTCCACACCACCCCAAATGGGGGGCATTTAAAAACCCTTATGGTCAGCAAGTCTTGAACAACCATTTCGGCAAATTTTTTACCAGCTGTGAGGGGGAAAGGATTGCCGTAAAAAAAACGACACGCCTGCCCGTCACCCACCCCATATCTTCACATTAAAAAATAACTCATCTAACGAACATCAAATATTATTTCTTTTATTCAGCTCTTGTATTCAATGTGGGGTGCAAGAGAAATGGGAGCGTCTTTCCCTTTTTTGGTTTATACACCTTTAAAAATAAAATTTAGGCCATTTTATTTTGCGTTTTTCGCCCTTTTAATTTTGGGTTTTTGGGGGCAAAACCCTTTCTTTAAAAACCAAATTTTGGTTTTTTTTTATTGTTGGGAAGGGGAAAAAACCCCAAATTGGGTTTAAATTTTTGAAAAAATCCAAAAATTTAAAAAGGCTTAAAAAATCCTTACTTGGGGTTTTGGTATAATTTTGGGGGAAAATTGCCCAAAGAGTTTTTAAAAAATTACCCCGTTTTTAAATAATTAACCAAAATTTTAAAGCAAAGGAAATAATTAAAAGTTAAAACGGTCCTTCTTTTCCCCCCCGGGTTTTTAAAAAAATTGAAAAACCCCACAAAGGTTTTTTTGACCAATAAAACCAATTTTACCGTGGCCCTTTTATTCTTTTTTAAAGAATTTAAACGTTAACAAACCAAACCGGAAAATTGTTAAAAAAAAATTTTTTCCAAAAAAAATTTTTTTAATCCCCCCCGTTCTTAAAAAAAAATAATAAAACAAAGCCCTAAAAACAAACCCCGTTTCCTTTGGGAAAAAATTTCTTAATTTATTTCCTAAAACAAACCCCCATATTTTAAATGAATTTTTCCCCCCCAAACGTCCCAAAAGGGCCCCCCGGAATTTCCGAGGAGAAAATTTGGGGAAATTTGGAACATTTTTTTTCCGGGGGGGAAAAATTAAATCCCCTTTTTTAAGCTCAATGTTTTTAAGGAAAAATAAAAAAAATTTTGTTTTCCTTTTAAACAAAAAAAACCCCGTTTTTTCCTCTTTAAAAAATTTTTTTTTAAAAAATTACTCGGGATTGCCTTTTTAAGAAATTGTTTAAATTTTCTAACCTTTTTCCAATTTTTTTCCCCCTTGAATAGAAACCCCCACCCCCAGGGGAAAAAAACCTTATTTCAGGGAAAATCGAATTTTTTCAAAAATTTAAATTATTTAAAGAAATTTTTTTTTAATTTTGGGATTTTTTTTAAAGAAAAAATTTTTTACTTCCCCTTATTTTTGGGCCCGAATTACTTTTAAACCTAAAATTTTTAAAAAGTTTTTTTTTGTCAATCAAGCATTTTTTTTAATTTTTTTAAAACAAAATTTTTCTAATTGTTTTCCCCCCTTTCCCAAAAAACCCATTTTTCTTGTTTTAAAAAGGAAAAGAATTTGAATTTCTAAAAGATTTATATTTTCTCTCCTCCCCCTTTTTGGGGGCATTTTAAAAACCCGTTTTGGCAAATTTCTACTGTTCAAAAGAAACTTTCCTCCCAAATTTCAACCCTTGGGTCTAAGAGTACAAAACAAAAATTTTTGTCTGTAACCCCCCTGTAACTCCCCATAGAGTCAAATTTCCAAAAAATCCGTTCTTAGACGACCACCACTCAACAAAAATTTTCTGCATCTTTAAAGTCTCAAAGGTCGACAGTTCCAAAAATACCCCGGGAAAGAGTGAGAGAGTATTTTTTTCCCCCTATACAGGGTTTTTTGCTACCAGACCGCCCTTTTTCAAAAGTTGTGGGGGGGGTACAGGACGATTCGGAATCACAAGAATGAAAGTCACAAATGCTGTACCCAAAAAGGGGGAAGGAAGGAAGAAAGAGCAAAAATTTATGGGACAAAACCCTTTCTTTGAAAAAAAAGTTGTACTAAAACAAATGTTTTTAAATTATTACCAGTCTCTGGTGGCCTGACGGGGTTGCTGCAAGAAATTCCAAAAGTTCGGGGAAGAAAGAAGCCTTGTTGAAAAGAAGACCCATAGGCCCCCCCACCCAAAAAAAGGGTAGAGCATATTTGATTTTTTGAATAACCCCCAAATTTTTGGGTTGGGAATATCCCTCCGTTTTTAAAGGGGGGTACCAGCATGATTAGGCTCCTTTTTCATTTAAAATTAACCCCCGGGTGGTTTGCTTCCTCCTGAAAAATCTTTCCCAAAAAGCGTTTATTTTTATTTCCCCATCTCCTTTCCAAAAAATGCAACAGATTTCCCCTTTCCCCTTTTTTTGGGGGTTTAAACGGGGACAATTTTAATTTAGTTCGGCCTTTTTGTAAAAGTGAGAACCGGGGAGATCACCCCTTTTACGGGTTAGCTGTTGTTCCCTTTGGGGCAATCTTGTATGAAATTTTGAGTTCCACTTGGTTGTTTTCCCGATATGTTCAGTCACAGTAAAAAAAAAAAAAAAATGAATGGTAAAAAAAAAAAAAAAAAAATTTAAATAAAGGGATGTTAGAAGTTAAAAAATAATTATATTTTTTTAAAAAAAAAATTATTTTTCGTCTTTTTTAAAATTTTTAAAAAATTTTTAAAAAAAAATTATTTTGGTTTTTCTTTTGGGGAAAAAAAAGACCCGGAAATTCATTTTTTGAATATGAGAGTAAAAAAACGCGCTCATTTTCCCCTTTTTTTTTTTAAAAAGAAATGGGGAAAAAAAGGGGCCCATCTTTTTTTTTTAAACAATAAGACATAAATGGTGAAACGGTGATATAAATAGATGATTTCTTTATGAAATAAAACCGATCTTTTTCTATTCAATTATTTTTTTAAATTTTAAAAAATAACAAAAAAAAAGGTTTAATATTTTAATTTTTTTAAAATTTTAAAAATCATATAAATGATATTTTTTATGTTAAATGAATTTTTTTCGAAAAATTTTAAATTTTTTTCATTCCTAGTCCCTTTTCCTTTTCAAACTTTTTGTTTTTAAAAAAAAAATATCTTCTCTACATCGGCATTTTGTGATGGACATTAACACACATTCAGTCAATAATTTTTAATTTTAATGGGGGATATATTTTTCTTCAAATGGGGGGTAACTTTTATTTCTAACCTTTTTTAACCAAAAGGGTTTAATTTTTATCTTTCTGTTTCTTTTATTCAAAGGAAAAATTGTCAAATCGATAACTACATTTTCACAAAAAATTCAGTCATTACAAATTTTATTGTGAGAAAAGCCCCCCAATTATTTTTTTTTTTTAAAAAACAGTACACTTAAAACAATTTTGTTCAGTGAAGTTAACCGAAAATTTAAATGTATCCATTCCAAATTTTAAAAAAAAATTTTTAACATTTGGAAATGTACCCTGTTTTTTTTTTGAGTAAACACAAATATTCCCCTGCTGTGGGGAAGACATAGTATAAATGTGGTGTATGGGTTTTGAAAAAAATGTTTTCTACGTTAATTTTTTTTTGAAAATTTAAATATCACTGAAACTGATCAAAAATAATTTTGAAAATTTAGCCTTATTTTGGTGTGTGCTGGTACCCAAAATAAAAACTTCACTGAAAAAAAAACAGCCTTTTGAGTTTATTTTTTCAATATCAAATTTTTCCCAAAAATTGCTTAAATTTTAAATTCAAATTGAAAGAAACGGGAAATATAAATTTTCTTACTGCAGTCAAAAATATTCATAATATGTAAATATCCTATTCCTCCACTTATTTCGGCTTTTTAAAAAATTGTAGCTAAAAAGAAATTTTTTATATTTATAAACGAGGCATAAAACTACACAGTTAAAAAAAATGTTTTTTATCTTTTTTTAAAATATATTTCTATAAAACGTAAGGATTTTGAGATCGGTTCAAAAAATCCTAAAAGTTTTAGAGAAGAAAAAACATGTTAATTTTGGATAGATAAAAATTTTAAATATAATACACAAATATACATGTTATTAAGCAAATACATTTAAAAGTTCCTCGAAATAAACGAAATTAAAAAAAAAAAAATTTTTAATTTGAAAATGATTGGAAATAAATGTTTATCTAAGGGTATTCCCAAAATGAAACAATCCTCAAACTTTTCCAAACTCGGTGGCAAAACCCATGAGGGGAACTCCCATCCCCATCCCAATATACTGCCCAATTAAGGGTGGGGTTTAATGAGCATCCCGATTTGTTGGTCTTCTGAAGTAAAGCCCTTCAGTTTTTTAAGACCTCAAGAAAACATGGTACTCATTTTATAGACCCACTGCAGTGGGGATGAAAGGCGGGTCGACCTTTGCCCCGAATAGAACACGGCCCCGTGGTGGGGAAGCCGATACACTACCACTCGACCCTATTCGATGAAAAAAAAACTTAATTTTGGGAATCTTATAAAACCTAATGAATGGGGGGGCCCAAACTTTTTCCCCATGTAAACTTTTTGGGACGGAAATGGTTAAATATGAACTTTTTCAAAAAGTTGCATAAATTAAAATTAACCGTTATAATTTATATAAATTTTTTGAGTAAAAAAAGGTGTATTTTTTAAAAAATTAATTTTTAAAAAAGGGAGAAAGGTTACGAAAAAGTAGTAAAAAATCTATCAAAAAGTAGGGTTGGTTACCTTAGATATTGTCAAACACAACAATGTTTTTTGGAAGCCTTCCCAAAATTGTTGTTAAAAAAAATGAGGGGGAAATTACAAGATTTATTTTTGTTTGGGTGTTTGCAATTTATCGTCGAAAAAAAATCGGTTGAAAAAAGAAAATTTTTCCCAGTCTGTCGCCAAATGTCTGTTAAGACCGAAAGAAAAATGAAGAAAATTTTTTTGGGCCCTTGTATTTAATTTTTACGAAAAAGGAAAGATACAAAGCATGGATAACTTTTTGATGAAGCCTGTTTCATCTGGCTTTCCCACAACGGGAAAACGAAGATTCAATATATTTAAAAGGAAAAACGTCGCTTTTTTTGAAAAATGCAATTTGGCTGTGGGTGTTATGGTATGGACGGAAATGTCCGCTCAAGGTTTAAAAAAAACCATTTTTTGTAAAAAATTTAAAATTTGGAAAAAATAAAATTTAAAAAGGGAAAAAAAAAAAAATTTTTTTTTAAAAAACCCCCCCTTTTTTAAAATTTTTTGTTAAAAAAAAAAAAAAAAAAATAAAAAAATTTTTTCCCCCTTTAAAAACCCTTCCTTTTCCCCCGGTTTTTTTTGGGGGAAAATTTTTTTAAAAAAAAATTTTTAAAAAAATTAAAAAATTTAAAACCCCCCCAAAAAAAAAAAAAAAAAAAAAAAACCCCTTTTTTCTTTTCCCAAAATTTAAAAAAAAAGGAAAACAAAAACCCCCTTAAAAACCTTTTTAAAAAAAATTTTTTTAAAAAAAAAAAAATTTTTTTTTTCCCCCCTTTAAAACCCAAAAAGGGGGTTTTTGGGGGAAAAAATTTTTTTAAAAAAAAAAAAAAAATTTTTTTTTCCTTTAAAAAAAATTTTTTTTGGAAAAGGTTTTTTTTTACCCCCTTTTTTTTTTTTTTTTTAAAATTTTTTTTTTAATTTTTTTTTTAAAAGGAAAAAAAAAAAATTTTTTTTTAAAAAAAAAATTTTTTTCCTTTTTTTTTAAAAAAAATTTTTTTAAAAAAAAATTTTTTTTTAAAGAATTTTTAAAAATTTTTTTAAAAAGGGAATTTTTAAAAATTTTTTAAATTTTTAAAACCAAAAAAATTAAAAAAAAAAAAAAAAAAAAACCCTTTTTTTTTTTTTTTTGAAAATTTTTTTTAAAAAAAAAAAAAAAAATTAAAAAAAAAGAATTTTAAAAATTTTTTTTTAAATTTTGGGGGGGAAGGAAAAAAAGGGAAAAATTTTTAAAAAAT
>BMAV01001827.1:17500-167957 GCA_019973955.1 Trichonephila inaurata madagascariensis
TAGAATACAATTAATTCACAAATATGATTGTATATTTTGCACAAAAATATTACTTTATGAGTACAGACATATGAATAAATAATTTTATATGACAATACTAAAATTCCCTTGTTTTTTTATAATCACTTAACTAATCCCTCTGAAATAACATTGCAAAATTTGAAGTTATCACTTCTATCGTATGGTCATAAGCACATACACTCTTTTTTTAGTGTCACAAGCATTTTTAGTTAAAAATAACACCGGTAGAGATCTTTGACAATCCGAAACGCACTGCACAGGACAATACGCTCCATTAGTTTATTCTTGCAATAACAGTTGTTTAACATTACCTCCAGAACATAATTCAATACAACTCTGGCGGCTCACAACGTCTATTACAGCTTAATGCAACATATCGGAATGAATTGCCAAAAAACTCACTATAGATAGAATCTTTGAGTTAGGTCAGTGTTGAGGGAGGATGAACGGTACACAAACGATTTCAAATAGCCCCACCACCAGAAGTCGACTGGAGGGAGTTGGGATGAACATGGTGGTCATGCGATTTTGCAGCCTCGACCAATCACTGTTTTCACCAAAGGTAGTCAATAGGATGCATACATCATTTCACCAGATTGCAAAACTTTGCAAAAAACAAATTTTAAAAATTTGTGTTTACTGCTGGTAAAAGCAGGCGTAATCAGTAATATCTATATTTTTTAAGGATATGTCTTACATTAGTATTTTATACAATGAGATTCTCTCTCATAACGTAATGACGGCACACGCACATGGGCACAGTGTGAGGGATAACACAGGTCTGGTAATTATCAGAAAAATGAAACATCTATTTTCTTTTCTAGTGGTTCATTTTCCATGAATTCCGTCTCACCTAGACATCTATGGTAATGAGACTGCTGACATTTTGGCCAAAGAAGAAACTAGGGAGCCATTGGTCCTCCCTAACTTACAGACTTAAAACTCTAAAAGTGTCATTTATAGACCACTCTAGTGGTATCAGGAAAGACACCTTAATGGTGCTTTGTCTCTAAAATGCAGCAGTCATGAGCGAACATCTCTCAGTAAATTTTAATCAGGGGTCATCTTGGATCCAACAGTAGAAAGATCTTCCCAACCTGCACCAAATGTTGCAATACACAGGCTATACTTGATTAGTATACTATACTTACTATACCCAATCATATACTTGATTATCTGGCACTAGACAAGCAAGACCTTTATTCTTCGCCGTTGCTCGTCTTCGAATTTCTTACGCGAGTGAACAAGATGGACTAATTTAACTCTGCTAGGTATTGGAGATTTTCAAAAATAGCACAATGGGATTAATACAAGTTGTCCCTTTGAAACTAGCCCTTTAAGATCTTGCATTCCCGTTACCATGGATACCTTCAAAGCGGTGTAGATTCAGGAGAAATTCTCATTATTTTAAATTTAAAATTTGAATCTGTAAGATTTCTCTCTATACATACAAAAAAAAGTTTTTCAAGATGCTACAATAAATTTATTTATATGTAAGGTACAGTGTTGATAAAAGCAACTGTATCTTTACAACAAAATGGGCCAAATCACAGTTTCGACACATTTACATTTATGAGGGTTGTGAGGCTTTGTATGAGCGTGCAAAACTAGTTAAACGGGGCGATGAATTGAAAATTTTACAGCCAATTATGAATAAAATTCCATAGGAAAAATATAGAACTTTGTATGAAACTCAAAATAAAAACCAAGATCAAGAGTAGAGTCTGTGTCTTTATACAAGTCCTAAAAACATCCTAGAGTTTATGATAAACCATCATGCAATGCATTAGTTGATATCACTTCGACAAAAAACAGTTCTACAGACAAAAAGGCTCATGTAAGAGTTTATATGCAGGCTGAACCAGTGCAATTTAGAGAAAAAGGTGATTAGGAACATTGTTTTTGAAGAGACACTGAATTGAGTTATAAATTAAAATGCGGAGATGAAGAAATTTATTTTTCTCCTGCTTACACTATATTGAAAACAAGTAATATAAAAAAAATTAAGTCAATTCCTACTTTGAATACATGAATAGAAAGTATTTTATTAACAATTAAAAGTTTGAATAAGATATGTTTATATAAATAAATATATACAAGGAGAGAGTAAACTAATAGTAGCAATTGAAAAAAGAGCATGATTTGTCTGCATTGTTGTAACAATGCACCCGATTTGGATAATTTGGCTGAAAAACAGGGTTTCGACGCAAACTTTTGTCTTTGTTTTAACAGTTACATTGTCCACTACAAGTTTAAAAAAATTGTTTGAACTTGATTGGACGAATAGAAAATATTTTATGAACGACAGAAAATTTGAACAAGGTAAATATATAAATAAATATTATAGAGAGAGTGAGCTAATAGTAGGAATTGAAAAAATAGAGCAACATAATACATGAAAATTATAGTTTTACAATTTGAACAATGAGTATGAATATTTGTATAGTTTGTGCAATGAGAGAGGACAGGAGGTACCACCCCTCCTTCAACTACTTTAAAAAGAAATTAAAATTGTCAAATAAATATCTAGTTATAAATATTGAAGAGGTTATTCCATACGGGAATCGTATTACCGTAGAACCATATGAAAAAAAGTCAATGGATTCATTATACATTTTCCTTTTACACTTTTATATTAACACCCTTTATTAATGTTACTAAGTCAACTTTTTCAGTTCCTACTATTAGCTTACTCTCTCTATATATTTATTTTTCTTGTTCAAATTTTAATTCGTTAATAAAATACTTTCTATTCATCCAATCAAGTTCAGACAAATTTTTTAAAACTTGTAGTGGATAACACTTGATGTTAATACAGTTTTTTCAAATATTAATTCATTAATTAAATTTAATTAAATTAATTACAAGTTTTGATGCTAACTTAGATTCGTCTCTATTGTTTTAACAATACAACTAATTAAAACAAAGACAAAAGTTGGCGTCAAAAACCTGATTTTCAGCCAAACCGGGTGTGCATTGTTACTTACATTATATCTTATTCAAATTTTTATAATCGTTAATAAAATACTTTCAATTCATGCATTAAAAGTAGGAATTGACTTAATTTTTATATTACTTTCTTGTTTCTTTTTTGAAATATTTATGGTCGAAGTTTTAGTGTAACTTTTCGCCAATATTTTCTTTATTGCTAATTATGTAATTCCCCATGACAGCTTTCTTCCATTTTAAATTTGTATTCCGTTTAATGAAATATTTCTCCCTTTTTCCATTGCTTTTGAACGTCTGATTTCTGTTTCGTATTCACTGCATGCGCTTGAGATTTGAAATTATTTCTTTAAAAAAGCAACCACGTTATTATTTTTATTTAAAATTAAGTTTTAAAATACTACAGTTTCATATTCTAGAGATTTTTAACTAAAAAATTATTTGTTCGAAAATTTCATCCATTACACTTTCAGGAACGAACAGACTGCTTCTTACACTCTCCTCAACTTTTGATCATTTGTAATGACCACGAAAAGGAAAATTAAGAAGACACAGTACCCTGTATGCAACTTTTTTCTGCTTATAAATACTTACATTTAACCTATTTGAACACATGTGGAATACACATTTCAGAAAAACAAAATTTTAGAATTGACAGTTATTTTTAAATTTTAATTTTTAAGAAATATTCAATATTCTAAAATTCATACTGCTTCTACAAATTTTAACATTTTGGAACAACTTCGTTTCCTAATATTCTTAGACGTGTTTCTCACCAATCTATGCGTAAATTGGTATTAAGAGTCATACTATTATTTTTGCTATTGTTTCCATGTCGGACATTGTAAAAAAAAAGTTTTAAAAAATCATATCAACTTTTGTGGATGCTTTAAAATATAACTATTCATCTCAAATCAGAGGTTCCCAAACTTTTTTGTCTCATAGACCCCTTGCCATGTTTTTCGGTTTTGTGTAGACCCCTACTTATCTAATATTAAATTTTTGCAAATTTATCAAATATTTTTTTGACAGCTGGTATGGCACTACTTACTTTAAAAGTGTTATATTTCTAACTGTAGTTAAGTCGAGTGTTTAAAACTTAAGAAACACGTGCGATATAATTAAATTAAAATTTAATTAATATATGAAATAATTGTTACATAAAACAAAAAATACTTTAATGGGGATGAATCTGTTTCTTCAATAACAAATTTTCAACATTTGGCTTTAATCTTTTCAGGTTTTTATTTCTGTTTTTATTTTGGAGATTGGCAAGCACGCTGAAATTTCTCTTCTCGGTGAAAAGCAATTAAAAACTTTCTTGAGATGTTCCACAATGCGGGATAAATAACAGGGATTTTTATTTTTAAATCCAAAATTGCTGTGTGGCATTTGTTTCTACGCTTTACTTTAAGATCTTCGTTAGGGTTATTAAAATCAGTTCCTTTTGTAATCATATATTTCTTTAATGGGAGAACATGAATTAATTACCTACTGTGGTAGTGAAAGTCAAAATATTCTCAAACCTAGTTTCAAAACCTGAATAAAAGGCATTTAAATGTTGAACATAGATTAAAACGTCTTTTTTCTGGCAGATTGTCAGTGTGACTAAATGGGAAACTATTAAAATTAGCGACGTCCAGTTTTATATTCCATTAGCTTCATTCTGGCAAGAAATACTGAAATGATGGCCCCTTTTTTCCATAAAATTTATGCAGCCTTCTCTTGTATCTGAAATTAACCCAGTAAATTTAGTAAATAAAACTGTTAAATAGGTAAATATGGTTTACACTTGATTAAATTTTCTTTTAAAATTAAAGTCACGATCTAGTTTTCGGCTATCGTAGACCCCCAAATAATTTTTTCGCTGACATGGATCTCTTGCAGGTCGTCATACACCTCTGGGGGTCTATATAGACCACTTGGAGAATCTCTGATCTAAATCTTTACTCCATGCATAGAATCACCAAACATGTTATACGAAACAACCAGAAAAGAGGTTTTAACTTTATATATATGTTGAACATGTAAAAAACTCTTTATAATTTTAAATGCGCAATTATTGTAAAAATAAAGCCACCAGAAAAAGCCATTTAAGGTTTATAGGCCAATAAAATAAATGAAGGAGCTATATGCAGACGTAACGTGTTATAGTTTTCTGATCCTAGTCTTTTCCCCTCTTCATTTATAATTTTACATTTTGTCTCGGTGTTGATCGTCTTTAAATGCAGTTCCTTTCGGAATGAATCGTATTTATTACGGACCTGCCCCCCGCCGCAATAACAGTAGATTTTCTTCTAACAGGAAATAAATAATGCACACTTGTATCCAACTCCACAACAGCAGAGATTCAAAAAAATTAAACAAATATCAAAACACAGCAATTCAATTCCAAAAACACAAGTTTGCGTAAGGCAAATGAAATGCATAATCGCTGTCAAATGTTTGACTCCACAATATTGCTTACCTATATTATTCTAATAAAGCTTGGAACCATTCTAATAACTTTTAGAGTTATCTTAGATTCTCCAGGTTTTGTATTGCAAATATTGGTTACTTGGCGACATTTGGCGACCCAATTTATCGCCAAATTCCCTCCAATTTACTGTTATTGAAGAAAACCCTCTTTTACGCTACAAACGATTTTTCGGCCACAATACCCTTTCGGCAGAAAAGCGAACTAAGTCCGAAATAGTATTTAGTTCGACTTCTGCTAAAACACATAAAATGCTCAGGGCATCTGTGATTATTAAACGCTTTTTTAAACTAAGAACTTATGTTTCATAAATCTCCACGTCTTTTTACGCACTGTTTACATACATCAAAGCATTATTTAGAAGAAGAAAAAAAAAACGAGCCAGCAAACAACATTTTATTTCCAACAAACAATAAACAAACCGAAATACGAAGAAAAAGAAAGAAAAAACCATTTAAAACCTCACACCTTCCATAAATATCGTTACCGAAATGACTGGCGTATAAAATAAATATTTAATCCGCCCGCCAATGCTTTTTTTCTCTTCCTGGCGGAATATGTAAGAGATTTAAGCCCTGGGATTCCTAATGACACGGCCATTAATTTGATTAAGCACTCAATTCAGAACATTGGCGGGGTAAATTGTTTTTAAAGATCTCCAATACTTTGGGGGAGTCTATTTGTTGGAGTCATATGATCGGTTGAAGCCATGTCGTTAGCGGAAATTAAAATCATTCTCGCTTTTCGATGATGAGGGAAGGGCTCTCGCATTTACAAAATTCGCGTCGGAATTCCGCCTTGGCGAGATGGGTTGCCTCCAGAGATCCCTCGCCAAGTTTTACCGCGCCAAACAGAATTACAGTGAAAATCGTTTAAAACGAAACTGAGGGGACTGAAATATTTTTTCGTGTGAAAGGATATTGCAACTATATATATATATATGTGTGTGTTCAACAAAATTAAGTTTTTTAGAGTATAATTTATTTACAAAGACATGTTTATATGCATGTATTTAGTGAATTCAAGGAAATAAAAACGTCTACAAGAAACTTACTGAAATTTAACACCAAATTTTAAAGACTTTTTAGAAAATAAAACATTTATTGAATTTTTGGAATTAATTTAATATTTTTATGTATATTATCTTTTTTAGCATCAACTGTCAGCACATTGTTCGATGTCGTCCTTTTTGTTACTCATTTCACCATTGGAATGTGCGTCTAAATAACTGCACATGCTTTTCATGATGTTCCTCATTTCGGATGACGTAAGAACAGAAGCTGCTTTCTTCATTTCATTTTCGTCGTCAGAATCTGCTTCTGTGATATTTTCTTGAGCTTTGAACAAACTACAAAATAATTTTATCTGGATTAAAATAAATAAATAAAAATTAGGGCTGTGTATACATTATTGACATCTACCGAAACGATTTTTTCCGATGACACTGTTAGACAGTCCAATATAATACAGAAACTTTCATTTTCTAAAAGGGAATTCATTTCGTGCTAAGCGATTTTAATTTCTTATTAAAGGGGTCTCAGGGGTGTTAAATTTCTCTCAAGAGGGCTGAAAATAGAAACAATATTCAAATATTTATAACTCTTTGAATCTAAAATTAAGTAATTCAAATCTCTCTTACACATTGTTTACAAAGGAATGGGGCTTCAGAAAAGTATAAAATGTTTAAAATATAATTCCAATTTTAAAAATATTTTAAAAATTTTTGTATTTTTTTGAAGCCATGAACCTTTGTAAGTAATGTGTAAAAGATTCGGATTGTTTAATTTAAATTTAAAAGAATTATACCTGTTTGAAAATTGTTTATATTTTGGCCCCTCGAGACAAAATTAACACCTCTAAAATCCCTTGAGAGAAAATGTATAAAAATACATAGCAGATTGTCGAGAACGTTGCATTATTTCGCGTTAACCGATATTTCATCTTAAGCGTTTTCGCGTTAAACGGATTTCACTGAAAGTATTTTGTGGGAAGAAATGTATGTGTGTTCCTTCCTCAGTGGCTCAACAGCACAGGGTGGACCGTAGCCTTCTCAAGATGCCTTTTCCAGGCCAGCCTTCTTTTTACTAGTGTTCTCAAATTAGGAGGTCTTTTTCTAGGCCATCAATTCATCTTAGATTTGGTCTGCCTTTTTTCCGTGTGCCGATTGCTCGAGCATTGAAGACTTTTTTAGTGCTGCGGACTTCATCCATTCTGACAACGTGACCTGCCCATTTAATTCTTTGTACTTTGATCGAGATAAGCATGTCAGATTCTTTAAATGAGTGATAGAATTCTATATTCGATCTTCTTCGCATCGTGCCATTTTTTGAATTCCTCCAAAAATAATTCTTAAAATCTTCCCTACGTAAATATCATGTCCTTGTTTGTTCGAGACATGAACCAAGTTTCACATGCATTTGTTAATACTGATTTCAAAAGACTTTTATAGAATTGAACCGCTTTGTTTTTCTTTTGATTAAATTCGATTTCATATATTTTTGTACTCCATTAAGACCTCGTTTCTCTTTGGATTTCAGTAGTTACAATCGTAATTTCAAAACCTAAATAAGTGAAACTGTCTACATATTCAAAATTACACTTCTCAATTTTAAAGTGGGAATTGTAATTTAGTGCAAGGTATGTATTTGGTCTTATTCTCATTAATTCTCAGTCTCAGTCCTCTTTCTCTAAAGATAAGAAGGTTTGTCTTACTTACGCTGGGTGTTCGAGCAATGATATCAATATCATCAGCAACAGCCAATAAATGTAGTGTATGTGTTTTAAAAAATTATCGGCATAAAAATTAAATGTACTATATAATTTTGTATCAGGCAAACTAGTAATTATTAATCTTGTTCTTAACTTAATACTGATAAATAAATTATTAAATACATTGTTCAGTACCGATGCACTTACAAGTGTATTATATCAATGTAAATGTTAGTTTTACTTTTTTATTATGTCAAAATGTATTTTGTTTTGCTTCCTTTCAGCAAATTTCTAATTTCTTAAAACTTTTACTTTCGTCTTTTCGATATGATCTTACCCCTTCCTCCCCCCTTGTAGGCTTATAACGTTACCATAGAGGGAAGCGCCCCACAGTTTGAGAAACGCTGCATAAAGATAAAAAACTTGACAATAATAAAAAGGTTTTAATTCTATTCTCTTCAAAAATAGAATTATTTAGAAGTAAAATAACTCGGACCACGAAATGTTCTGTAAAATTGCCCTTGGAATTACAATGCCGCGGATCAATTATCAAAGCGAAAAAAAGTCAGTCTATTTTTTCGCCAAATGAATCGCTAAACGAAACAACGTGACACCCGTACGGCCACAATGGGGAAAGCCAGAGCTGAAGGGGGGAGTGTAAATGAATCGGGTCTAAATGACAGACATGGAAGAGGATCACGCGATATTTTGCTTTCACAATTCATAAAGCCCTCGTTAGTCGCCGCTACATGGGCGGGGGAATTCCATTGACTTCGCAAGAAAGGTAGTCGCCCTCACGGTGAGAATCTTAAGATATTAAAACTGAGTACTTCAAGGTACTCAGTAATTTCTCCGTTTTGATTCATTAGATAATTCTTGTAAAATACACTTCATGTTGGGGTTTAAGAGAGTCGAGAGGGTTAAGAGAGTGGGGTTAAGAGTCGATCAAAAAGCCAAGCAAGGAGCCGAGTCGACTCAACCGAAAGTTCCCTTGACTCTCAGAAGAGCAAAGAGCATTATCTCCACATACATTGACAAATATAATGCCATGACTCAAAAAGCGAATTGAAAGCCATGGAAATTTTGGTCCCTGTGGGCCCAAACCCAAAGCACCTGGAGAGATTGATTGATTAATTGATTATTAACGTCGCACTGTTTAACACGAGGGCTTTTGGCGACGGACCACGTATTTTGAACCATTGAAGTCAGAGGAGGGACGAACCTGGGAGGGCCCCTCCTAACTACCACACCACACCAACGGAAAGCGTTTCAGCTCTCGACAGATTTAACGATGCATCGCTTGTCTACACGGCGGGTCTTAATGGTACGGGCTCGATCTCGTGACAAGGCAAGGCACGGTAGCACCTGGGCAGAGCCAAAGGCCTGGCCGCTTTCGCTAACACGGGACTGCTTTTGGAAGTATACCTCACTTGGGCTTGAGTGGCTGCTAATGAGGCTGCGCAATCTGCGCCCATCTGTATCAGGATGGCGACCCTCGCTCCAATGCACTGAACTGATGAATACCCGGCTAACGACATCGTCAGTCGGTACTGGGATGCTCGGCGTCAAATGGTCAAGAAGCCAAGCATGGGCGTTGGATAAATAAATAAATAAAATAAGTAAAATACACTGATGAGAACAATTCAAGGGAGGAACAATTTTTTTACTAGAACAAAATAATTAATGCCTATAGACAAATATAAGGTATCAGCTAAGCTCTTCGTGGTCAACTCTGCTACGAATTGACCTGTAACGTCGCAAGGCAGTGGCTCTGTGATCAACTACGTGCAGAGGTACCTCACTTGCATTCTGAATCTTGTAGAGCGTGGACATTTTGAAACATCGTAAATTAGCCCAATCATTGTTTTTAATTTATTTGCTTTCCCATCGCGTTAATATGGTCAGTCGTCATCTTCTAGATGATGCTAAAAGATCGTGGATAGTTGTAATATTCGAGGCGGGTCAGTCACAAGCTACCTGCTGTTGGGATCTCAGGGTTTCCAGAAATGTGATGTCCACTCTGCGGAAAAAGTCAATAGAGGTAGGAACAGTGGTCCACGTAACTGGCCAAGGTTGAAAAAGGGCAACAATGCTAGTTCAAGACCATTATTTGAGACTTCAGGTAAAAAAGGATAGATCCGTAACAGCAACATAACCGTCTCACAACCGGTATAACTGAAAAAATTCAATTATAGGTAAGCAGAGATCTACCATACCTCAAACTGAGCAACATTACATGGGGGTATATGTAACAAAAAGTTTAGGAACCTCTGCACTACAGATTGAACGTGTATCAACCCTTCTACATGGTGGATCTTCAGTGGCGAGTGAGTGAGTGAATATTAACGTCGCACTGTTTCAGCTACAGGGGGCTTTTTGGCGACGGACCACGTAACTATGGTCAAGGACGTGGACGACACCTGAGCCGGCACTCCCCTCAAAGCACCACACACACACCAACGGGAGGACGTTTCAGCTCTCGACAGATTTAACGCATCGCTGCCCAACGGCGGTCTTTAGTGGGTACTGGGCTCGAACTCGTGACAAGGCAAGCCACGGTCCGATACCTTAACCACTGGGCTACCGCAGCCTGGATCTTCAGTGGCACTTGGGCTCGAACTCATGACATGCAAATCACAAATCTATGACCATGACCATTACTCTACTGTGGCCACTATATTCCTCCCGAAGTGGAAGAAATGCCCTTGAGGGTTCAGGATCAGCAGCGCACACAATGAAAGGGACTATGGGTCCAGACCCACTTCCCCATTCCCCTTGATTTTTTTTTTATTGATTATAATTATATGTATATAGTATGTAAAATTTATTTAAAAATTTTATTATTAATAGTTTATTTTATTGACTGATGCTAAGGATTGATTCAATAATTTATTTTGTATTGATTTTTGTTCCCGACAATCAACAAAATTTAAAAAATCTGTTTAGTGGCTTGTTGGGGCATGATACCAGAAAGGTGGACTTTAATCCCCCGTCCCCTTGGAAAGTTCCTGCGTGCTCCATTCTATTCATGATCAAAATAATAGAAAATTCATTTGAAAGAGAATTTTAATACATAATCATTGCACACACACACACATTTTAAAGTTAAACACACAGCCTTGAAAATTTTAAATATACACCATGAATTACTCTCTACTTTCACTTCCCAAAAAATATATCCGTTTACAAAAGAAGAAAAACCATTTCAAATGGATAATGATTTGATATTATGCATTTTTTTTTACAAATATAGTCATTCTCATTTTTAAAATCACATAGTTATCCAAAGGGATTAAATGAGAAAAATCAATTAATAATTACAAAAGATTTTTTTTTAAAAAAAAAGAAAATATATTTAAAACTAATTTTAACCAAAAAAACCAATGATATATATATATCATCAAAATAAATAAACTACTCCTTTGAAGTTATAAAGATTTCATACCACATACACTCATTTAAATCTAAAATGTATTATCAAAATAATATAGTTTCCCCTTTCACCTTGATCTAAAATTGCGGTTATGTATATTAAGTATAAATAAAACAACGTTCACGCTTTGATTACTATTGACCTTCTTGCTTTTCATACCATTTCCCAGTTTAGGGGTGTGTTCGGCAATACAGAATGGGAAACAAGTGGTTCCAGAAAATTATACGCCGTTCGATAAATGCTAATAATGATTATATATCAGTCAAACTATTAAAGGTACTTCCTATGCGAATTCATTTGGCTTGAAAAGGGTTAAAATAATGTTTTTGAATGTTAAAATTAAAAAAATTTTAAAATTAAATTTTAAAATTACACGTCGTTTGATTAATGCTAATAATGATTATATATCAGTCAAACTATTAAAGGTACTTCCTATACGAATTCATTTGGCTTGAAAAAGGGTTAAAATAATGTTTTTAAATGTTAAAATTAAAAAAAAAATTTTAAAAATTAAATTTTAAAATTACACGTCGTTTGTGTGATTAATGCTAATAATGATTATATATCAGTCAAACTCTATTAAAGGTACTTCCTATACGAATTCATTTGGCTTGAAAAAGGGTTAAAATAATGTTCTTGGCGTGTCATGATAAACTGCGTGTGGTTTTTCATCCTTCCTTCCAGCTATGTGGGTTAGTAAGTGACTATTAACGTCGCTCTGTTCAGCTATACGAGGGTTTTGGGCGACGAACCATGTAATTTGGAACCAGGGTCAAGTGACGAGGACAACACCTGAGCTGGTACCCCCTCTTATAACTACCACACCACACCAACGGGGGGACGTTTGAGTTCTCGACAGATTTAACGTGCATCGCTTCCTTCCCTGCACAGCGGATCTTTAGTGGTACTGGGCTCGAACTCATGACATGCCTGCCTCCAGCTGTGGGGGAGACCTGCGGAAGCTTATTGGTCTAAGTAACGGAGTATTAGATGGCGTTTCATGAATTCAAGCCTACTACCATTAAGGCTTGACTGATGCACGTTAAATCTGTCGAGTTTAAGCGCCTTTAGTTAATATGGTGTTAAAGCTAGAGAAATGGTACCAGGTCAGGTGTCGTCCTCGTCGGTTGACCGTGGTTCGAAATGACGAGGTCCGTCGCCAAAAGCCCTCGAGTGTGACGTTGATATTCACTCACTCTCACTCACCCAATTATGCGGGAGTGAGTTTTTGTGGATGTCAAAAGAAACACGAGGGCTACTAGCGACGGACCTAATTATTTTGAGCCACGATCAACTGGTGAGGACGACACCAGACCTGGCACTCCCTCTTCAAACTACCAAGCCCCATTACGCGAGGACTTTGAGCCTCGACAGATTTAACGCCCTCTCAATGGCGGGTCTTCAGTGTCACTAAAAGCTCGATCTAATGATACACCAGCTAAGAAACTGTGACCCTCACCACTAGGTACTGCGGTCATTTTCCAACCACTCATAATGAACGAAACGCGGTATCCGAACGACTTATGACAGTGAGTGAGTGGATATTAGCATCGCCCTATTCAGCTACTCAAAAGCTTTTGGCGACGGACCTCGTCATTTTGAACCATTGTCAAGTGACGAGGAGAACATTTGTGAGCTATCACTCTCCTCTTCTAACTTCAGAACCACACCAATAGGAGGACGTTTGAGCCTCGACAGATTTAGCGTGCATCGCCCCTCTACATGGCTGGTCTTCAGCAGTAGTAGACTCGAACTCATGACACGCCGGCCACGAATCCGTTACCTTGACCACTAGGCACATAGACAACCCTTGTATATATAGCATATTCAGGATTTTATTACTTAATTCTAGAAAATAATTGCAAGTAAAGAAGTATAAGAAATTAGTTTATTAGTTACTTTGTAATGCTAATATGCATTATATTTAAGGTCTATACGTACCAAATTTTTAACAGTTGAAACCTTTCAATGTTGAAACAAATACAAAAAAAAAAATCATTCATGAATAGTAAAATTAAAAAATATTTTTAAATACTTTAGGAAAAGGAGATTTTTTTAATCTTATTTTGGGTAACTTTTAATATCATCAGCCGAGCATTTTTCAAAAAACCACACACATAAATTATTTAATAAGTCAATTCAATCTAGCAATCTCTCTCTCTTTATATATATATATATATATATATATATATATATATATATATATATATATATATATATAGTTATATATATATATATATATATATATATATATATATATATATATATATATATATATATATATATATATATATATATATATATATACAGTTCAGTGAGAAGCTATAAATTTTACATGTGTACTTGAGATTTCTAAGAAAATTAAGTAGCCTTTGAAATCCTTTTTTAAATAGAAAAAACACACAAACCTCTCACCGAGTTTTTTATTTAGCTAAATAAAGTCATTTTCTTTTTCAAATATATTAGATGAAATTACACAGAAACGTATTCAGTTTAAATGGCTCTTTTCACACCGACATTTTAACACATAACCAATATAAAACATCTTACAAAAAAAATTACGTAATAAATTTTAGCAAAAAAAAAACGATTTACTTTCTTTGCATTCTCGTACATTTCTCGCATTCAGTACAATTCTACCTAGAACCTTGCGAAAACTCATTAAATTTCAGAGCAAATAAGCAAAAACTGCCAAGAAAGAAAAACAGTAAACCCTTCTGCACAAGCCAATCAGTGCTGGTGTTAAGGAACAACGTTTTCATTAAAAATTTCCTTCCACACCCCCTCTTAAATTACCACCCTCCTCTCCCTTTCCACTTTTGGGAGCAAAAGAATCTTCCATATTTCCCTCCGAGCCATGCCAGCGCACTCATACATCCATGGAGTAGATATATTTGCTCATAATTTCCTTGGAGAAAACACAAAAGGCTTGCATCTAGCTCGTTAATAATTCTTGGACAGTTCCTCTACTTCCGTTTATAATTATTTTGGCTCGGGCCAAACCGGAAGCATAAGTTGTTAGAAATCCCAGAATGCCCCCCGCACTCCCTCTGCTTCTCTCTTCTCGTTCGAATTTTGTTGGTTCTCTCTTTCGTTTTGCGGCAAAGAATCGTTTTGGCGTTACGCATCATTATTTTGCGTTAAATTCGTTTTGGAGATGGTGTGAATAGATGGCGCTTGTGTTGATTCTTTGTTGTTACCAGAGGTGATAAACCTGTAAAAGAGAGATGGGAGCGGGTTTTGTGAAAAGAATGGCAAGTAATTGCTCGTTTTGTAGAAATATATGTTAAGTAATGCACACACAATGGCTTTTAGAACGCTGAAGAGTTTTTGAAAATTTAATCCTCCTCACAGCCACCGAAGCCCTCCAGATGCGTTTTGGTGTGAATATATTGCAGTGTATATGGAGTCGTGAAATTTTTAATTCCATTCAATGTGTTAATTGTTCTTTAAAATTAATATTTACTCCATACTTTTTTTTAAAAAAATAACGCACGTGAAAGATGTGAAAGAAATATTACAGAGAAGGTGTGCTTAAAATTCATTATTAAAAGATAGTTATTATTTACTCTATTATATTTGTACGAAAAAGGCTATTACTGACATCTAATAATTTACTTAATTGCGTTTCCAGCATCATTTTATTTATTGATTCAATTTTAATTAGATCAATTAGTTTATGAACGTCTGCTATGTAAATACCCAAAGGCTGTATACAATAGACTAGCCGTTAACCAACCAACCGCATCACCATGTATTTCATAATGTTATTTAACTGTATATTGTTGACTGTATTCAAAAGCATTCTTATAGAGAGAGAAAACGCTTTTTTATTTAAAAGGTGTGACGGATCTATACGCGTTCCTTCAATTAATCCTCTTGGGAAATCTTTGGGCTATACATTCGCGTTATTCACAACCAACCCTTCGGAAGAAGAGAATGGTGATATTTAAATTAACTTACTATATATAGATCGAAGTTTTCTAGCTTGAATAGAGAGTAGGAGAGCAGTTATACTCGAATCAGTTGAAATTAGTACTGAAGATATTCTATTTGAATTATTGTGATTAAGAAATCATTAGGAGGAAGTTTTAAAGTGACGATTGTTCACTGTGATTGAATTGATATTAGATTAAATCGGATGATAAGTTACATCCTTTATTAAGGTAAGGATCCAGTTTGATAGTCTCCTAATCATTCGTGTTTTACCGTCGTTGTTCCACTTTCGCGGTTAGCATTGAGACATTCTCTTACTATTATTAGCTAAAACTGTGACTGTTCTTTGTGTGATAAATAAATAGATTGTTTGGATCATGGCGAGTGTTTTTTTCCTACCTCCCACATGTGTAGGTGCCAAGAGAAGGTGTAAACATCTCACAAGTTTACATATCTACAAAATGGCCTTCCGTAACAGTTTGCTCGTGAAAAAAAAAGAGGGCCGAATACTTTCTTTCTTAACACTGAACGGGACGCACGTGTTTCACTGTCGCTATTACCAGCATCACTTCCATTAGGGGCTAGACAAAAACATTTACATCTACTTTACGGTTCGCTAAAATGGCGCGTGTCTTTGTCTATTCCTGTTTAACAGCATTAAAAAAGTGTTTGCTTCTTTATGAATCACCCTCAGTGGCTTAACGTACACCCCCTCATTGCGGGAGGGAAGAGCTCTAGGGGGCCTAAAGCTTGACTGACGCCAAGTACCTACCCTTTGTAAAATTCAACTTGGAGGCCCAAAACTTGACTTTGCAGGCGAGTCCAAATGTTCCCCGTTACGCCACTGATCACCCCCTATAGTTATCTTTTACACCCGCGCATGTCTCTTAACAATCGATTTAAGTAAAAACCCATTGTTAATGGAACTCTACTCTCAAATATCAAGTCTGTTGTTCTAATAGCACAAACGCAATATATATTCATCTTTCTTATAAACCCTCTGTAAGTCCCTCGTAATTTCGATGGGAGTCGGTTTTCGCAAGACCCATTCTTAGAGAAGTCTAAACAAAAGTAACATGCCTACCAAATTTAAAGTGTGTAGGTCTAATAGTTCAGGATATCTAGAGATAAGTGAGCGAATGAGTCGCTATTGTCTTACATATATGTATGTATAGATGTGGAAGGAATCTAGTAAAATTTATTTTTAAGGTACCGACTACGTTCGGAACAATGATTTTAAAATAGCGCATAAATGGATAATTTTTGAGTTATTAAGAGTCACTTAATACACGTATAAAATTCTTTTTTAAGAATATTATTACAATAAAAAATTGTTTAAATGCATTATTTTGGCAAAAAATGAATTAATTACTTATTTTCAAAAAGTTCTCCTTTTATGAAAAATGCTTCAATAATAATAATATTTGCTTTCCAGAGTGCCTGAACTAGGATTTTTGAAAAATTCACATTATTTTCAAAGTTACCATCCATTGAAAAAATTATCGGTGTTTTTTTCTTAAAATTTCTCCCGTCTGTGGGGTTAAAACATGGATCTAAATATTCTAATTTATACATTTTAAAAATCCTAGTTCAGGCTCTCTGGAGAAGTCTTTACTTTATATAAGCAAAAATATTATTATTATAGAAGCATTTTTCATGAAAGAACGTTTCGAAAATAAGGGATTCTTTAATTTTTGCCAAAAATTTAATGTTTTAAATAATTTTTTAAATTGTACAAATATTTTTAAAAATTTTTCATACGTTTTATTAAGTTGAAAACAATCAATATGCATCTTAATAACGTCACCCTTTATTTCGAATTTCAAATAATATTTAATATTTTCAAATCCTTGCATTGAGATTAAAATCGTGAAGCATGCGTAAAAACAGTCTTCATTAATTGAAAAGAACTATTTAAAGAAAAACACAGATAAAAAGTAGCCCAAGAATGAAAGAAGCAATTAATTGACACAAAGTAATTAAATTTCCTGGCTTTTTGTGACGGAGTATGTAAAAGAAATTAAAATTGAGCCACCTTTTTAAATTAATTAAATCTTCACAAATGGTACATAGCTTTCCTATTATGTGGTGTACATTGAGAACTAGTTTTATTTATTTATTTATTTTTAAAAAGTTAAATTAAATAGTTTGAAGTTGTATGAATGTGTGTATATTATTTACTGAACAGGATAACAAGAGAATTTAATCTACAGTAATGTATAATATTTGCGAAATTTTTTGGCATCAAAAATTAAACTGTAAACGAAAACTGTTTGATGGATCTAAAAAAGAAAATTATTGAAAAAGAAAAATCTTTATAAATATCATTAGCATAGTTTTTTTCTCCTAAGGGCCTGCATTTTAGCAACTTAGTATTTGCAGACACGGTAAGTGGACAAAACGTGAGAGCCATTTCATGGTGGCACCATCTATAGTGGCGGCATCGTTACTAAATTTGGGTGCTTGAGTAAATTTTTTAATTCATTAGAAGGATTAAATGTAATAGCTCTGAATCGTTAAAATAGACGCTTTTAAAGGTGTTACAAGTAATTATCAAGATAGAGACTAGATTTCTAGACTTTCTAAGATAGTTATTGTAGAATTCAGTAG
Source organism: Trichonephila inaurata madagascariensis (assembly GCA_019973955.1). Classification (NCBI taxonomy): domain Eukaryota; kingdom Metazoa; phylum Arthropoda; class Arachnida; order Araneae; family Nephilidae; genus Trichonephila; species Trichonephila inaurata. The sequence goes on from BMAV01001827.1 coordinate 35,632, forward strand.
ATTGTTGTTGTTACTTATGCCGCATGATCAACAGTAACATCAGATCAAGGTCCACGAAATTCATCGTAAACAAGGGGCTAGTAGTACGCTTGCCGTTAGCCGTAGCTTTGAGCACCATACAGGTGACAGTACGATTTGGCCAATTTGGAGGGATAACACCCTGCGGGTTATGAGAGGCCTCCTTCTTCTCTTTCTCTTACACCAACCTCACAAGAGGACTTGCTTCTCGATGGCTATTTCGAGTACCCCACTGCCACGAAGGCACTATACATTTATAAACATCCATGTCCTCTCCGGGATTTGAACCCAGGCCCTACGGCACAGCAGTTAGTGTCACTAACTATACCGGATGGGTGGCTCAGTAGATTATGTAGAAAACCATTGTTCCACCACTTGAATGATTTTTTTATGTTGTCCACTTCCGCAATGGTATTTTGAATTCAGAAGGAAAGAAGTGAGTGTTTAATAAAGTCACGCTAAAAACAACACAAGAACTATTCGTGACAGAACCCGCTATTTTAAACCAAAGTCAAGGGACCAAGATGACTCCTGAGCTCTCTCCTCCCTTCCCCACCGAAGTAGGAGGGTCTACTGTGGCATTAGAGCTTTAATTCCTGACACACCGGCCATGAGCTTTGCATCACGACTACTAGGCTACACAGCCTCAAGTTTTGGAGAAAAACATCCCTTAGTGTGAGATCAGGAGAATAAGGTGGATGTAGTAAAGTTTTACAAGCCACGACGCTTTAGTTTCAGAATCTCACCTTAAGAGGAATGAGCAGGTCCATTCAGGGGCGTCTTAAGGGTTATGGAGCCCTGGGCCCATACGTACAAGTAGATGTTGATCTTCTACAAAAATGTAGGCTTCATCTATGGTCCTTAAACGTGAACAGTACATAGCATACATTGTCAAATACCTCGTACAAACAATAACCCAAAACAAATAAATGTGCATGACTTACAATCGCACAAACCATCTCGACCGATAGCCTCCTTTTGACTGAATAAGTAACGTTGGTGTATGGTGGTAGAACCTAGGGCTGTACGTGGTCATCACATGTACATATCACGTGATATCGTCCGAAATTCCCACGGTTTACAACCGGAGTAAGGAGGGAATACCCAAAGGAATCAAGCTCACCCGATAAGGCTTTAGAGTTACAAACCGATCCTGGGAAACAAAGATTCTCATGTCCAGACTTTATTGAGAAAAACAAAGTTTACAATTTATAAACATTAGAAGACATTAAAATACAAAGTACAAATTGCAGGGAAACTGCACTATATACATACATGTGCGTAAATATAATACAAATGTACAACCGGAAATAACATTTGACCGTAGAATTTATTTGAATTATGATCTTATTAAGACTGAGTCGAGAAGGAGATAAGGCCCCATTGTGGCCGAGGCCCTGGGTCTGGGTAGTCATGCTTTAAGACGTCTTTGAGGGCATTGTCACAAAGTAGATAGGTGCCTTTGTAATCCTATGCACTCTTTCTTGATCAGTGCATCTCTCCAATTGCACAGCAGTATATGCAGTAATAAATCCTTTTGAAGGTACAACTCTTCTCCAGGTAGTTAAAAAATCTTAGTTTTTCCTGTTTGCAGAAAATTTTGACTCCTTGATGTTTGGCGCTTTAATGGAAGAAACAACACCAAATGTAATTTAAGCGCAATAAGCTGGTATGTATCATTAATCTACTTCCATTTACGTAGCCGGAATGTCCATTAGTTCGAGCTCAGATGCCGCTGAACACCCACCAGGTAGAGGGGATGATGCATGTTAAATTGATGATGTTCAAAGTCTTCGCTTGAAGTGGAAGTTAGGAGAGGGTGGTGCCATCTCAGGCGTCAACCTCGCCCTTAAATATAGTTCAAAATTACGAATGCATGGTTCAAAATACTGATGGCATCAAGGACGACGATGGTACTTCTGGAAGTGTGGCGTGCACATTGAGACACCTGATGGTACATTTGACAACAAGACTAAGAATATTAACTACTGTTCTGTTTATAGGTCTGAAATTATTGCAATATATAATGGATTTTTATGGATTAGTTATGGAAATTTATTGGCACTGCTTCTGACCTTGTCTTCAGGGACATTTGGATTTTAACTGACAGTCGTGCTTCTATGCAGCACGTTTCTCATTCGACAAGTGTAGGGGATGTGACAATCCTGAATATTCTGGATGTTGTGGTTCGACATTCTTCTAGACACTCTATTTACTTTCAACGGGTCCCCTCCCATATTGGATTGAATGGTAACGAGATAGCCGATAGTTTAGCCAAGTCTGCCACTGCTGACGCCTTGCGAGGTGACTCATGTCTAACTTTTTCTGAACTCTCCTCTATTAAAAGGATGGAATTGAATGCACTTTGGAGAGTGCCTCCTGTTCACCCTTGGTATTTTGGGAGAAAACCTCGTTGGTGTCACCAACTTAATATTCCTAGGGATCGGCAGACGGCTCTATCGCGCTTTTTTAGTGGCCACATCAGGTCTTTTACTTTTCAACAGGGTCGGACTTTCCAGAGTGTTATAGATGCGAGTCTGATTAGGCCTCCCGAGTCATATTCTTAATTTTTGAGTTTTGTTTTTGACGACGTCTTAAGAAATCCTATTTTATTTCTGGATTTCTAGGAGATTTTTGATTTTACGGAGATGATGTAGCTCAGCTACACCGTCTGGGATAAAAACAACAACAAAATTACGAGGTGCATCGCGAACAGCCCTCGTGTTGTTTTATAGTGCGACAGTACTAAAGCACCCACCAGCTGCCAAAGACGTCGTTCTTTTCTGTGTGTGTGTTGGGATTTTTGAAAAATCTCCTCCATCAGACGATGTTTGCGTGCAACCACCCCGGAACCTTACTGTCACAAAAACGAAACCGCTTCTGGTTAGCATACTTTGCATATCACCTGCTTATCGTTCAAAAACAACTTTCTAAAAGGGGGCAGCGAGTAAGAGCAAAAACACTTCCTTTATTACCAGAACTCAGCAACAAACTATCAAATCAACCTCTTTAATTAGAAAACCCCTTTCGTTCCATCACCGGGAGTGGAGGTGTAACGCAGGTAGCAATTTGAATTGCATTTCAAGTAACCTCTCGGTGTCCAGCGTCAAAGCAGTGACGCGACGTCCTCGGACACCAGGCTTTTACTCTTTCCGCCCACCCTGCTCCCGCAGTTCCGCGCCATTTCGCCACGCGGGGAGGCCTGATGTCAGTCCCGCTTCCGCCCCTCCCTGATAAAGACCTCTTCTATGTGATAGGGGCCATGAATGCATTGCAGTCACGCAGCCAGCCGATATGCCGTACTTTATTCCATGAGAATTCTGGAAATGAGTTTTCTAAATGCTATTTTATTATAATTGAGATGATTTAGGCCGCATCGTCTCCCACGTCACCGTGAAAGCGCGGGAAATCAGCGATGGTAAATCGTGCCGTACAACGCATATCGTCCCCTGCTTTTATACCTTACATATCGTCGATCTAATTATCAGAATGCGTAACCCTTTTTGGGGAATTTTGATATGGGAGGTTAAGCCCCAAAGTTGTTGTTTATGTTCGTAAAAGGGGGGAATAGAAACAACAGGGTTTTCCATTGATATTTTACGTGTGTAATTTTTTTGCAGCGGATAAAGAGTTAGAGTTAATTTTTATTAGTTTTTTTTCGCTGTAACCCTATTAATTTCAAACGATTTTAATTTATATATTTATAAAATTTAACCGTTTCCATCACATTTGTTCTCCAAGCTACTATTTCAGTCTTCTGTTGTATTTTGTGCTATTTTCGAATAAAGATATTTCTAATATCATTGGTATTATGTTACATGATAAAAAATTGTAGAGTGGGTATTATTAATTATCTTATATTGATTTTTTCATTATTGATTGATATTGGTTATTTTTAATCTATTCCTATATTTTTTCTTTTTAAAATATTTTTTAAAAACCGTTTTTTTACAATTTTTTTTTCCTAACGATTTATTACCGCTAGGTCACCATCTTGGATTCCATGCATCTCGACACCAACTGCTGCTTGACACAATTAAAAGGCCAAACCCCTTTTTGGGGGCATAGCATTTATATAAAATTTAGCCCTTTGTGGAGTTACGCTTTTCCATAATTAGGCCGACAATATCGGGAGATTTTTAACCCCACATTCGGCCTATTTTCTGTTTGAATTATGGATAAAAAAAGGTCCATTTCTTTGTATGCATATTTTGAAACATGCATATCTTTTTAACATAATAGCACCATTCGCATACGAAATTTCCTAAGAATTATTGCAAAAAATAATCACTTTAAATAAATGAGTAATTTACCTGTAAAGATGGTTTTCTTGTATGGCAGAAATCATTGGGACTTTGGAGTCAATTCAAAACCAACTATAAATATAAAGCTTAAAATTTCCCCTTAGTTTTTTATCTTGAATTACAAATGTTTTTTAAATCTTTAGCATTTACAAAAAATGTTTTTGGGTATTAATCGAAATTTGATCAAAAGGATGAATTAAAACAGGGTTTACTCACATAAAAACATCCCAATCTGTACAGAATAAAAATTTTGGGTTTTCCCTTTTCCCCTTTTTCCTTTTACTGTTTTCTTAGGGGCAGCAAATAATACACTAAACCCTGTTGGGTTGTTTTTTTTATTTTAGGGGGAATGTAGTCAACAAAGAGTTTTTTTCGGGTACTGCAGTGCTTCTCAAACCTTTTTAAAAACTTGCGACCCAATATTTAATCCCCAATTTTTATCGCGCCCCCCCCATACAACAACGATGTATTGAACTGATAATACGATACTTTACCAAAACTACAATAGATTTTAACCTCTTCGCCACCGAAGTTTTATAAACGTCTCGCTCAGCCAAATGTGTAATTGCCCCGGACGTTTTATACGTCTGTCCCAAATTGTTACTACTATCCATAAAATTATTTCCGAAGACTTTGGAAAAGCAAAAAAAAAATGACTTTAAAAATTGTTTAGGGGAAAAGGGTTTACTTATTTCGAGGATTTTTTTTATTTTCCCCTTTTTCCCCCCTCCGCCAAATACACATGCGTAAATATAGTGGCAAATTTGGGGAGTGAATCGCATAACTTTTAAAAGAGGTTTGGGGGTTAATTTTAAACCGTGCGTGTGATCCCGATAAAGGGGTTAATTTTTGCATATAATTTTATACATAACCAACCGGTGCGGTCACTGGTAATTATTAAACTTGTTCTTAGCAGTATTCTTAAGATGATTAAAAATTTTTAATAGTGCAGTACGATACATTTTAAAGTGTATTATAATGAAATATATTTTTATTATGACAGAATGTATTTTTTTTTGTTTTCTTTCAAAAATTACAAATTTTTGAAATAATTTTTTTTTTCGATTTTTCAATATGTTTGCGCCCCCTTTTGGGTTATCACGCCCACAGTTTGAGAACCCTGGGTAGTGTGAAGGTGGGGTGCTAAAAGAAAGACGCTTTTTTTTAAAAAATAGCGAATGGACTTTTAATTATTCGAAACCAAAAAAAGATGTGAAAAAAATTGGGAAAAACAGTGCGCACACAAAAATTTTCAAGGAGGGGGGTCCAGAGTCGAAAGTCTATCATTTTGGTATTATGCTCCAATACACCGCCCAACATATTCCTTAAATTTTGTCGATTTTCGGTAACAAAAACAATACAACTTAATTTTTGAATAAATAATTAGCATTAATTAATAAAACTAAATTTTTAATAACAAATACGTAATTAAATTTTTTCGTAATATATACAAAGGGTTATAACCAATCGAAAAAAAAATGGGGGTATGAGGGGTTCCGGGTCCCCAGGACACCCCCCCCTTTGTCGCCACTGGGAATAACCGATTGCACAGTTTAAATTTTCATAACGCTCGAGCTCCCGGGAATAGCCGGGAAAGGGTTACGGAAGAAGTTAAAACGAAATGTTTAAGATGAATAAAATATAGAATTTTTAGGTATTGTTGCGCCACTGCGTTTGAGTTGAGTTTATTGTTTAATGCTATTTGCTAATTGGTGTACTCCATATTTCATTTATTTGTATAAATTTAACATTAATTTATTTGAATTCTGTTAATCTATGTGGCACTAGAGCAATTTGTCCACGCGCTCCACATGTGACACACGGTACAATTCTCAGTGACACTCTGTACTACTCTACAAATTTGTCAATTTTTGAGTGGATGGAAGTTGATAAATTTGTAATAAACCTCTCTTATTTGACAAAAATCTTCAGAATCACGGACATTTACGGAATTACGAAAAAATCTGGAAGGTAACTCCAAAGTCAAATTTACAGTTATTTTGTAAATTATTGAATGTCTTTACTGGAGAGTTTAAATTGTTTGAAGAGAGAAAACTGCGCGCGCACTCTGCTTTCAGTTTTTGTGGTTCTAGATATTTATGTGAAAAAATCTTTCCTCGTATGAAAAATATTTTGAGTCCGCAAAGAAATTATTTAACAACTGGATGCTGGGAATCGTGTCAAATTGAAAGTCACAAATGACACCCCTGGTTTTGTGATATGCAAGTAAGGGGGTGCAAACATTAGGTTCACAAAATTTTTTATATAACTTTAATAAAGGCAAATACTTATATTTTATGTTGTCTATTTCTTACTTTGATAAATATGTTTTAAAATACATAATTTATGTAAAACTTCAATTTTTTTTTTTTTTATTTTTGTTGAAGAAATAGTTATATTTTATGGTGTTTATCTTAATGCTAAGAAATATCCTAAATGAACCAAAATTATAATGTATCATAATACATTATTGACTTATTCTCTCTAACTCTTCATGCATTATCGTGAGAATCGAATGTTTTCAAAAATGTCCTTCTGTGTGGCACGCTGAATCAGATTGATAAATCGGTTTGGCATGCCACAGCGAAAGGGTTGCCGACCCCCGATCTAGAATGTAGGGTTCTTCTGGAGAGTTTGAGGATAGAGGGACAACAAATATAACACTCCAGGGTCCCAGTATATTGTGATATTTACGTAACGAACAGGAGGACTTGCTAGCTAAGAAGGGAACTGAAACAATTCAACAGCCAAATACTTATTCCTCAAAACTTTATATCAGTGCTTCTCAAACTTTCAATATTTGCGACCCAATATACAATATTAATTTTCATTGCACCTCTCCCCCCCCTCCATATAAAAACAATGTATTGAATTCAATAACACTATACTTTGACTCTAAAGCTGCAACACCACTCCAACCTCTTAAGGGCAACCGACGTATATATACGTCTCACTCAACCAAAACAATAGTTGTCCTGGACGTATATATGCGTCTTTCCGGTCCGATCTTTCCTGTCCACTGCTATCCATAAGATTATTCCGAAGGCTTTGGAATGCAATAAAAGGACCTTGACAATGTTCGCGCGAAGGATTTACTTATTTCAGAGGATTTGCTTTATTTATTCCTTTTCTTCCTCCTCCCCACGATTAACATCATATGCGCGCATCTACGTGGGAAACGGTGGCATTGGGGAGTGATTTGCATAACATTTAACCAGCATTTTTAAGGGATTTATTATAGATCATACAAATTATCAAGATAAATATTAATTTTTGGATATAATTTTTTATATGACAAGCCCATGGGATCACTGGTAATTACTGAAATTGTTCTTAACTTAGTATTGTTAAATTAATTATAAAATACATTGTGCAGCATTGATTCATTTATAAGTGTATTATATCAGTGTGAATGTGTATTTTATTTTTTATTATGTCGCAATGTATTTTGTTTGTTTACATTCCATAAATTAATAATTTTCTTTAATAATAATCTTTTGTTTTCGACTTTTCAATAGGCTCGAGCCGCCTTTGTTGAGTTATCCCGCCTCCCACAGTTTGAGTGAGTCAGAGAGTAAGTGAGTGAATATTAACGTCGCAGCTACACGGGGCTTTAGTGACGGACGACGTAATTTTGAACTATGGTCAAGTGACTTGGACGACACCTCAGCTGGCACCTCCCTCTCCAAACGACCACACCACACCAACGTGAGGACGTTTGAGCTCTAGACAGATTTAACGTGCATCGCTCTCTTACATGGCGGCTCTTTAGTGGTACCGGGCTCGAACTCGTGACTAGGTCTGCCACGATCCGATACCCTGACCACTCGGCTACCGTGGCCTCCCCACAGTTTGAGAAACACTGCTTTATATCAAAAATCTAATGAGACAAAATTGGAAAGCATTGCTCCCTTCTCGTATTTCTTCAAGATGTTGGAGGATCGAAATGGATTGAGGTATCTCTGTTAAACCCCGTGAAAAGCTGTTGCGGAACTGACACTTGCGGTGGGTCTTGCGGACGACTTTCACCGTGTCGGTATTTTTGACAGTCCGAACTGTCCACCTGTAAGGAAGACGAAGTCATGGACAAAAGGGATGCTCGTTTCTGCGTGGAGTCTCCGAGGTGAAAAGATATCGAAGTGTTAGATATCTGCTGATGAGACATTGAATTTTTTTTCTCTTGCTTTATATTTTTCGTTTTCTTGCTATTCTGTAATTGGAACTAAAAAGAATTGTTTGAATCGAATCTTATTTTCTGTATAAAATATTTCTAGTGAAACAAGTCTAAACTGAAACTGGTCTGGTTAAGCTGAATTATTCATACTTTCAATTATGTAATCATTTAACGGGTGTGAAAGTCTGGATATTACCTGATATATTAACGTGCAATCTCCAAACTTTAATTAAATATGTTACCGAGATAAGTATATTGCCGTTATACTTGTCGGCACACAAGGAGTCTACCTTAAGGTATCCTACTACGTTCGGAACCGTGATTTTAAAAAAAGGGCATAAATGGGTAATTTTCATGATATTTAGTATCACTCAGATTAGAATACATGCATAGAATTGTTTTAAAGACATTTTAACAAAAAAAAATTATTTGAATACAATATTTTGGCAAAAAACTAACTTAGAATAATCTTTTTTCAAAATCTCCCTTTGTGAAAAATGCTTCTATTATAATAATATTCTGCCTGTATATAGCTCAGACCTCTCTACAGAGGCTACTAAAATTTTTAAAAAATTCACATTATTTTCAGAGTTACCACCCATTGAAATAATTATTGGGGTTTTTTTCTGAAAATTTCTCCCCTCTGTTGCAGTACATAAAATATGAATAAACACACTTCTAAGTTATATATTTCAAAAATTCTAGTTGAGACTCTGTAGAGGTCTGAGCTATATACAGGAAAAATATTATTATAATAAGCATTTTCTAAAAAAACATTTTGAAAAAGACTATTCTAAGTTAATTTTTGCCAAAATATTGATTTAAATAAGTTTTTTGTCAAAATGTCCTTAAAAACAATTTTATACATGTATTCTAATCTAAGTGACACTAAATATCATGAAAATTATCCATTTTTTTTTAATATCAGGGTTCCGAACGTAGTCGGATCCTTAAATCTAAAAAAAAATCAATCAATCAATAAATACATAAAAATAAAAATTTTTTCTTTTTGTTTTTGTTCTTTTGGGTGTAGTTCTGAATAGAAAGTCAATTTAAACGAAGCTTAACAAATCCTACAAAGTTCCAAGTGCAACATAATGGTCCTCAGGAAAAATCCCGCTACACACATGGTAATAACCATTAAGATTTAATCTCAATTAAAAAGCCCCAGAAACATAAATCTTTCAAATCGGTCTCAATCGCCAAGTCTCATTTACAAACAATTATTCGCCAAATTCACCCCCAACACACCTGGATGAGGTCCCTTCCCTTTTTGCTAAGTCCAACCGGTGTCCATTATTATTACTTAAGCGAAAAAGGGACTGCGGAATTATAAGGGTGGACTCGGAACGAGTTAAGTATATAGAATTCGAACCTTATTACAGGTTAGAGCGCAGCGTCCAGAGTGGAAAAAAAAATTGTTCTCTCTGTCCCCCCTCCCCTCCCACAGTTGGGTGGACTGCTGGGCAAAAACGGGGAAAGGTGGATCGAGATCGAAAGGTTTTGTAGTGACGTCATAGTTTGAGGTCACGTGATGCCGGACTTTTAAACAAATAGTGCAGACGATCAAGTGTGTGTTTACGCGAGTGTATTATTTCAATTAGTACTTTTCTCCATTGTCTAGTGGATTTAATGTCTTATTGAGTGAGGGAGTACGGTTGCAGTTGGGAAAATGTTTGAAATAAATATTTATTAAGTAATCTGATGAATAACTACCATATTTAAGACTCTTTTTGGGTTTAAAGGGGTTTCCGGAAGGGGAAAGTAAAATCCCAAAAATTAAATTTTTTTTAGGGGAACATATTTTTTTTAAAAAAATTTCCAATAGAGTTTAAATTTTTTTTAAAAAGGACTTTATTCTTTTCTGTAGAAACACAAAAGTCAAGTTCAAACAAAAGTTTTTTTTTATTCAAATATTTTTCTGTTTAATTTTTAAAGTTGGACATAATTTTTGAGATCTCATAATGCATACACATGCTTAGGTATCATTTTTTAAAAAGTATCTCTTAAATATGTTAAATTTTTTTTTTCACATGTATAAAATAATACACAAAATATAATGACCATATTTTTTTAGTAAAATATTAAGGTAGTTTCTTTTAAAAAAAATTATAAAATTTTGTAATTTTGAAAATTTTATATTTTTTCTCCCCCTTTTTCATATGTAAAACTATTTTTTTTAAAAAAAACTATGTACGACTTAAACTAAAAAAATAAGTTCTTTATATGCACAGGTATTTTGTTAAGAAGCATAAAAAATTTGGAACCGTATAGTGCAATAGGTTTTTATAAAAGTGTACCTAAAGGCAAAAAATTAGGCTTTGTAGAAAAAGTGAAAAAACAAAAAGTAGCAATGTGTTCACATAATTTTTTATTACATTACTTTGTCCTGCCTATTTGTTTACATCTTAAAATGATGCTTTAAACATTCCCTGTAATTGCAAGTAATTTTAATTTAAAAGTTATTTTTCCTCTGTTATAACTGAGCATGAAAATAATTTTATTATTACATATTTCCATTTACCATTTTTTATAAAAATATTTCTAGAATCTACAAAATATTTTACATACACATTTAAAACAAAGAGCAAAATATAGTCAAATAGTTTTTTTTGATAAAATAATTGTATAATTTCTCTAAAAAAAATATAAAACTTTGACATTTTGAAATTTTAATTTTTTTCTTTTTTTTCTTGTAAACTTAGTTTTTCGAAAAAAAAATTAGATATTAAAGAAAAAAAAGGAATTATTTTTCCTTTCCAGGGTAAAAATAAATTAGTAGTTTACATACATTAAGCATAAGAGGAATTATCTTTAAAATGTGTGTCAAGGGAGGCGTGGTCGTTTGTTTACATTTTTATCGATTATTTTTTTTTTAAAGGGGTTTGTCAAATGGAACATATAAGTGCTATACATTCTTAGGTTCAGAAAAATGTGCACTACTTTTTAATACTAAAATTGAAAAACTGATTTTTTGAATGGGTGTGATGTCCTGGTACCCTAAAAAACTTGCATTTATATAATCTTTCTATATCTTTGATTTCTTAATAGCTGATATTTCTTTTGGGAAAATGAAAAAAAACTTAATCGAAACCGGTATTAAAACAGAAAAAGGGTTAAAAAAGTTTTATCACCAAAAGAATTTATTTAAGTATTTCCTTCTAGACTTGTATCCACATTTAAAAAACACACATAAATTAATTTATTTAAATAAATAGTTTCTTTACAAAAAAAAACCAATAACTAAAAAATAACTTTTTTTAAAATGATTCAAATCCTCTTACATTTGGAAATTTCGAATACTTTTCATGGCGAAAGCTTTTTTTATAATCAAAAAGCTTACATTTTAGAAATTTCTAATCCGGGAAATGTTTATTTTGTTTTGTACGTTTTCAAAATGTTCTATATAAGATGGATTAAAAAAGGAATTGTTTTTGTTATTCAATTTGTTTTTATTGGTAAATCAAGAAGAAAGAAACACCATAATTAGTTAATTAGTTCACTGAGAGAATGAAAACTCACATAGTTAAATAATTATCCGATTATACTCATTAGTTCAATCATAACTGCATGACCGCGGTGCTTACTGGTTACGGTCTTGGAATAGTGTCAAAAGCTCTTTGTAACTTTTGTTTCAATTATTAGTTTTGTTTTTTGTAATTTTTATAATTATTGGGATGTTTTTTAATATGTTTATTAATATCTAATTATTAGCAACTGTATTATTTACGGAATATTACAGAGAAAATGTAAGGGGTTCTAAGAAAAAAAATTTATCCTTTTAAAAAAGGGGGCGATGTTTGGAAAAAATTTCGGGGTTCCTTGGGGCTATTTCGGGGGAATGCCCAAAAATGGTCTATATCCCACCCCCCGGGTTCAAAAGGGCATGCAAAAGGGTTTCCCCGTTAGAAAAAAAAATAATTTGAGGATCATGAGGTGTTAATGGAGGCTTACGATAGTGGCTCTCATATGATTAGTTTTTTAAAAAAATTAATCAATTGGAAACCAGATTTTCCCTATTGAACAGGTTTATTTACTCAATTTAATGAGGTTAATTAGCAGTTATAAGGTGACAGCATAAATTTTATTAAAACAAGGAAGTTCATTTCAGCATTTCTTGCCAGAATTTAAACTAAAAAAGGAATTTTAAAATTGGGTGCCGGAAATTTTCCCAGTTTCTCAATTGACCAATCCATGAAAATGACGGTTTAACTTACGTTCAACATTTAAACTCCTTTATTCAGATTTTAAAATTGAGGTAGAGAATGCTTTGACTACCATAGAAGGCAATGAATTAATACAGTCACAATGAAGAAAGAATTGTCATACTACAAGAGGAACTGGTCGGAATAGGCAATAAAGGAGGTTAAGTAAAGTTTAGAAATGGATGTCCACAATTTTGGCTTTAAAAAGACATACCTGCTAATTACTTGTTTCACAGTTTGAAATTTAACAAGCCTGTTTTACACTAGAAAATTTGAATCTTTTAAAAAAGAAGTTAGCTGTCAAATAAAAAATAATAATAATAATAATAAACATTTGCTAAAACTTGATATTGGGCAAGCAAGGGTCTACCCAAATGAGACAAAAAGTTTGGGAACCTCTGTCTAGTTCGAAAGATGGCAGACTGTGGCTTGAGAAGGTGGTGACAATTCAGACTTTTCTGCTTCTATGTATTATTAAAACAAATGTCTGCTAACAAATGTCTTAAATTTAGTAAATAAACATGCTAAATAGGGTAAAGTCTGGTTTCCACTAGATTAAATTATTTTAAAATTAAAGCCACGATCAGGTTTAACGAGAACCTATATCGTAGACCTCCATTTATAACTTATGGACCCCCCACATTATTTTTTCGCTGATGTGAACCACTTGCAGGTCCTCTATGAGCAGTAGCGCACACAGGAATTTTTCAAGGGGGTCCGGGGTTGAAAAGTTCACCATTCTTGTATCATGCTATTTTGATTTTGTCGATTTTCAGGAAAAAAAACACAGAAAAAACAAATTTTTGGGATAAATAGTTAGCATTAATTAATAAAATTAATCATTAATAACAAATATTTAATTAAATTTTACGTATTATAAAACTTAGAATTATAAGCAATCGGAAAAAATCAAGGGTTTGGGGCTGCCCCAACCCTGTGTTGCGCTACTGTCTACAAGTCAATATAGACTATTTTGGGTATCACCAGTAGCCACACAGGAGTTTTAAAGGGGATCAGGGGTAGAAAAAGTATCATTCTTGTATCATGCTCCTTTTGATTTCGTCGATTTTCGGGAACAAAAAACAGTAAAAAACTAGTTATAGAATTAATAAAATTAATCAATAAAGCAAATATTTAATCAAATTTTACATACTATATACTTAGAATTATAATCAATCGGACAAAATAACATGAGCTTTGGGGGGGTTCCCGGACCCTTAGGACTCTCCCCTTGTGTGCACGACTGGGTATCACAGATGTAATACATTCCCCAATCATATAGTTAATGTAAAATAAAAACTAAGAAAATATCACTATGATAGAATGAACTTAAGAAAAATATAAGTGGCCAGAAAACTCGCAGAACCTATTACGGATACACACGAGTTAAGAGACAACAAGAAAAGGACCTACCACTTTCGTTTTAATTTAAATGTCACCTTAAAGAGGTGTGCCTCTCTTTCCACGTGAGCCAAACGATACGGGGGAGTGTCTTCTCAGATGTCGATCGCTGCATGCAGATGCGATAAGGCACGACAGCCAAGATCAAGGGGTCAGGTATTTTTGCGTGGGGGTCCACTGTGGGGTCGACGGGGTCAAGGCATCTCCTCCCAAAATGAAGAGGTGTTTTGGGGTGTAATCGGCACCTTAGCCAGGAACCAGACGTGCTTATTAAAACTTAATTATGTAGATATAAGGCTGGCAGTAAAGGGTGGACGAGATATTTCGCTCGGGAAGGTGAGTCTTTAAATGGCGCACTCGATTTTTCAACACCGACGGAAGACCCTTGATTTTAATAAGTCGTTGCCTCGTATCGGAATGCACCCCATGAAAAATGAGAAGTTAATACGCCTTTTTAACGATGTGCGAGGCTATTTTTCAGCGTTTTTGCTTAGGGTTGATTTTATATCAAGACCGTAAGTATCTATTTAACGCAAGCAGACGATAACATCTTAAGGAGGTATGCATATTTCAAAAAGTGGTTTACTTTTTAGAGAAAAAAAGTAAATAAAAAATTTATAAATAAATACATGTATATGCAGCGTTTTACTTCCAAACGCTTTAAATTTGTCTGGATTTATTATCTCACTATCCACCCAATTTACTGGGTATTTTCATGACATTGAAAGGCTACACCTTTTTTTGTTTCTTAATTATTGCTATCTAACTCTTAACATTGAGCTTTCGTGTAATGAAAATTATTCCCTCCCCTCATGATTTAAAAAGAACAGTATTTGAGTTTCTAAAACAAAGTATACTTATTACAGTCGGAACCTCTATATATCGAAGTCGCTAAATCCTGGAAAAAGTTCGTTATATAGTGGTTCATCTCTTAATAAACTTTATATAAACCACATAAAACAAATTTTTAAATTCATAAAAACTATATATTAAAAAAAGTAAATTTTTCCCCCTTTTTTTAAAATTTATATGTTTTTTTATACTTTATCCTAAAAAAATGAACGAAAGAAAAAAACTGCAAGGAAAACAAGAAAAAGAATGTCAAACAATACACTATGTATTTTCAATATTAAGAAAAAAAAAATAATTTTACATTAAAATTAATGAATTTGAAGAACATTTTCTAATTTAAAGCATGCAAGTAATATTAAACGTACATTAGTACACGGGGACATACATACATAACTGGAACACGGGGACAACTCCACTGAGTGTGAAAGGGTATATCGAAGATGTTTTTTGTGAACTGGACAATGGGGTTGCACTATTTGGATAAAACGTCTAGAACTCTATTACTCTTGGTGAGTTAGGATCTAATAAAACCAGTTCAAGATTTATGACTATCATAAAATGTGTTAAAGAGAAAAAAAACTTGAAATTTTTTCAAAAATACTTTTAAAAAAATGGAGAACAAAAATTATAAATCACAAATGAAATGTGTGTTCAGAAATACTTCAAAAATAGGAATGAAATCAGAAATACTACAAAAAAAATTGAATCTCAAAAGAAAAAGTTCGTTTTTTAGAAAATGCACTTCGCTATAGAGAGGTTATTTTATGAAAAAAATCGTGAAATGTTCAAGGTTCCAGAAAAAGTTCGCTATATAGAAAAATTCGCAATATAGAGGTTCGCTATATAGAGGTTCGACTGTATTTACACCCCTATGGCTCCACCCTCGGACTCAGTTTCCTCAAATACCATTTTAGCAAATCTTTACTCCCCGAAGATACACAGTTGCCAATTTCCAAGCACGTAGGCCTAAATCACAGTGGTTCCTAAACATTTTTAATCCATGGACCTCTTTTTAAAGTCACAAAACTTTCCCAAAGATCCCCTAGTGAAAAAGCTACATAAATGTGTTGTATAAAAATTACGAATTTTAAAATACGTTTTGTGGAGAATTATTGATTTGTGAAATTATAATTTTTGTTTAAAATAAAAATTTCAAAAAAAAAAGGGGGTTGGCTTGGATGAACTTGATGAGGTATTATGAGTGTATTTATGTTCGTCTCAATGTTTGAGAGTAGCAACCTCCAATCCTCACGAAAACACTAGTTTTTAGTCGGTTTCTTTTTTGTGTGTGTGATTAGGTTTTTTACGGAGCTGTATCCACACACACACACGTTCGGATAGGAATACGGGAAAGTAGTCAACAGGTTTTCTACAACAACCCATAATGCAGTTATGGGTATTGTACTATTATGGGTTATTGTACATAATAACCCATAGGAAATTGGGATATGTTTTTTTAATCAGAATGTGTGGTATCCTTATTCAAACATTAGTTTAGGTCTCTTATTTGTGGATATTTTAATAAGATGCTCCTGTACGAGAACGGATTTGTCTGTGTTGAGGATACGAGTTAGTCCACGCGCAAAAGGATTCAGCACCCAGTCGGGAATATCCAAGTGTATTATAGTTACTTATTTTAATTTCCATAAAAATAAAAATGAATCAAATTTTTTTAAATTTTATATTATATCTTCCACGAACCCCTGAAATTGTTTAGGGACCCCAAATCCATTTTAATTTTCCGAGGACCTCTTGAATAATATCGGGGATCCCTAGGACTACTTTAGGAGCCACTGGTCTAAATAGTTTAAAAAATAACGAGAGTTTTCTTTTTTTAAAAAAAAAAAATCATAATACTCCCAATAAAACCATCTCAATCCCTTGGAGAGTAGATTTACACAAAGCCCATTCTTCCCCTCTGGGTCTGATAATTGAAAACGGAAATTTTTGTCTACAACTTCCAGTAACATTGTTATACCTAAGCAAGTGCCTACCCAAGTGCATTGTTATAGCTAGGCAAAGCTAGATTAAACTTTTTTGTGATGAGGAGTGGCCGTGGTAGCTGCGTGGTCACGGTCGCGAACTCAGACAACTTTGTCGAGTCACGGATTTGAATTTTGAAGCCACTGAAGACCCGCCGTGGAGAGCAGTGATTCCCAAAGTGGTCTATATAGACCCCCCAAGGACCCTTGACGATTTGCAAGGGATCCAGGTTCGCAACAATATATTTTGGGGGTCCATGAGGAGTTAATTATGGGTCTACGATAGTGGCTCACATTAAACCAGATCGGGACTTTAATTTTAAAAGAAAATAATTAAATCAAGAGGAAATCAGATTTTACCTATTGAATAGATTTATTTACTAATTTAAATGAGTTTAATAGTTTAAATAAGTTTTATTAAAACAAGGACCATCAGTCCAGCGCTATACCTGTTATTTATCCCGAATTATGAAATATCTTGAGAAAGTTTTTAATTGCTTTTCTTTTGTGAGAAAGAATTTCAGTGCGATTGCCAATCTAAAAGACGGAGAGACAGAGGGAGAAACAAAAAGACTGGACACTACTCACCAAGAAGTTTTAGAGTTAAACCTGACAAGATTGGTACCAAATGTTGAAAATTTATTACTGAAGCACTAGATTCATCCCTCCTAATCAAAGTATTTGCTTGGTGTGTGTTCAGTTATTTTATATATTAATTAAATGATATTATAATCATTTTATATATTAATAAATAATTGCATAATTGACAGTATTTTGCAATGCCGTTTCTTGAGTGAGTTGAGAACCAGGATTAATGCCCATTGAAAATTTTGTGGTTGAAAGAGACCCACTTTCATCTGGAAGGTGCGGTTAACACCCACACATGTCATATTTGAGCTGGTACAAACCTACATCAATTCCTACAAATTCCGTTACACTCTTAGCAAATAACTGTTTGGTGCGACCTTACTGCATCCTTCATTGTGGGTTCGTTTTTTTTTCGAAAAGCTCAGCGTCGCAGGACCTATCACATGCACCATCTCCGATCAACGATACGCTTCATTATTAGAGCAATCCTTTATTCAGGCAAGGCGATGTGATACAACCACAGTGTTTATGCAGGATTCTCCTCCGCACATCACCCGTTACGTGAAACAAGTGCTCCAACGTCATTTAGGTGACGACAGAATCATTAGCCGGCATTTTCCTCCAACTTGGCCTCCTAGATTCCCTGACTTGAATCCTTGCGACTTTTGATTGTGGGAATACCTCAAGGATATGATCTACCGTGATCCCATCACATCTCTATTCGACCTGAAAGAAAGCATAGAACGCCATGTGCATAACATTCCCCAGTTAATGCTGCTTTCAACAGTCTAACATACGATTTTACGTTCCCAGATAGTAACAGCATATCGAGCATGTTTTTAACTTTTGTAGACTATTTATATGTTCTGAATAAAGCTATGATACGCCACCTAGAGGTGGATTTCGAAACTCTGTTTTTTCCCCCTTTCGATAAAATTCACATCATTTCATTCTGTCATTAACCAATTTTCCTGCAGTTTTTGCTCTCTACAGTCTGCTCACGAATTTCAAGTTTAATTATGTGTGGACACCCGGAACTTAATCAAGTTTTACGTATTATATATTCAAAGGATTATAATCAATCGAAAAAAAATCAAAACCTATGGGAGAGGATCCAAACCCGGGGACCCTTCCCTTTTGTGTGTTCCACTGGTCTGACCCTTCTTTTCTTAATCGCTGGCCACAAGTAACAGTGAAACCATAGATCTCTTAAAATAGTTTCTATTAACTGTATCAGTTACTAAAAATGTTTAACTTGAACAAATGTTTTTTAAAGAATAAAAGATTAAGAATGCATGACTTGTGCACCCCGAAGTAACACTTTCACCCACCCTCCATGGCTTTAAAGGATTAAAAAAGTATTAATCAAACACCTTTCACAGAGCATACACCACCAATTCATCACCTAAAACCAGCAACAAGAACCATCGTCATGAAACAACACGCCATTTCCTATACCCGTACTTAATGAATAAAAGAACAGAAAAATGATGTTTTTGGGGGAGGAGGCCGTTTCGCACGTACGCGAACGTCTTCAAGCATGCGTCTGAGGCACGCTTGTGGCACACTTCTGCACTAAACGAGGCGGTGAAGATTAAGTCATGGTGACACACGATAAGACGCAATGGGGCCGCGGCGTAGATCCCGGAGCTCTGCTTCTGCGGTCAACCGTGACCCTCTGGACCACGCCTGGAGACGACCGCACGCGGAAGTTGGGAGATCCTTCACTGATCGCGCAACCATGCAGATGGGTTGATTCCGAGGGTGACATCGAGGATGGGTGTCGTGTTTCGAGATTTCGTTTAACACAGTGCTTCCCAAACTTTCAATATTCACGACCCAATATTCAATCATAATTTTCATCGCCCTCCCCTCATACAATAACAATGTATTGAATTCAATAATACTATACTTTGATACTAAAACTACGATACGACTTTAATCTCTTAATTGCCACCGGCGTATATAAACGTCTTGTTCGGCCAAAGCATTAATTTCCCATTTTACGTCTTTCCGCGAAATACGACCTTATCTGCGTACTGCTATCCATAAAATTATTCCGAAGGCTTTAGAATGCTATAAAAAGACTTTGACAGTGTTTGAGAAGGATTTACTTATTTCAGATTACTTTTGCTTCTTTATTCCTCCTCTCCAATACATCACATACGCGTGTCTACGTGGAAAATGGTTGGCTTTGGGAAGCGAATCGCGTAACTTTTAAGTGGCATTTAAGGGAGTTAGTATAAACAGCACAAATTATCAAGCTAAGAGTTAATTTTTGCATATAAATTTTTATATGACAATCCCATGAGGTCACTTGTAATAATTAAACTTGTTCTTAACTTAGTATTGTAAAATTAGTTATAAAATACATTTATAAGTGTATTACATCAGTATAAATGTGTATTTTATTTTTTATTATATCAGATTATGTGTTTTTATTTACCTTCAGTAAATGAATAATTTTTTTAATCTTTGGCTTCAAATTTTCAATTAGCTCGCGCCCCTTTCGTAGAGTTATCACGCTCACCAGGGGGGCCCACAGTTTGAGAAACTCTGTTTTGACACTGGAGCGTAGGAAAATTCGATTACTATCGGTTTCGTTTCGACACACACACCGCGATATAAAACAGTTTTTATAACTAAATAATTGCAGGGCTATTGTTCAGTAGAGTTTAGTTTTAAAATATCAATATAATATATTAATATTAACTTAAATCATTGGCACAACAGCACATGAGAGCCAAGGTCTAATGTGCCCATCTCAGTTTTTATGACCTGGGGTCCTGAGGTGCAAGAGCAGATGTTCCGGTCAAGTGGTCAGTCCGGCGCGAAACCCCCAATGTTAAGTTCCCAAGCAAGCTTGGTACTTATTTACCGACCCACTGAAGGGATTAAAGCTGAGTCCACCTTGCCCAGCCCGGGGTTTGAATCTTGGATCGGGGGTGTGGCAGCGCGATGCACTACCACTCAGCCACTGGGATTCCATATTTTAATATTATGTCATGTAATTATCATTTTTAAGGACCCTTTATATCATAGAAAACTGACGTTGACATTATGTTTCGTGAACCTTGTTGCACCATTGCTTTGTCGCAAAAACATTTCGAATAGAAAATCTGCCAGGAACATTATTAATATGCGGTATCCATTCTGTGCCATCCCTAGAGACATATATATCAGGATTTACTGGAATATTATCACTGCACTTCCTTCAAATTCTTTGCAGTCACTTTCACTCAATCTTGTCTTCATCGGAATCAAAATTTGAGCAAGACAGCAAACCACCATTCAATTCATTCTCAGAAAGTTCTCGCAAAAAATTATGAGTTTCATCAGGGTTTAGACCTATTCTACGAAACATCGTTTCAGGGTGGTTCCTCTGCACAAGATTTGAAAATCGAATAAAATTTTTTTCATGAGTAGATAAGCAAATTATATGTAACGAAACACTTAGACACAAGATTTTAGTATAACTGACTCATCTCCGCTGTGAACTCAATAACACTGCATTCAAGGCAGTGGCGTAACGTCATACACTTCCTCAAACACCGCATTGGAGGGGACCAGGACTCCAGGGGGCCCAAAGTCTGACTGAAGCCAAGTACGTACCCCCTTTGTAATATCTGGTTTGAGGCACAAAACCTGACTTTGTAGGGGAGGGAAGCCTAACATTCTATGATTCCTAACATTCTGACTGACACAATTTGCCTCGTGTGAAACCAGCCAAAGTTTCTCCATTCTCAATACACATGTGAAGAACGTAGCTTCTACAATACCTTTTCAGTTGAGTCAACTAATGAGAAGAAAAATGGGGGTTTTCGAATGCTTGGTGAAGTGGCACAGCAGGAAGTGCCAGCTGACCACTTGGGAAACTGTCTTTGGAGATATCAAGTCTCGAACACGAGGTTTGGCTGAAACATCACCCGACCACGAGCTTGAGATATTAATCACATAGCTACAGTAATCATTTATGCATTTACTTTGATGGAATCAGATTTCAATTATTTTTACTCTGTACACTATATATGTAGAATATTTTTTTTTTCTATGCGATTCAGTGTATTGGCATGTTTCTTTTCCCCTGATTAAGTTTTTCTATCTTTCTTCTTCCCCTGTTTTTTCTGAATTTGAAAATTAATCAAATCTTATGGGGTTTTGAAATATGAGGGGAAAAAAACAACAACATTCAATCTAGGGTTTTCAGCGGCTGCATCACGGTGTTTCTTGAAATATCGAAATCCCGGGATTTTAGAAACTAATCCTAACTAGTTTGAACTATATTTTTAAAAAAATTTCTCATCAAAGCTCTCTAAAAATTTATTTCTCCGAAAATTTTTATATATTTTTCTTATGAAATATGTACGTAGAATTCTTTTTTTTTTTTTGCGCATTTTTTTTTTCGTATTGATAAATGTATTAAAAAATAATTTAACAGAGCAATATTAAACTCTGAGTACTGGAGTATTAGATGCATTTTAATTTTTTGCATTTAATATTCAGTTTAAAATGGACTAAATTCACAGACAAATGGCGCCAAGCAGAAATCACGTGATGCAATGTCAAACATTTACACGTGTGAAACGCGTTACCGTGAAAAAATTCTTATACTTACGTTGTTCATATCTTGCATTTTGACTTTACCACCGTATATATATACTTAATGTATTTTTGAAATATTTTAGTTTATATACTTATTAGGCAAGAAAAAATCTTATTAATATTTTTGTACAACTTTTGTTTTTATTCTAATTTATTTGTGTTAAGTGATGTCTCTTATAGTTAATTGTTGTGTTCTTCTGTGTACTTATTTATAGTTCTCTTAGTTATTTTTTAAGTTAACTTATTAACTAGTAGTATACTTACTTTTAATAAGTATACTTAAGTAATAATACTAATAAATATGCTAAACAATTCCTGAGTTAATTATAAGTTATTTTCTGTTCTAATAAAATACTCTTTTTAAACTCTCTGTTTTATTGTGTAATTTCAACTAAGCTAATGAGTAAGTATTTTTCACAAATAGTCGAATCGTAATCCCAGGATTGAAAATATAACGTGGGATTGCAAACCCTAACTCAATCCTTTCTTCCATAGAAAAAGCTGCGAATTTTGACCGAATCCTTTATGAAATTTTGGTAGGTAATTAGTGATACTTTTTTAAAACTTTTATTAAATTTGATGATTTGTATATTAAGTCTCTAAATTGAATGAGTTGGACCTTTGTTAAAAAATAGTACCGTTGATAATCTGGGAAACTTTCCAATTTATGACCCGAATTTAAGATCCGATTTTTTTCTTCCTCTGCCGTCTCGGTGGATCGTAAAAGAAAGCCCCAATCGTTCCACCCATCAGCCCCGGCATTTGTTTCTGACAACGCAGCGGGTAATTAAAATCACACATATAAAATCGAATAAAATTATTAATAGCCTCTAAAACTAACGCAGTTCGTTTTATAGAGAGCTTATCAAAGACCTCGATGCTCAATTAAAAAGGCGTTTTTATCGCTTTTAAACCATTACCTCAATAAAATGTCTTCAAAAAACAGAGTCCCCCAAATGGAAAAAAAATAAAAAATTTAAAAAATTTGATAATAAAACCCCCCCCTCCCCAAAGAGCGGGAAAAAATTTATCATAAATTTTTAAACGCGTTTCTAAAATTCTTGGCGCTTTTTTGGCTGGGGGTTTAGGCCTAATCTTTACCTTTTTCCCCCCTCGCCAATAATGGCGCCATAATTCCATAGTTATAGCTTCCCAGATCGGGTCTTTACTGCGGGTAATTGCTTTTTATTACGCCATAAGGCGACCGCTAAATTGACTTTATCATAATTATTGTGGCGTTTACAATAATAACTTGGCATGGGGAACGGCGCTATCTAAATTAATGAGTGGAAGCTATTGGCGATCGTGTTTTAATAATTTACGACTTGCCCTTTTCAGCGCCCCGTTTTTAAATAGTGCTCTCACCAGGAAGTATGCACTCTTTGTAATGAGGTGATTTTTCGGCTATCTCGATAGCGTTTTATATTTCGCCAAGGTGACTGGCGTTGGCGCGAATTAAGTCGAGGTGTGTAATTGCTGCTGATAGACGCCAGCTACTGGCCATTTTGCGAGATCGTTGATTGGGGTGGTGTTATTTTTAACAGTTTTCAGAATCCGCGGTATTGTTCCATTATACTGGAAGTCTAAAATTTAAATTAAAAGGGGCCAAAATTGCGGGAAAAGGCTGGAAAGTAGGGATTTAAAATAAAAAGGGCCTTTAAAATCTCTTTCCTCCACCAATATCGGAGAGAATAAATTTGTAATTACTGTCTGTGAAACTCAAATTTAAATAGTTCTAAAATCTTTCTATGTTTCCACCTTTATTAAGGTACCCGACTAGATTAAAAAGAGTGATTTTGGGGGTTTTGTTCGATTTTGGGCCTTTTTAAAAAGGGTAAAAATATTGAGGAAAAGAAAAAAATAAAAAAATTTTTTTAAAGTTGTTTTTATAGCACATTTACTTAATCTAACTTATAAGAATATTTTTTTATTGTAATTTTTGAAGAATGAAATTTTTACGATAATTTGTGCTCCAAAAATGGGATCTCTCCCAAAATATCCAAACAAATTCAACGAAATTCATACCATACATGATTATGAGCCCTTTAGAGTGTAACAAATAGCAGGTTTTAAGGTAGTTACATCTAACTATATTTCACACCCGTTTTTAGCTTAGAACATACAATAATGTGAAAAAAATCATTATATATATAATACTAGATCTAAATCTTTATAAAATACTTATTTCTTAAAATATATTTTACCCTGTGGTTTGTGATACTTCAAGTGGATCAAAAAGTATATAAATGAAATTAAATTTGCATTATATGCAATGCATTTTCATTTATCGTGTTTTAAAAACCCCTTAAAAAATTTTTGCTAAAATTTCATAAAAAAATTTTTTTAAAAAAACCCAAAAAGGGTTGATACATTGCGTTTTTTTTTAATAATTATGACTTTTTTGTTTATTTTTTGTTCTTTAAAACAATAAAAATCTTCTGAAAATAAATTTTTGAAAAATTGGTCTTCGAACCTAGTTGGATAAATTATTTTTCATATTATTTAAATTTCAAATAAAATTCCCTACTGTATGAAAAATGACTATCATTGCGAGTTTATTCTTGCGCGCGATAAATTTAACGTATCTTTAAAAATATTTACTTGATATTTTAAAATTATTTATAGAGGTTTTTTCTAAGTACTTAATAGTAGTATATATGTTTTAGAGCCGTAGGAACGATACTAAATATACAATCCCTTGTGTTCTCTCGAGGTACGCGTATATCAACAACTCTTCAAAAGCAAGAAAATTTACTTGTTTTTATTAAAATACATTTAAGTAATTCTACGAATACTTTGTAACATGAAATGGGAAAAAAATTTGATTTATCAATGAGAGATTTGTGTGAATATTCACGTCGCACTGTTCAGCTACACGAGGGCTATTGGTGTTGGACCTCGTCATTTTTTCCATGGTCAAAATGATGTGGACGACACCTGGGGCTGGAAACCCCCCCTCCCAACTACCACACCCACCACACCAACGGGGGGATTTGGTTTTTAGCTCTCGACCCTTAACGCGCATCGCTCTTCTCATGGCGGGTCTTTGGGGGTACTGGGCTCGAACTCGTGACAAGCCAGCCACGATCCAATACCTTGAGGGTCACTCTTGTCCGGTGGATCAATTCCAAATTGTTGCCGAAAGTGGCTTTGCAATGTGATAACAGACATTGTTTTTGCGTATTACTTTCAAAAAACCGTCTGTGGATTGGTTTGGGAAAAAAAAATTTACAATTTTGTTTCCACAGGAAAAGGCCCGGGTTTTTCAAAACATGGAGTATCTAGTAGGTTCCAGGCCAATTTTCACCACTTTATACACAATGGGTACCAAGAAAAAAATAAAGAAAAATGGTACGTTCTTTTTCTTTCGTTACCGGAGGGGGAAAATTTTGGTTTGGGTATAAATGGAAATGGGAAATTTTCGCTGAAAATCCCGTGTCACGAAGGGTGCACATATTGAATCTTTGTTATGTAAAACTTTGTAAGGTACAAAAAAAAAAAAAATTTGATATATTACCTAACTTTTGGTACAATAAAACATTACAATAGTATTTCAAAAAACTGAAAATTTTTTAAAAAATACCCAAACTTTTCAGGACACGCTGTACTTTTAAATTTTGGGAGGGGTGTTTTTTGGTTTAAATGGGGTCACTACGCATTTGGGTTTGGGGAAAGTCGACTCTTAAAAAAATGGTACGGGGTTTTTAAAAAAAAAAAATTCCCGTTTTGGACTATTACACCCAGAGGGTTAAGAATGATTTTTTTTTGGGAAAAGGACGGGAAAAAAGGGGTTTTTCGATGGGTTTTGAAAACATTATGAAAAGGGGCCCTCCCGGTATAACAACGAATTATATATATTACTGCCATACTGGCAGGGGTGTCTGTTTTTAAGACCTCTGCTTCTATTAGTGTTAAAAAACAACCCTTCAAAAATCTTTTTTTTTTGTTTTCAGTGAGGGGAGTGAGTGAATATTAACGTCGCACTGCTCAGCTAAAGGGGCTTTTTTGGGGACGGACCACGTCATTTTGAAAGGTCAAAAATGACGTGGACGACACCTGAGCTGGGAAACCCCCTCTCTAACTACCACACCACATCAATGGGGGGGCTGCGGTTAGGCCAAAAGGGGGTATCGGATCATGGGAGGCATGTCATGAGTTCGAGCCCTGTACCACAAAGACCCCGTGTGGGGCGTGACCGTTAAATCTGTCGAGGCTCAAACGTCCCCCCGTTGGTGTGGTGGTAAAAAGGGGGGTGCAACTTACGTGTAGTCTAGTCTTTGACCATGGTTCTAATGAGTGGTCCGTCCATAAGCCTCATTAGCGCGGTTCGACATTTTCACTCACTCCCCTGGGAGAACGTTTGAGCTCTCGACGATTAACGTGCATCGCTTTTAAACACGCGGGGGTCTTTGGTGGTCAGGGCTCGAAATCATAACAAGGCCAGTCACGATCTGATACCTTGACCACTCGGCTAACGCGGCTACAGTTCTGTTTTCAGATCAGAACTTATTTCTTTTGAGAAGGACGTTAACAATATTGACACACTTGCTGAACCCGATTTTAAAAGCATTTGGATAATGCCCGATAGCCTCAATAGCCTATCGAACATTTAAGTAACTGACAGGAGGTTGATGCCAGGGTCGGAATATCTATCTTAAGGTTGATTGACAAATTATCTGCAAACTTTGAGTTCCATATTCAATGGATTCCGTCCCATATCGGAATTATTAGTAACGGGATAGCAAATTCCCTGGAAAAGGCTTCTACTTTAGACAGTCCCCGGCCCGATATGCCTCCTACTTTCAGTAGTAATGGAGTAGGAATAGTAATGGAGAGTTCCTAATGAACATGACTTGCACCCATGAAAAGACCCTGGTGGTGCCCTACTCTTTGAAGGTCATAGAGGTCATCCGACTTGCATATCTCGTTTTCCCCAATGAGCATAACAATAACGCATATATACTTTTCTATCCGTTTTAATACCATAAATTTAGAAACCTTGAAGACAACAGCGCTCAGATTACATCACGTCTAGTAATTAATCAGATGGAAGACAACAATAACGTGTTGATTTCTATATTGTTGCATTTCTTTTCCATATGATTAATTGTAAGCCAAATATTTCAAACTTACTCATGATTTAATAAATGCACACAGAATAATAGGGCTCAATTAAGGTTCGATAAAACGTAGCATTTTATAGTACGTTTAGTCAAACCGAATAGAAATGACTACTCCAGAAATGCGTCAGTGTGTTTGAAAAGAGAGAGAGAGAGAGCCTTGGTTTAGCAAAACCCATCCTATTATTCCCAACCGCTTCCCGCTGTTCGTAAGATTAATTATGAGTCGAAACAATATAGATGTTCATTTTAATAAACCTTGCGAAATAGGTTGACCACCCACGGAAATTTTAAGTTATTGCTTATTCAAGAGCGTGGGAACCACTTGATTAATGCTACAGGATGAGGGACAGGTTTTCTAATTTATGCCAAACGAGTGAGGGGAAGGAAAAAAAAGTTCGAGAAAAAAAAATAGGTGGAGAAAAAAGGTGCATTACTGTAAAGAGTTAAAGAGAAAAATGGATTTCGCTTCCATTTGTTCTTTCGATTATTTTAAACTTTATAAGCTAAATACTTCTTAGTTCTTATCAAAGTAGAACGTTGTACTATAATTAAATATTTAAAACAAAATATAATAACAGAATATGTATGACGCTTATTTTTAAAAAAATATCAAGGTAACCGTACTGTAATGTTATCGTCCATCTTGGTGAACATAAACAACTTGGAGCATGCCCCGTGATATCAAACTAGTTCCCGATTCCTTAATCACGCTAAACAGTGCTTGGCGCGTCGTACTCCGATATTAAATTAGTTCCAATCTTTCTCATTGGATTAAACGATAACAATTAAAGAGGACTGACCTCTCAGAAACAACAAGGGAATCAGATGAACTTGATCGTAGACGATCTTCCAGGCACTCTAAATCTCTGACGTAGTTGATCACTAGACTCCTTCTTCTAAAGGGACGCTGGATTTTAATTTCCTTCTATTCAAGCTCTTGCATTGTTGATTATTTACTTTCCACTTTTAACTACTCACTGTCGCTCAGCCAATATGGTGGCTATGACCCTCAGTTTGTAACCGAGTGGGTTCGGGTTCGAATCCCGAGTATCTTCTTCGGGAAAGAAGTCGGTCTTTCGCCTGTAATGGAAATGTGTATATTCTTCTGTTGCATTGTATGCTTTCTGTTCTTCTTCACTTGTATTTCATATGTTCCCAGGATTAAAAAAAAACACACGACAACAACATTAACAACTACTCACTCTTTATTTTAATATTTTTAACCACAGTAACATACGACATTTCTGATGTAAAACGTTGGCAGTTAAGAAAGGCAGAAATATATCGAGTGAGGGGATATTAACGTCGCACTATTCAGCTACTCGATGGCTTTTGGCGACGAACCTCGCCATTTTGAATCATGGTCCAGTGACGAGGACGACACCTGAGCTGGTACCTGCCTGTCTTAGCTTCCACACCAAACCAACGGGAGGACGTTTGAGCCTCGACATATTTAACGAAGATCGCCCCCCAAGACGAAGGATCTTCAACGGTATTAGGCTTGAATTCATGACAAGCCGGGTACGAGGCAGTTACCTTGATCACTAGGCTACCGCGGTCAGCAGAAATATCAAAGAGTAAAGCTGCATTCACACCAAAGCTGTCAGCGTCGAGAGTTAAGCGTCTAGCCAATCAGAGACTTGATCTCGAACGACATGAAGTCTCTGATTTCTGAAAGCTTTAACATCGCGCTGGCAGCTGGAATGCAGCTAATATTAACGTCGTACGCTAAGACGGAACTAAGGCTATTGACGTCAGACGATGTAGATTTAAACTTAGGTCGAGTGACGAGGACGACACCAGAGATAGTAACCTCCTTTCCAAACAACCCCATTACGCCAATGGGAAGACTTTGAGCTTCGGCAGATTTAACACTCCTCTACATGGCGGGTCTTCAGTGGCCTAAGGCTAGAACGCATGGCATGCCGGCTTCGGGTTCGTGACCGTAACCACTAAGCTACAGGAGACCGTAGCGTTAAAATGGAATGTGGATTCAACACATATACATTGCTGCAAGCATTTATATTTCGCTTGAGAGTACTCGTACAGAAGTCAGATTCAATTCAGTTAAACTAGAAGTATAGACGATTTTTTTTTAAAAGAAAAATGTCTGTTTGGGTTATATTTCCCGTATCTCAGGATGCGACGATCCACGGATGTTTGTATAGACTGTTTAGATAGGCAAACCAGAATTATGAACCAAGTTGTCAAAAAGCGATTTTTATAACTGAAAAGAATGCCACACACACTGCTCGCCGTTCTCTGCTCACCGCTCGTACCCTACAAGCTGTTTAATGGGATCAAATCATGACGTAACATGAAAAAGACAAACACGTGTTCTCCATTGAATTCAAAACAAACATTAAACTAATTGTACTTGTTCTATTTGTAAAACTCAGATAAAATTTCAAATTTCATATTTGGTTAAAGATGTTTGAATTGTTAGGGGAAAAAATTTCTTCAAAAAGATTTTTTTAAATTAAAAAAAAGTTGTATTTTATGCTTATGCTTTTAAATAAAATGCATTTTGTGTACATATGTACTTTTTAAGAGAAAGTTTCTGCAAAGAGCAAAACTTGGCAACACCAAAGTGCTTGAACTGATTAGTTGGAAACTCAAGATAGTTTTTATTGTGTGACTATGACGTCGCATGAGTTTTTGAATTGATTGGCTAGAATCACGTGGTTATCACTATCATGTGACTAATGACGTCACATGAATTGAGACCATTGTATCAATTCACATAGTGTACCTATTAAAAAAAGAATAAAATTTCTAAATTTTGACAAAATTATCATTTTTATTTATGACAGAATTATATTTTTAGAGCAAAAAGAATATACCAAAAATAAAATTATTCACATTCGGAACTGAGTTAAAAACCGTTATTTTTGCACAACGAAAACCGGAACTGAAATGATATATATATTTTAGTTGAACTAGAATAAAAACCGAAGCCAGAACAATTACGGTTCAAAGCCTTGTTCTTCATGGATCAATACAATGCCAATTTCCCCAAATAAGATCAGCATTTTAATTGGATAAGACAGTAAATATACATTCTAGTGTCAGCAAGGTACATTGTTCTAATTTTAGAAATAGTTAAACCAAAGGGAGATAAAATTCCAGAGTACCAGACGCTCTCTTGTAACCTATCCAAGTGAACACCTCGCCAAAATCTTTGGACCTCTTGAACAAGCAACAAAACAGCAAAACTTCTCGAACCACTCGCCGGCAAATGTGCCAACCCTTTCATTCCAGCGGTGACCACGGAAGTCACCGTCGGCCATCCATCTCGCCACCAACTTTCTGGGACCTGAGCCCCTCAGGTCACTTGTTGTTTTGACACCGAGGCGCGATTGCCAGACCATTCCTTGCTCAGTCGTTAAGGGGGTAGACAGAAAATTTTCCGCAACTTAGCGTTCGTCGGTGGCAACTGTGGCGGAAGACTTTTCGGAAGTTGCATCGGCGACTGCTCGAGTTGAAAGGGTTGGAGAGAGAAGAAAGAATGGTGCTCGGGGAAGCTTGTCTTCGGGGACGATGATTTGTCTTAGGGAGGTGTCAGCTCTGGGGGTTAGATTTAGTGGGCATATTTTTTCATTAAATTTTTCCCCTTTATTTAAAATTAAAGTTTGTAGTTAGTTAATTCTCTGGGTAGAATGTCCGAAATGCAATAATTTTGCCATTTTGTGACAAATGCAGTTTTCCAGATGTCATTGTGCGTGGGATTGTTTTTTATGCCCATAAAGAAAAAAGCTTTTTTTGTGGGAGTTGACAAAATTTTTAATTTTTATTTTTTTTCCCCCTTAAGAAGGAGCGCTTGACTAGTGTTTACCCCCTTTTCTTTGGGTGTGACTCAAAATTTGTTGAGTATGCGGGCCCGGGGTATCAAATTTTTAAGGTGAATAAAAGAGCACACAAAAATTTTTCAGGGGGGAAAGGGTCAAAAATCCTCCATTTTTTGGGATCCGCCAATACGCCGCCCTTTTTCTTTTGCCCAATTTTTTGGGAAAAAAAACAATACAAAATTAATTATTGAATAAATAATTAGCGTTAATTAGTAAAATTAATAAATAATAATAAATACATAATTAAACTTTACGTAATATATACATAGGACTTTAACCAATCGAAAAAAAAACAAAAAGCTATGGGGGTTTGGACCCCCGGAACCCCCTTTTTTGCCCCGATGAAGTACTTCCGTTGATGTGGTGTAGCAATTCAGAATGGGAGCGCGACTTAATGTGTCGTCCTCCTCACTTGACCGAGACTTAAAATTATGAAATGCGTCGCCGATACTGTTGTTTTATAGGGCCACACATCAAAACTTTCACCCACTCACTCCACAGTTAAGTTATTTTAATGAGATGTTAAATAGGCACATTCGAAATTTTTCAAGGCATTCTTTTGCCTAGAACAAAAGGTGGTGAATGAGTGCGCGTTTATTTAAAGTTGCACCAATGCAACGACCATTGTGCTGAATGTCCAAGGAAACCGAGCTCACCCGAAAGAGGTTTAGAGCTACAAAACGATCCCCGGGAAACTACAGCCCCGCGTTCAATCCTTATTGATCAAAATCATAGTATATATTTTATACGTAGCGCACATTAAATTTACATATTACAAATTAAAAGTAAATGAAACGAAATACAAATGTTATTGCAAGGTACACAGATACATTGCTGAAAATAATAATAAAGAACATAAAGGGTAAGAGAGGAAAAATAATATACATTGTGCCAGTATTCTCTCTTGCAAATACATAAAAAATAATATAAATATAAAATATAAATTCACCGTACAAAAAGGAAAAAAAGCAGGAAACATTTGGTAAAGGAGCGAAAAAAAAAAAAAAAAAAGAAAAAGGAGAGGGAAAAAAACGCCTGTCACTACATAAAAGTACTGACCCAATCCCAACTAAGAACTTTGATCCCGGATTGAAGAAGCAATTTTAATACATGATTTTAGAGTGGATGGAAGGATTTCTAACGATAGATTTTGGAACCAGGATTTCTTAGCATTTTGAGATGGAGAGACCCTATGGAAATCCTTAGTCAGAGGACATGTGAACACATAATGGTCAGCGTCCCCTACAAATCCACAAAGACTATTGGGAGTAGCTTTTAATTTGAAGCGATGCAAATAAGAAACAAATGGGCCATGGTTTGTTAAGAATTGGGTAACGTAACTGGAAAGGAGATTGATATCTAAACTGGGTTTGGGAAAGGAGGATTTGACTCGTAAGCCAGTATTAGTTAGTGTTTGACTACCAACTCTCCCAGTCCTGAATTAATTTATTTTGAAGGAATTTGTTGACATAAGAGCGAGGGACGGGGACACTCACCCTCTACGTCATTAGTAGTAACGACTTTAGTAACATGATCTGCAATATCATTAAAAAAATTAGTATTATGAGCCTTAACCCAGAAAATATTATAATAGTTGCAGTACATGGAGAGTTTATTCTTTATTAAATTAAGATAGGCAGATTTATTGTTAGGACTTTTAAGGAAAAAAATGGATGACAAACTATCAGTGCAAATATTAATTTTAACATTTTTAGCAACCACCCGGTGGACTTCTAGTTATGAACCATAGGTCAAGTGACAAGGGCGGTACATCAGCTGGCATCACTTCTCCCAAATTTCTACACCATGCCAACGAAAGGACTTTGAGCCACGACATATTTAATGCGTATTAGCCCATAGGCCCTCATTTGGATTTTATTCTTCCATGTTTGGATATTATTCGGTTTATACAGTGTGAAATACGGTTAACGCAAAAAGGCTTAAGACGAAATATCGGTTAACATGAAATAATACAACAGTCCCGGCAAACTATCGTGTATTCTCATGCAATTTTTTATCTTAACACGAAAACATTTCCCTTCTGGGAATGAACAAACACGAAAAACATCAGCCGGATTGGACTGTCTTATTGTATTATTGGAAGAATTTATTGCAGTAGGTGATAAAAATGTGTACAGCCCACAATTATGGCAGACAAAGACATTTTAGGGTTTGTTCAAAGCTTAAAAAATATCATTGATACAGATTCCGACGATGAAAATGAAATGAATAATTCAGCTTTTGTTCCCACGCCATTGAAACGAGTAACACCATGAAAAGTGTACGCAAATATTTAGACGACATTTCAATGGTGAAATGAGTAATAAAATGGACGGCATTGAAGAATTGATTGACAATTTGATATTAAAAAATATAATGCAAAGAAAAGTATCAAGTTATTTTTCAAAAACTCAAAGTTTTGAAAAGTTTGTATTAAATTTTAATATGAATGCTTTTGTTTCATTAATTTTTATTAAATACATGGATATATACATAACTATATAATAAAATGTACTCTAATAAACTAAATTTCGTTAAATACATGATTTTTTTTTTGTAATATCCTTTAACACGAAAAAACTATTTCAGTCTCCTTATTTCGTGTTAAACGATTTTCACTGTATACGAGTTTAAAATTTTGGGTAAATTTCTGAAGAAAAAAACGCACTCTCTCTCTCTCTCACACACACACAGCTCATACCCGGATTGGCTTCTATTCCAAAATATACGATGTACAAAAAATCAAGACATAATATCGGTATTTCCGTATTTATATAAATAGAAGACAATGGACCGAACATAAAGTGTTACTTTTGATATTTAAGGTGACTGAATACTCTCGAACCCGGGTTATGATAAAACTTATAAACAGATTATTTGTTTGATATTTAGTGTCAGTTGAATTAGAATATACAAATCAAACAGTTTTACGAATATTATTATAAGAGAAAATATTTGAATGCAAGTTTTTGACAAAAAAAATAATGAAAGAATGACATATATTCAAAATATTCTCCTTTTATGAAAAATCCTTTTATAATCCCAATATTCTGTACCTATATACACTTGCCACCGAAAGTCTGCGTATAGGCAATCATCTTACGTGTTTATGCTATAATTAATATTAAAATCTCGCTTTAGAGAATCAAAATATGTCAGCGATTCTTCAAATTTTTCTTATTCAAGCAACAGCAACAAAATTCACCTTAACAAGAAAAAACAAGAATGACCACCAAATAATTACCAACCATCCCCGTCAAAAGTCTGCGTGTACACTTACAAAATACAGCTTTTAAAGACCTTTTATTTTAAAATAATTGCACTAAATCATGTTTTTCAGTAATTATAAGCTTCTCTTACGATTTATTTAGGATTTGAGATTTGAAAGCTTTTGTTGTTCTATGGCAGGCAACAGAATAGAGATCGATATATTATTGAAAGAAAATCATCATAGATCTCTTCAGAAAAGGGGGAATTTTTTAAAGCAATCGTAAAAACTGCTAATAGGAGACATTCATTGATCAAAAAGTGTTCATAAACTACAAATCAACTAAAATTTTAACGTTCAAGCCAAGATCCGCCCGCCCATCTGCAGTGTCACCTCGAGATCTTACTTTGTAATACGCTATATAAAGAAAAGCCCAAGACAATAAGCTTCACAAATAGCTAAAAGGGTTTCTGATACATTCAAAAAACGGACTTTAATCACAATTCGAAGAGAACTTAAAAAGAATGACTATCACGGCCGAGTTGCATTCAAGAAACCAGTCATCTCTCGAGTGAAGATCTAAGAGAGGACATCTGCCAAAAACAATTAAATAGGACAAATAATTATTACAAAAATATAATATATTCAATGGTGAGTAAGCTTTGTAATTTGGCATAAAAAAGAACATAAAAATGCCTGCAAAAACTCCTGGACAGATCTTAAGAAAGAGAATCCTTTTTCGAATACCAAACATGGATGAGGGGGCATAATGTTTGGGGCTGCATTGGAAGCCTTTCGGCTGGTAATCCGAATTTTATTGAATCAACAATGAACAAAATGGGTTACTTGAACTTCTTGAAGTAAAATATCCGGGCATTTGCCGAGAAACTTGCAGTGGATAATTTTTAGCTTCAGCCGCACAAAGGTACCAAGCAAACAGCTCACATTGTGAAGTCATTGTGAAGCTATAGCTGTTCTGACACGCCCCAAACCAATTCCGTAAGCCAACCCAGTCCCCAGACCTAAGCACAATACATCAATTGTGAGATTTACTCGAGTGAATAATCAGGGAGAACGTAATAACATCCAAAGAAATGCTCAAATCTGTCAGAGTAGAAGAATGGAACAAAATATCCACAGATGAAACAGCTAAGGTAGTTAAATCCCTGCCAAATATGTTGAGAGAGTTATAGAAAGAACGGAATAGCTTAAAAAGTATTAACTTTTAGTTACACAATCCATTATTGTAAAGATTTTTTCCAGTGAACGCAGACTTTTGTCGCAAATGACTTGTATCATTTTCAAGTTATAAATGTTTGTATTATTTGATGTAATATTCAGGTGATTGTTGTTTATACTATTTGAATTCACGACGTTAGAGGAATCAATAAAAAATAGTATTGGTTGAGAAAGACTTCATTTAATTAGCGATCTTTGCATGAATATGAAAGATGATCGCCTGTACGTAGACTTCCGGAGGCAAGTGTGATTAGCTAGGATATCTACAAACGAGTTGAACTAAAATTTTTGAAATATATTAAAAGGGAATATATTTAAAATATGTATTTATGTTTGAATATATTTGAAATATATTAAAAGTGAAATACATGTTCAAAGTGAATTTATTCTTATTTTTGAATAAGCTAGAGAAATTTTAGCAAAAAACACATGTTATTATTTTAATTGATAATAATTCTGAAAATAATGTGAATTTTTCAAAAGTGCTATTCAAGCTCTTTGTTAAGAAATATTAGCTATACATGGGCGAAATACTCTATAGAATCTTTTTCCATAAAAGAAGAATGTTTTGAAAGTATATCTTTCTTTTTTATTGTGCGACAAAAAATTTGTATTTAAACAATGTTTTCTCGTAATATTCTTAAAGCAATTTTTATATAGATATTCTAATTCAACTGACACTAAATATGAAGTAATTATTCAAATGTACGCCTTTTCAAAACTATGGTTTCGAATGTAGTCTTAAAACTTTTTACTTTTACGAAGAAATAATATTACGGAATAGGGATCGGCAACTTTCAGCTATGGTGTGCCAAACTTATCTACCAATATAAATGAACGTGCCCCACAGTAAGACCTTTTTGAAGGAAATTGATTCCCAAGATAATGTATGCTGTGTAAGAGAATAGAGGTCAATAATATAGATTTACAGTTTCATCATACATTAATTTTGAATCATCTTAAGATATTTATTAACACAAATAAATAGCTTAGTTGTTAATAGTAAAACTCCTGTTTTGCTTTTTTTTAATTATTATTTTTTTATATTTTTTTTTAGTAACACTTAACTACATTAGAAATATATTTAAGAAACACTCATTCCGCTTCTGCATCAATAAGTGGTTTCATATGATTACCTCTTGGAAGAGATCTTCGAGGAAAAGCATCACTGAATGATTCCCGTTTATTGGTATTTTTTAAATGCAGCACTTTTGTGGCAAAACCAACAATTACTGTTCCATGTTTGTTTTTCACTACAAAATAGTCAACCTCCTAATCGTCTTGAAGCGATTTATTTTTTTCTAATATTTTTCGCTTGCAAGATATGAAAGATAGTTAAAAATTAGTTCCACTCATAAAAGTGTCGCTGCTCCACTGTTGTATGCTATCACTAACCGTAATCCAAATAGAAGAAGAATATCAATTCGTACCTGTACGACACCGACAGCAAAAAAGCAAAGTTGATATATTTGATTTCTTGACAAAGAATTTCCCACCAAATTTTTAGTACAATGTTCTTAAATAAGTAAATTTCTCAGAGCAATGGATCAGGACCAGTCCACTTATAAAAAGGCTCGGTGGGCTGCAGGTTGAGTATCGCTGGTTTTTAGAACATTAAAAAAATATTATAGTTACAAATGATTCATTTATTTTCTCAATTCCATCATTTACAACTACCCAACTCTTCCGGATAAGAAATCTTGCGTAACCATTCCCAGTAGGATCATTGCACACAAACTTATCAAAGGACCTGGGCGGAGAAACAATAAGCAATACGACTGATTGTTGGGGTGGATTCCAACCATCACATTACGGAAGCCCGCAACTACATGAACGGAATCTAAAACCGTTCCGGATAGCTCTGCTGTTACGTGTGCCAATTTCACAACCACGCCTTAAACAACAAACAGCGATGCCCCGATCTTCCTGAATTCGTTCCATTGGAAGTCTTCCCTTAGAAGATAAATGAATTCCAATTTCTGATATCAGTCAAACCAAGGCGTGGTCTTACACAACTGATATTTTCGCTGTTATATATATACATGTTATTTGTCTGGTTTTTTTTGCAGAAGGCTCTATTGCAGAGGGTGTCAATGGCAGTACACCCGTATGACAGCTGTTAGGGGCGATCTAATCAGTGTTGGGCAAATTGAAAGTAATAAGATTTTAAGTTGTGGGGCATCAGGAAGCTACCGTGGTTTGTTCTGAGGTTTTGTTATTGTTATTGTTTTTTTTTTCTTTTAATTTTTGTTTCTTTCACTGCTGAAGGAGAAGCTTTTTCTAGTTTATTGTTTTCCATTAGTTGAAAATAACAGAGAAAATTGAACGTCGTGATTTTTTTTAGTTTTATTTTACAGTAATGTATTGCGAATCTGTGTTGTTGTTGGGTCGTAAAAACATCCAATTTTCGATGGAGAAAAGAACACTCCTTTCCTGAAAGGCCAATAATTATTATATTTGAAATGTAGTAATAGTTATAGAGTCTTAAGAATCATTATATGGTTTTAATGTTGTAATTTATTTCTAAAATTAAGTGGTTATTGTTTCCAGTAACTTTCTTAAATCAAGTTCTTCATATTTTTTTTAATTTATTTTTTAATTTCTAAAATGGGGTTTATACATCAGTACAAAAATAAATAAAGAACGGCAATCGATAAAAGTGTTCACATTCTAACATTCGTGTCTAATTATTCGTCTAGAAGGCTAATTTTTTATTATGTTGTGGGCATTGTCTTTTAACCCTTTATAGGGCAGTTTTGTTAATAATGTTATGTTGAAATATTTTTAGGGTTGAGAATGAATTATAAAAAGAAATGCATTCCGCTTATTGCCTAAAATTAATTAAATTTTAAGCCTATCTTTTTTTTTTGTGTGAGAAATAGATTAAACTTGAGTATTATGGAATACCATATTTACGTTCCTAAAAATAACTTTACAGGTTTTTGATAAAAAATCTCCATGTATATACTATAAATGATTGTAAGGAATATCACTTATCAAAAGAAATAAT
Source organism: Trichonephila inaurata madagascariensis (assembly GCA_019973955.1). NCBI lineage: Eukaryota > Metazoa > Arthropoda > Arachnida > Araneae > Nephilidae > Trichonephila > Trichonephila inaurata. The sequence goes on from BMAV01001827.1 coordinate 74,186, forward strand.
ATTAATTATTTTTTTTTTATAAAGAGTTTATTTTAAAGAAAAATGATGAATAGAAGGTATTATGGAATAGTCGGGCATATATATATATATATGAAATATATAGGTGGTATAAAACTTCATAAAACGTAATTATTTTTAAATATAATAGCCATATTTTTAAGAATACACGAAAGTCTTTTTTCTAGTCTATTTATAGAAGTCACAAACATAATCTTTCTCTGCTAATGCCTGGTATAATGGAATACCGGCACGCGCCATCTTGGAAAAAGAACCTTTAAACTGAAGGACAAAACATTGTTGGCTAAAAAACGACCACAGTACTACAAATCACAGTTCTTTTAGAAAACATTTTACTTAACTTTAATGTTCAAGAAAAATATGTACTAGTAGGTTAAAATGTTTGAAAACTTGCCTGCAAAAACTTTTGAAAATCGCAAACCCCACTTTGTTCTATAGAAAGTGGTACGGCAAAACACGTGGTCAACTCTCACTGCTATGTATCATGAGAGTCTTTCTTCAGTAATTAAAAGTTTTCCTTGCGCATTAGCAGCTACAAAGAGAGCCAAAATCTCGGTATTCCATATTACCCGACTCTCATATAAATGTTGTTGCTAAAAATGTCACCTGATCGGCTGTAGAAAATCTAGGTAAACGAAATTCATCGTGGCAAGAGGCCAGTTGTACACCTAGCGTTAGCCATAGTTTAGCATACAGGTGAACAGTATTGCTTGGCTCGGTTCCACCTGAATTTTGAGGGAGAAGACCCAGGGACCTGTCTTTCCCTTTCACAGGCTTCACGAGAAGACTTGTGGCTCGACAAATATTTAGAGGGCCCTCATGTCAAAAAGGCACGATACATTTGCAAACACCCATGCCTTCTCAGGCATTCAAACCCAGGCCCTACGGACCAGCGTCACTAACCACTATACCGTATGGTTGGACAACAACAGCTCATAAATGTAAAAGATGATACTGATTAATGATTATTGTCGAATCTAAAATGGAACTGTATCTAATTCCTTTCAAATTTTAAAAATTATGTTTTTTCTATCCTTAGTTAACCCCTTCCCGGCTTTTCTCGAGTGGAGCTCGGGAAGGCGAAACGTAGCATACCGGCTCATCCCGAGAGTAGCTCGGGCACTGTGAGAATTTACACTCTACAATCGGTTTTTCCCAATTTATTTCACCTGTGCTTTTTATGGTTTCGAATAATTGAAAAGTGCCATTCGATGGAATTTTCTGCAAAAAGAGAACGTCCTTCGACTGATCACCCCTCCCCCTCATGCTACTCTGAAAGACACTTTGTTGACTACATTCTTCTAACAGAGAAGAAAACTTATGAAACACGGCAATGTATTATTTGCTGCTCAAAGATAGAGAGTGTTGTTGTTACTTATGCCACCTGATCGACAGTAACATCAGATCAAGGTCCACGAAATGCATCGCGGCTAAGGCGTAGATTTTTACGCCTGTCGTTAGTCTTAGCTTTGAGCACCATGTAGGTGGCAGTACGATTTTGCTCGGCTCTACCCCAATTTTGAAGGAGAACACCCTGGGGGTGGTCAGAGGCCTCACACCTTTGTTCCCCTTCAACCAACCTCACGAGAGGACATGTGACTCGACGGCTATTTAGAGCATCCATGCCGCGAAGGCACTATACATTTACAAACATTCATGCCTTCTCCGGGATTCGAACCCAGACCCTATGGCACCGCAGTCAGCAGAGAGAGTAAATGTAAGAAGGTAAGAAGAGAAACTAAGATACTTCTGTCCAGATTGTGATGTTGGGTTATGTGTAGTACCGTGTTTTCGAATTTATCATACACGATCAAATTTTGATTAATAATTTCATAATCATTTATGTAAATGCAAAAGATGTAAATCAAATTTGTAGTCCAAGATAAAAGCTAGGCATTCTAAGGTTTATATTTATACTTAGTGTCAATTGACTCCAATCTCTAACGATTTCGGCCATACAAAAAGCTAACTTTACAGGTAAATTACACATTTATTTGAATAGATCTTCTTAACGTTAATTTTTAGGAAATTTTGTACGCGAATGGTGTTATCATGTTAAAAAAGATATTTTTATTTGAAAATATGCATTGAAAAATTGATATTTTTTTTATCCATGATCCAGAAGTAAAATCAGCCCAGAAGGGGTAAAAGGTTTTGTTACATATTCTAATTTTCCGGAGAATAACTTCAAACCTTTTTGGGATAAGTTTAGATTGGATAGCACTAGCATAGCCAGGCTTTAGTGAACCCTGTATCAAAATTCATTGGGGCCCTTTTCTAGGGCCCCTTAATATTTTACAATTTTTCGTTATTTTTCGTTTCGTTTTGGGGCCCCTGAAGCGTGGGGGTCCTGTATCATTGATACGGCTGTAGCTACACCCCTGTTGGATAGGCTATTATTTTCTATCCAGGCACGTCTTAAGGTATGGGCCAGCTGGGCCCGGGCCCAGAGCCTCGGCTTCAGTGGAGGCCTCGTCTCATTCTTGACTCAGCCTTAATAAGATCTGGATTCCAATAATTTCAACGGCCAAATGTTTTTTACGGTTGTAACCTGGGAGTTTTGGACGATATGTCAACTGGCTACTTGTGAAGGCCGTCGTCTATGTACATGTCTATGCCTGCCACAATACGCCATCATTACATTTAATCAAAATGCGGCAGTCGGTCGTGCCGGTTTGTGTGATTGTAAGTCATGCACATTTATTTGTTTCGGGTTATTGTTTCTACGAGTATTCAACAGCGTATGATATAAATCTCATATGTTAAGGATCAAAGGTATGCCCTACGTTTGTGTTTTGACCCAGGGCTTACATTTACGTTGGCCCAAGGCCTCAAAAGTCTTAAGGCGACTCTGTTTCTATCCTAAAGTTGTTCTCATAGGTTGGACTGTGAAAATATCCATTATGGGCCAGGAGCTTGATATTCGAGAAATAAAACCTTTTTATCTTCTATCGTCTTTTTATATCACCATGTGCATGCATAGATCTCATGCTGAACAACAATCGGGACTAATTTTCAACACATTTTTACACCGAGAAGAACTAATTACTTTTCACTACCGGAGTTCCAAGCAAAATATTTCACCCTCCCCCCCCTTTCCTGAACCAGAGGCAATCAATTGATCTTCCATCGATTCCACCACCCTCCTTCAGGGGTTTATATGAGGTTTTTGAAAATCGGCAACTTCACAGACAGACAGTCGCGGCACAAAAGATCATACTGCTTGATGATCAGAAGGGGGGAGCAGCGGAAGAACTAAAAAATTAAAAATATAAAAAGAAGGAACAAATGATCGAGAGAAGAGGGAATTCCCACCACGAAAAAAAAATTCGAATGGAAAAAAAAGAGAGAAGAATTTTCTGGAGCAGAGGGATCCACAGCGACAAAAGCCAACCCCCCGAACAGTCCCTGTCATTGCTCTGCTGCAGAGTGCGAATTGATTTTCGATTGCACCATCCTTTCATGGCATCGAAGGGGAAGATGATGGGAGGATTTGTTTGTATAAAAATGAAGATCAGTCGAATTGTATGTAACCAATCGTAGCAACGGGTGGTTCCCAATTTCGTTCGAATATATATATATGTTTTTTTTTTGCTTCTTGTTTCTCTGCTCACAATCTTGATCCCCAACTTCGACGGATGGTTTTTTTAAGGGGAGGGATGGAACGGAATCGGAGGAGGAGGGGGTTTGTCGAATATATATATTTTGTTTTTTGGTGGCAACTTCCCCCCTCGTGATTTTTCCTGCTACAACTTTTCGGGTCCATTACCAATCCATTAGTCAGTGCACGACGTGGCTTGTGTGTGTCGAGAACTAGTATCTTTGCGAGTAACATTTTATTTTCAATCTTTTTTCTCTTTTCTTGTTTGAAGGGGAGGGTTTATTATTCGCACTCTCTGACTTGTTATCGGATGTGATTTTTTTTTTTTGTGCGAGCGTTATTATGCAATCTTTCTTTTGCAAATGTAATCTTTGCATTCTTCTCTAATCGAGCAGTGGCGTAAAAATGTGAGACAAATGTTCTTCCTCCCTGGAACGAGATAGTGCTCGAGTCCAGTTTTCTGACACTTGAGATTTTCCCTTTTTTTCTCTCGTTCTCTTTTTTTTTTCTCTCTATCACCTTCGAGTGTTTCTTGTCACGTGTTTTCGGATACCCTCCTGAGCATCTGTCATTTTATGTTTCTTCTCTTTTTGTGTTGAATTCGAAAATAAATTTTTAACATTCGTTGACACAGATATTATTTTTACTCTTCTTCTTCGTGTTTTAAAAGATAGTGTTCTCTGCGCATCTTTCGAAAAAAATTTTTTAGAAGGTTTTGCTTTCCTTTCAAAATTAAATTTTTCACGCAAACTTTCATTCTATTATTTAATATGATACAAAAATATCTTTTTTTAAATAAAAAATATATTCTATTACATTTTTCTCTTCTGTAAATTATGTTCATTACTTTTTTTTTTTTAGAAAAGGGGGATTTTTGTAAGAATAGAGGGTTATCTTTACAAACTGAATGCTTCAAACTTTTAAGTTTCTTTTGAAATCATTTTCAAATAGATTCGAGGTCTGTTCATTTAGGCAGTGCTTCTTAAATTTTCAATATTTGTAACCCAACTTTCAATCATAATTTTCATCGTCCTCCTCCCCCCCGTACTATAGCAATGTATTGAATGCAATAATAGTGTACTTTAACGCTTAAGCAACAAACCGACCTTAGTTCTAAACCATAAAATTATCAAGACAAGCAGTAGCGCCCACAGGAATTTTTCAAGAAGGAGGAGGGTCCAGGGTCGAAAGTCCATCATTCTTGCATCATGCTCCTTTTGATTTTGTCGATTTTCGGGAACAAAAAACAGTAAAAAACTAATTATTGAATAAATAATCAGCATTAATTAATAAAATTAATCATTAATAACAAACATTTAATCTAGTTTTACGTTCTATATACTAGGAGTCCGGACCTCTAGAACACCCCCTTGTGTGCGCCACTAAAGACTATTAAATTTTGTATATGGTACTTTTAAGTAATAGTTATTTTAAGTAAGTTATTTTTAAGTAATAGGTTAAGTTTTATGTTACTTTCCCTTTCTAATTTTTAAATTGGAACAGACAGCAAAATAATTTTTAAGTAAAGACAGTACCAAGGCTACAAGGTGTAGCTACTGCTGTATCAACTGTATCAATGATATGGGGCCCCCAAGCTAAAGGGGCCTCAGCATTTGTAAGCAAAACAATGCTAAACTATTTTAGGGGTCATCCATAAGGGTCCAATGAATTTTGATACAGGACCCACTCAGGATTAGCTACGCCAGTGAAGTCTACCAAGTACCCATGTGCCTTGATACAGACGAGCTCTCAACTGCCGAGGAAGAAATGTTCATAGGTTTCACGTCAAATGATGAAATTAAAAGGAAATTTAGTAATAAATCACTCTTACTTTAGTAGTAAATTACTCTTAATAAATCACTATTTGAATTTTGTGCAAAAGTAGATGATGAATTTTCCGCACAGAAAAAAGTATTTCGTACACACTATTTCCATTACCAACACTAAAAATTATTAAACGTTCTTAATTTGCATTGATTAATTAATTATCATATACATTGTGCGGTTCTGATACATTTATAAGTATATTATTTCAGTGTCGAAAGGCATTTCATTTTTTTATTATGGGAGAATGTATTTTGTTTTGCTACCTTCCACTAAATTAATCGTTTTTTTTTAAAAATAATGTTTTATTTTCGACTTTCCGATATGCTCTCATCCCCCCTAGGAGGTGCACTCCACAGTTTGAAAAAAAAATTTTCTTAAAAATGTTAACAAATACCTAAATTATGTTTCAGTTTTTGTTATTTCATTTTTATCAAGCTTCTCAAAATAATTTATTTAAATTTTTTTATATGAATTTTAAAGTCACACTTTGCTTCAGATATTCAATCAGTTCTTTCTTGTTTCACAATTTTTTATACTAAATTTTTTTCACTTCAGATTTTGTGTTTTCGTTAAAAAATACAAAACACTAATTTACATTTAAGTTGACGTGAATATTTTTAATGTCAAATATGTCTACAATTCTGATTCCTATCTTTTTTTTTTTTTTAATTATCTCTAGGTTAAGACATTATTTCATGTATTCTTAGAACAACTTATACGTTGCATCATTTTAAACTTCATGCAATTTGATTTAAACACAGTAAAGATAATGTAGAAATTCGAGTACTTTATTCGCTCATTGACAACATCAAAATTGTGTTGTTTCGTTGCCCTTTTGGATATTTGTCTACGCTCGTTTGGACGTCAAACATGTTTGAGATTTGAGGCGTTGGTCCTGAAGAAAATGCTTTTCGAGAGTGCTTCAAATCTTTTTAACAACTTCAATCAGCATATTTGAACGACCTTTCTTCGTGACCTTGAAAGGTCTGCTGTTATGACACTTGTACCGAAGCGTTTGTCAAGATTTAAAATATAAATTGTTATTTTCGCAAAACGCCTTAACCATTCCTCCACTCGGGTATTGGTCTGATCTTGAGTATTTCGAAGGTTAAGTTTTGTTTTCTAGGATTCATTCTTCTAAACCTGGTACATCATAGTTGAAAGGTTTTTATTGTACATTTTCTGAATTCTATAGTGTATATCTTTTTCTTAGAATTATTCATCGCAACTTTTTAGTATTCTAAAATTACACTAAGGTGTGTGTTGTCATTCAATATAAACTTCATTGAGATCTAATAGTTGTTATTGTTATTTTAACATAATGTTTTAATGTTGGGCCCTCTTAATACACTGAATTTTTTATACATGGTCGGCGAAAGCAAATGTTAAAATTATTTTTTAAAAGAAAAAGACAAGTGATATATAAAGTAGTAACACATATATATATATCAATATATATGTTACCGTTAAAGAGTGAAATCACTTATTTCGAAGAATAAATAGGTATTTCATGAAGTAACTAGACACACAAGTCAGTTAAAGTATATAAAATTATTGAATTCTACGATTTAACTAGGTATTCTATAGAATAACGATTACTTGATCGTTCAAATATGAAATACATCTTGAATTCAGATGTTTGCGCATCTCAATTCAAGATGTCAAGTAAATATCATAGATTTTCAGTCTCAAGCTGAGATGAAAACTATACATTTATTTTATAGTTTACCAGGATCATTTGACGAAGTGTGTGATTTTAAGATCTCACCTAACAAAAAGAGCAGAAGATATTGCTATTCATTTTTTTCTCTCGATAACAACTGAACCTGATTTTGAGCGGTAGATAGGGGCCGAATAAAAAAATCGCACAAAAAAAAATATTCAAAAATTTCATAAATTCTTACACATAACAAACTAGTTTGTGGAAATACTACGAAAAAACTTTTTTTATGCGGTGGATAAAGACCGCATAAAAAAAATCGCATTTATAAAATATTCCAATTATTTACGAAATTTATATAAGAGTACTTCCATAACAAAATAAATAATTAAGTATTACACATGGAAACATTTTAAAAACATATAGTTTCCCATTGTATATACGGATAAGTCTTTAAAATGCACATACATAATTCATCGCTACTCATCGTAATCCAAAGTCCTGTGATGAAGAAGTTCAAAATAGCTTTCGTCACACACTTGAAGGTGCAATTTCAATTGATTTATTTTTTGGCAACATAAAGAGATAAGTTTTTGTGACGAAGGACGGGTGGTCACACACACACAGTTGCTTTTAATTGTCACGATAACCAGCTGTACATGATTGAAGCCCTTTTGGGAATTTTATACTCCTTTCTTAACTGGTACCTATTTTAAGAAAATAATTTTCCAATCTGTTGGAAAGCTGGATCCTTGCATATTTTTATCCACTCTCAAAGAATCTGGCTTCTTGTCCGTCTTCATAATTTATCAAATTATTGATAATGTTACTGTCATTGAAAGTTTCATCTTCAATCAAGCTCGGGCTGCTGAAGCGTTGAGAGAAAGCAACTGAATGCGCATTGTCGGGATACTGTTTATAGCAAATGAACAGAGTGTCTTGAAGTGTCTACATTTCAGAGGCGTAACGTACACCCCCGCATCACGGGGGAGGGATGATTCTAGGGGCCCAAGGCCTGACTTACGCTAAATACGTATTTACCCAATTTATAAAATATTAAAGACGAAACCTGACTTTCAGGGGGGGGGTCCTAACATTCTCCGTTACACCACTGGTAAATAGGTAGAAAACATTACAATGGCGCCAAAGCCATTGGAATTCTTATACCGCATGAAAAAATATCGCACATAAAAAATCGCACGAAAGTAAGATCGCACAAAAAAATTGCACAAAAAGGAAATCGCCTAAAAAGACCGCACAGAAACAGGTTCGACTGTATTTTTATTATTCGGAGCCCCGTGTGTACTGCAATTGACAATGGAAAGAGTTATGCAATAAATTTATAGATAACTTGAAGAAACTTTGCCGGCAAGCAGCAATCTTTGTTTTAATAAATAATACAAAGTAAAAGAAAAGTATTTCATGAAATTTAAATTATATAATAATCTCTTACAATTTTGTTTGAAAAAGTTTACACACAATGTTTCTAGAAAGCAACAGTTTTACTTCCCAGCATGTATTTTTTTCACATTATTTAAATATAACTATTTCTTCAACATAATTTTTTTTCCATTTCTCTTTAATTAATGTTAGCAATATGAGCAATAATAAATTATACCATCTGCTTTTCCTTACTATTTATCAATTAATGATCCTCAACACGGATGAAATGTATTTTTCGAGAGATTTTAGATATTTTGATCACAATGAATTTAAAAAATAAATTTGAAATTGTTTATTTTTAATTTTAACGGTCTATCATTAGTTATTTCATTGAATAACTAGTTATTTCATAGAATAATTAGTTATTTCATAGAATAACTGGTTATTTCATAGAATAACTGGTAAAGTAAGAAATTTTTCATTTGAAACTGACTTGTCTATAGTTATTACATGAAATAACTGAATTATACACTTTAACAGTAACATTAATATGAATTAGCCGTTTTCCGCTCGCATCCCTGGGGGTTTGATAACAATGAATTTATATTTTCTTGTTAGCATTCCATTGCATTCAAAACCTTTTTTTACTGCCTCTCCTAATATGCAAAGAAAAATACTTGAATTTCTATAACCGAATATGTTTAAATTAACGCCTCTAACCACAAAATTTAAAGTCTGTCTGAAAATATGTTCGCAACCAGTGGCACACACAAGGGGGCGGATCCGAACCCCTTCCCAAAAGTCCTTGATTTTTTTTAATTGATTATAATCCTATGTATGCAGTAAGTAAAACTTAATTAAGTATATATTATTAATAATTAATATCAATTAAGGCTAATTCTTTATTCAATAATTAATTTCTTACTGTTTTTGCCCCGAAAATCGACAAAATCAAAAGAATATGTAAGAAGTGTTGGAGCATAATGCGAGAAGGGTGGACTTTTGACTCTGGAGCTCCCCTCCCCCCTTGAAAAGTTCCTGTGTGCGCCACTGTTCGCAACTCTCTCTTCTAGAGATTCTATTAATATAAATATCAACAGGATCATGATAATGAAAAATGAAAAACTTCCAAGATGTAGAAAACCAGTTTTTTTTTTCAATAGAAATGTGTCCTGGCATATTTCAATGCGCGTATTTATTTCTATTTTCTAATGAACAAACAACGTCAATTACGTGTGTTTTATTTTGAGAGATGAAAAGCATAAAAAAAGTTATGTTTTCAATGATGGGGTCTAGTCTGAGCAATAAGTCATTTCGTTTTGCGCATGTTACCGAATTCTTCCTTTCAAAAGGTAGCTCCATATTCTTGATCATAAAAGTAAGCTATGCGATACCAAAAATTGATTGTATTATCCAAGGAGAGCATTTTTAAATAGCACCGCAATCACCGAGAATACGTTTAAAGACCTTTTCACTTCACTAACCACGAAACGTTGTTGGAAATTGAAAATAAAAATTAATAAAAGCACCTATATCCATTTTTCATCAATTTGCCAAGCGATGTCCATCAGCGAGCACAGAAGGATATATAAAACTCTCGTAGTAAAAGTCGATTAGTGAAAAAAACCGTAATGAATGATAATGGGCCAACATCCCTTAAACGACCTAATGGGTTTCCGAAGGCGGAACTGGCAAATAAATTTCTTTTCAACAACTTTTTTACCCAACTCTTAGAGAGAGAGAATCTCTCGCCATAAGAGAGCAGATTTTCCAATTAAACCCTCCACAACAACAAACTGCGATACGCCTATGAGAGATGGAAAAAGCAAAACACAAGCAAAAAAATATGAGAAAAAAAAAGGAAAGAAAATCATCATTATTATTATTACATACGCGTACGGAGCCCACTTGCTATAAAGAAGAAGGAAAATCATCTCCATTATGTGAAAAAAAATGCAACAGCATCCTCAACAACAACAGCAACAAAATGAAATGCAGTTTTATGAATGAACGTGTGTAAAGGGCCACTGACTCTCTCTGCCAGTGATTCATGGTGCTCGCCCAAATGCAGGGTGGAGCGCGCGGCACGTGCTCTCCGCCACGGTTCGCAAGATCGGACACTACTTGGGTCCAGAGAGGAAATCCTTGGGAAGAAACCCGAAGAGGAAATGACCTGTCGGAGAGACTGAAGATGGCACGCTCGGGTCGTGTGGGCTAGACGGGCGCGTGCCACTCCACGAATGGGTCACACGGGGGAGATAAATTAAGGCACTTTTTTAATTTAACCACCCTTTCTCGTTAATATGCAAATCGTATGACTTGATTAGGAATGTGAGGAAGATTACTTCGGAGTGTATGTGGGTGAAACGCGTATTCGCTCTCTGGGCATTAAAGAACAGCATTTGGTACCGACAGAACAACATCCTGAATGTTTCGTAATCATTCAATACCCCCTCTAGCAGTAGCACACACAGGAATTTTTCAAGGGGGTGGGGGATCCGGGGTTGAAAGTTCACCCTTCTTGTATCATGCTATTTTAGATTTTGTCGATTTTCAGGAACAAAACACAGTAAAAAACTAATTATTGAATAAATAACTAGCATTAATTAATAAAATTAATCATTAATAACAAATATTTAATTAATTTTCACGTATTATATACTTAGAATTATAATCAATCGGGAAAAAATCAAGGGCTTTTGGGGGGTCCAGACCCCCAGGACCCCCTTGTGTGTGCCCCTGCCCTCTAGTATTACATCTGAGTAAGTTGTACGTCAACTTACTCCATACAACAACAATATATTGAATTCAATAATACTATACTTTGACACAAAGATACATTGCGACTGTAACCCCTTAAGTGCCACCGGCGTCTATTAGCATCCCACTCAGCCAAAGAATTTATTGCCCCGTATGTATTCTTTCAGAAGTACAATCTTTTCGGGACACTGCCATTCGTAAAATTATTCCGAAGGCTTTGGAATGCAATAAAAAAGACCTTGTCAGTTTTTGCGGAGAATTTACTTATTTCAGAGAATTTGCTTACTTATTCCTTTTATCCCTCCCCCCTCAATACATCACATACGAGCGCGTACATGGAAAACGGTGGCATTAAATAGCAAATTGTGCAACTTTTAATCAACAGTTAAGGAATTAATATAATAAACAGGACAAATTATTAAGAAAAGTGCTAATTTTTGTGTATATTTTTATATATGAAAACCCATGGGGTCACTGGTAATTATTAAAATTGTTCTTAACTTAGTTTTGTAAATTAATTATAAAATACATCATGCTGTACTGATACATTTATAAAAGTGTATTATATTAGTGTAAATGTGTATTTTATTTTAATTACATCAGAAAGTCTTAGCTTTTTTACTTTCCATACATCAATAATTTTTTTAAATAATTTTTTTAGACTTTGTAATATGCTCGGGCCCCCTTTAAAGAATTATCAGCCCCCCCCCTAGAGGGGCGTGCACCACAATTTAAGAAACACTGTTCTAGACAGATAGGACAAGCAATCAGGATCCTTGAACTCGGTTATCTGCATGGCTATCACCTCTTGTTATATAAGAGGTAGGATTTAATAATCCCGGACTGAGCTTATAACGTGGGAAATTTATGAAATAGAGTTGCGAGAGGCTCGCACCTCTCTCGAGCACCTAGATGTGTTGGAGGTAGGGAAGAAACACTCAACAAGATTCAATTAATCTATTTACTTGCCACACAAAGAACAGACACATTTTAAACTAATAATAGTAAGAGAATATCTCGTAACTAACCACGAAAGTGGAACGACGGTAAAACGTGAACGATTAGGAGACTATCAAACTTGATCCTTACCTTAATAAAGGATCTAACCTATCATCCGATTTAATCTAATTTGAATTCAATCCTAGTGAACAATCGTCATTTTACAGTTTCCTCTTAATAAGTCTCAAATCACAATAATTCTAATATGATACCTTCAGTAACAATCTTCAAGTATATCTCCTCTCCTACTCTCTATTCAAGATAGAAAACTTTGATTCTATATAGTAAGTTATAATTTAAATATCACGGTTTTCTTCTTTCGAAGGGTTGGTTGTGGATAACGCGAATTGATAGCCCAAGAGGATTAATTGAAGAAACGCGTATAGAGACGTCACAGAATGACTACGATAAATTTCTGTGTTATAACATTCTTTCCCTTTATCTAAAAAAAAAAAAGTTTGTTCCAAATCACGTGGTTGGTGGCTCTCTACGGCGTCATGTTTTGCAAGCGGTTGCATTTAGTCGTCGGCGATTGAAAGAAATTACGTTTGTTGAGCAGATAATGAATATTAAATTTTGTGCTCGTTCGGGGAAAAGTGCTACGGAGACTTACGAAATGTTGAAGCATGTGTAAGGCTGTGATACATTATCGCGACTTACTATCGCATTTTGAGTGTCATTCAGAGAAGGCAAGGAAAGTGACGAAGACGACAAACACTCTGGACGTCCGCAGATTTCCCGTACCGCTGAAAACATCGAAAGGGTTTCTGTGGCGGTACGTAAGAACAGGCTTCAAACTATAGCAGAATCAGTGGAGATATCGTCGGCCACATGTCAATGGATACCGACTAAGAATCTTAACAAGCGTAAGGGGTGTCAAGATATCGTTTCCTTCATTTTAAACAAGGACTAATCTGAAGATGAGGTTAAAAGTGCATCGCAGGCTGAATGAAAGGACACGGCTAAAAAGGGTTTTTCGATTACCTTTACAAGCCATGGCAAAAGTGTGTTGTACCTCAAGTGGTCAGTTTCGAAGGATGATGTGTTTCACAGTTTAATTGGTAACATTTTTTCAGTTATAGACTCAGTCCGGGAGCTTTTGAATCCTACTAAGAGGGAATGGGTATATTAGAGGGAGGGTTTGCAATCCTGTGTTATATTTTCATAACCCCGGGATTTTTCTATTACATTATCGAAACCCCGGGATCCCGAGATGGGTCCAGGTATTAGGATAGGACAATTTATGAAAAAATACTTTAGAATCGTCTTCTGTGTTCTTGATAAATAACAGTATTAATATATTAAAAATGTTTTATATTTTGTATTTTATAAAAAAATGAATTATATCAGAACACAAACGAGTAAATGATTATACTATAGGCGTGACAGAGAGTTTAAAAAGAGTACTTTATTAGAACAGAAAATAACTGTTAAGTAATAATATATTAATAACTATACTAAAGTATACTTATAAAGAGTAAGCATACTATTCGTTAATAAGTTAACAAAAAAAAATAACCAAGAACTATAAATAAATGCACAAATAAACATGACAAAAGTAACAACTGTAAGAGGCTATGGACACTTAACACAAATAAATAAGAATAAAAACAAAAGTTACACACACAATGAATAATATTATTTTCTACCTAATAGCTACACTAGAGAATAATCAAAAATATTGTAATATTAATTACATATACGGTAATAAAGTTAAAACACAAGATATCAACAGTGTACATATAAGAATTGCTTGGCGCGGGCTAGTGTTTGCCAGTGCATCACGTGATTCCGACCTAGCACCGCTTGTCTGAGTTTTGTTCAATGTAAACTGAATATTTAATGCAAATAAATAAAATGCATCTCTTCTGGTTTAGTACTCAGAGTTTAAAATTGTTCCGTTGGATTATTTTTTCAATATATCTATCAATAAGAAAAAAAATAATTGCATAAAAAATAGTTTTGATGAAAAAAAAGTGTGTGTGTGCTTATGACCACACGATAAAAGTGATAACTTTTAAGTTTTGTAATGTTATATTTGGGATTAGTTAGGAGAAAACACACAAAACAAGGGATATTAGTATTGTCATATAATATTATTTATTCATATGTCTGTACCATAAAGTAATATTTTTTGCGAAATGTACAATTATATTTGTTAATTAATTGTATTCTAAGAAGGAAACAATAGGTTTATGGGAGCTGAAATAGGCTATAAATACTTTAGATTCAAAATTATTTAAATATCTAAAAAAAATCCGTACTTTGTTGTGCTTTCATTTGGATCTATCGGTATAATTAAATTGAATTCTGACTTTAAAAAATCTACTAAAGGCTTTGAGATTTGTCTTTTGAAAAATTCGCATTAAAATTCCCACTTAAAATAATATGCTTTTTGTTCAGAAGAATTGACCGGGTTCAGTGTAGGCAACTAAATTTTTGTGAATGAATTCGATAATTTTCTCTACACTTTGATTTGGTGAAATATATAAATTGTAACCATTATAATTATTTGTCCATTTTCTACTCTATATTTCGCTGCACAAGTTTCTCCGATACATGACTCATTAAATCCAAATGATTCAGTAGTATTGTTACAAACCCGAACGTAACAATGCTTGGCTTTTTAAAATGCATCATTCAAGTTCACTCTCCAGCAAATCGCACCTAATGAAATTATCTCTTCAAAAATTTCAAAATATCATCCAGACAAAAAAAATTAAATCCCAGGATTAGTTATTTTAATTCTGGGGCTGCAAACCCTACAGATTATACTTCAGAGTATATATGGGTAAAGCAAAGGTGAAGTTTCTTCATTTACTTGATATTAAAATACAACAGGGTTGGGCTGACTTTTCTAGGGTACGGGCTGCTTCTAATGTTTTTAAAGTGTAGCGGTCCACCCAGGGGCTTAGGTGTGGCCATTCTGTAATAAAATTTTAGGTTTTCTTTTCTTAACACTTATTTTCGACATTATATACTTCTTTTAAAATATGTGACAGATTACTATTTTTATTGCAAAAACACAAGAAATGCAAAACTGCCAAGTTGAATGCTTGAACAAATATGAGTAACTGCTAGACCATGAACGTATTCAACGCAGCTAGCAGAGAATATACGTGAATCGATGAATCCGACGTATGTTGTTATATGTGCTCACTGCCGAGTCCGCGCCCTCGCGGGACATGACATCAACGCGAGAACCCAATCCCATGGAAGCGAGGGATGATACCTCAATTGCCAATCCCGTGCTATCGCTGGAAGAACTGATCCTCAACACTTATTTTTCTTTTCCGTTGGCATGTGGGGAAAAATTCATTTCTACAGCTGGCATCGCCGACTACAGCGGTTGTGAACGTGTTAGGGGTCATCTTGGTCTTCCAATTAAGGTACATGTGAAGTCTACACATTAATCGAATCATTAGCTATTAGTAAACACAGTCTAATCGATTGTGAGAAACCAATTCTCCAGTCTAGCTGGCGTCGGTGTTCCTTTTATTATTTTTTTTTAATATGCTCTTCTTAGGCTTTAGTAAAGGTGGTCACCTCAAAATGTCCTGGAGGTCCACCGGTCGATCGCGATCGACTTAATGCCCATCCCTGAAATACAGCGTTTGATACCCAGAGAACAACATCCCTAAATGTTTCGCAGTGATTCAATATCCCCCTCCCCCGAGTATTACGTCTGAGTAAGTTGTGCTCTTCTGATTCCAGATAGAAAGTCTAAGCAATCAGGATTGTTGAACTTCGTTATCTGTTCCATCTGGATAGCTATCATCTCTCGTTAAGTGGGACTGGGTGTATTAGATGCAATGAATTAAAATAAGATTTTTAACATCGTCCTGAAATGAGCCTTCTTATTAATATGATAATGCAGCGTAAGTAGAGAAATAAGGTGATGGGATTGTTGCGTTACTACACGATGGGAAGGATGATATAATGTACGTTTGTTTATTAATTTTCTTATTAAAAATAAAGCTCAATCGAAATTTTATTTCTTAACTCTTTTAGGGGTATCCTACTACGTTCGGAACCATGATTTTGCAAAAGCGTGTAAATGGATAATATTTATAATATTTAGTGCCACTTGCATTAGAAAACGTATATAAAATTGTTTTAAGAATATTATTACATTAAAAAAAATATTTAAGTACAATATTTTGAAAGAAAATGAACTTAGAATGACCCAGTTTCAAAATATTCTCCTTTTATGAAAAATGCTTCTAGTATAATAATATTTTGCCTGTCTATAACTCAGACCTCTGCACATAGGCTGAACTAGAATTTTTGAAATATGTAACTTAGAAGTGGATTTATCCATATTTTACTGCAACAGAGGGGAGAAGTTTTAAGGAAAAAACGCCGATAATTATTTGAATGGGTGGTAACTCTGAAAATAATATGAAGTTTTCAAAAATCCTAGTTCAAACTCTCTAGAGAAGTCTTTACTTTATGTAAGCACACACACACAAAATATTATTATTATAGAAGCATTTTTTCTTGTAAAAGGAGAACGTTTTGAAAAAGGTTATTCTAAATTATTTTTTTCCCAAAATATTGTATTTAAATATTTTTTTGTCAAAATGTCCTTAAAACTTTTTTATTCATGTATTCAAATCTAAAAGACCCTGAATATCATGGAAATTATGCATTTATGAGCTTTTTTAAAATCACGGTTCCGAACGTAGTCGGATACCTTAAAAGAGTACATAGTTTTACACAAAATTTTGAAAATATAAAACATCATGTTTTTGTAAATAAGAAAGCCCAAGTACTTTAAACAAGACTAAAAATGATTTACCGAGTCATATGTCATTTTGAACCATGGTCAAGTGACGTGGATGACACCTGAGCTGGCACCCCCTCTCCTAACTACCACACCACACCAACGGAGGAAAATTAATGGCAGCGTGAGAGTTAATAATTGATTTATTTACGTTCACAGCTATTAAATACATTTACATTTAAACAGAAGTTATTCATTCTTTTGATTATTTCAATACCACGGAATGACGTTGACTGTGGTGCCGTAGAGGCTGGGTTCGAGGGGAGGGTGAGCCTATTGTGAACAGTCGAAAATAAAAAAAAAATTAAAATATGTATTTATTTACTTAAAGGAAGCAAAACAAAATACAATCTAACATAATGAAAATTATATACACATTCTAATTGACAGTACTGAACAATATTTTTGAGATAGTTAATTTATCAATACTAATTAAAAACAAGTTTAATAATTACTAATGCTTCCCATGGGTCTGTCATATACAAAATTTAATAATCTTGAAAATGTGTATGGTTTATAGTTATAGTCTATTGTGTAGCTTTAGCGTCAAAGTACATTTTTATTGCATTGAATACAGTGTTATTATATACAGGGGGAGGGGAGCACGAGAAAAATAATGATTGAAGACTAGGACGCAAATGTTGAAAGTTTGAGAAGCACTGTCTTAACCATTTAAGACATCATTTTTTAAATCCAAAATGCTGCAATATAAGCCCATTTTTTTATTGTTTATAACTAAACACCATACTAATTTCCGCCTTCACCACAAAAAAAAGAAAGAAAATGCCGGATGAAAAACATTTCAGTACTATAGACCAACTGCATCACCTTTTCAAAATATTAGCACCAAATAACACACCATAAAAATTAAAAATAAAAGCCCAAATCAAAGAAAAAAATAAAATATCAGTGCCCGTACAGCGTACGTGCAAACCAGTTGTGGCCAACTTTCAGTAGCCCGTACGTTGCACGGGCAAAACGCTTAAATGGTTAAATAGAGAAGAATGGATTGTAATAGAAAAATATGTTCAATATCTCGATTTAATTCTTTTTAATATTAACCAGTAAGTGCACTTTCAAAAAAAAAACCATTTATGGACCCTGGAATACCGGAATGGGTGTTTAAGAAATGATAACTATATATTAAAATAAGACATTATAAGATTGTAAAAGGTAAACAGAATTTTTCATTAATATGCTAATGAAATGACTTAATTATGTATGTAGAGAATGACACGCGCTGATTAATTATGGCTGCGGAAAACCGCAACCCTTCATCCGACCTCTCATATGCACTGCGCACCAAGAAGGGGAAAAAACGGTTTATTTAATCCTTCAGCAAGAAGTCTTAGACAAATCGAGGTACAGAAGATTTTTCTGTTTTTAATATAGACGAATTATTTCACTATAATAAACTGTAAGATGAAATGGAAATATCAAGTTCATAAATCCAGATGGGCGATGGCGGCTACAGTTCATGCTCTGTGTTATTTGAACTTATGTTCCTCATTTCATCTGAGGCAGTTATTTATTATTATTTTTTATTTTTAGAAAAAAAGGGTGCACTGGATATAATACATTTAAATGCAACATTTTCATTTTGTAATCTTATCTCTCCTGTATTAATATGGTAATGATATGACTTTATTATCTTAGGAAGATGGATGAATAAAATGGTACGCCGGCTTTTTTGAGTCAGATAAATGACCATACGCTTACCTTTCAAGATTAAAAGACAATTCCAATACAGTATAATTCACACAAAAAAGTATACAGTTACAATGAACTATAAATCAAGAACAATGTAAGATGTTCTATGTCAGCTGTAACAGAATTGTATGGGATTATTTCAAGTTTTGTTAGAAATAGTCACAGATGTTCCATGTATGAACCCTTAGTCACACGGCACACATTGAGCCGGTAATCCAGTTCTGCCCAAACGCGTGTTAAGATGTCAAGTCCATCTATACCGGCCGTGATACACTGTGTTTCAGATTTGTCTAGAACTTTTATTTTGGCACAAACTGCCCGTGGTCTTAAATTTTTCATACCATTTGTAGTGTTTGAACTACTGCTGGCGGTGAATTATATGTGGAATGTTTGGCGCAATTCGCCGCGCCTACGGAGGCGGCTTACTGTGTTTTAGGGAGAAGGTGATTGACCTTCTAGCAGGATGGTTAGGGGTGAGAGACGGTCCCTTTTTTTGGAAGCGCGAAGTGGTAAACTCTGAATTCAGAGTGAAGGAAAGCGAGTTAATTTGGTAATAACCGACTCATAGCGCGTGGTTTGCTGTACGAAGAATAGTTTCTTGGGAGTGCTTTGTTTGAGTGTAGTTAGAAACGAGATGATTGTGTTGGCTGTTGAGAAGTAGTTGATTAGGTATTGAGAAATTTAGAAAGTAAATTGAGAATACATTACACCATTGTTAGATCAATTTTCTTATTAGTGTTTCTTTTCCGAATCGTGATTGAAAATGCCGTCGAATTACAGTTACAGATTTCATTTTTCTAAATTCAAGGCCATTAAAACCTCATCTCATTGAGACGGTAATCCGTTTCGGCCCAAACGCATGTTAAGATATCTAAATGAAGTCCATCCATAGCGGCTGTGATACGCTGTTTCAGCTCCACCAGATCAACACAAAAAAAAGGGGAGGGTTTTTTCTTTATACCCCCCGGAAGAAATCACGGGGTGTTAAGTCTATTTTGGTGGCCATTGGGAGTAAAATCTAACCCCAATCAAATCTACCCAAATTTCCCCCCAATCTAAAGGAGATTTACGGGAAATCTGGCCCGTTCGACCAGTGTTGGTAGTGTACTATCCAGTTAAAGAATGAAGTTGTCAATGTCGTCCTGAACATGTGGCATCAACCAAAGAGTTAACATATGCAAATAAGTGGCTTCCGGTACATTTTACTCATTTCAAAAACACAAAAAAACTTTTCCACTGTAAATTCCGCCATTTTGGCTGTCTGTTGACATGATATAGCGATTACTGATTATTCCTGTCAAGGGCGAGACACAAACTTTAAGAATACATCTACCTTATGGTTTGCTGAGGTGGTGTTTGTTTTTGATACTTCTTTAAGAATCACCCTGTATTTTGGACTTTTAAGATCCTCAAGTTTCCATGTACATGATAGTACTTTGATAAATATCTTAAGTGATAGCACTACACAAATAAACTTTTAAGCTTTATTCTAGGAATTCTTCAATTTTTTTTTAGTTGCCTTGTTTAGTTTTATTTTCTGGCCAGCTGGGTGGCGTATTTTGTTTGTCGCTGACCTTCTGTACCGAATGCTGTGAGTTCGACCCCAACCCAAGTCGGGGGATTTCAATGATGCTGAAAACCGACAGCATCCATGTCGTATGATTATGCGGCACGTAAAAGATCCCTTGAGTACCTGTTTGGCTTGGGTACTCTCCGCAAAATTAAATTCCTAGAACAAGTTCACACCGTCAGAGCTCAGGTACCTCCCTTTGAGGACGAAATTATGGTAGTTGGTTGCGGCATTTTATTGTGGCTCCTATATGGTGGACTAAAAGGGGTTTCAACCCGGGGAATTTACGGGTCTGAAATTGAAAAAATACCAATCTGGCCCCCAAAAAAATTTTTTATTTTTTCTGTGATACGCAGCATTGAAGATAAAGGGTATACTATTTTTGTTTTAAGTAGTTCTATAACACATGTAAGAAGGCAAGTACAAATAATAAATCTACAAAACATTTCTTGTCCATTCATCTTGTTCTTCTTTCTTGTTGTTTCATCACGTAGAAAGGCAGATTAAAATTAAAACGCCGCATGCTTACCAGTTTCTGCACACAAAAATGTATAGTAGCGCAACTTGTGAAAGAGGAAATATATCTTAGCAAACCTACTACAAAATGGCAATCAAATTAAAAAAATGGATTTTCCAATAATTAAATATTTATTAGAGAACTTTTCCAATAGCTTAAATTAACATCTAAATGGAAAAAACATAATTTTAAAAATTTAGTATGATTATAGATTTAAAACACTGGAAAAACCCGAATATTTTATACTTTATTTGAGAAAAAAAACAAATTCTCTTTGTGAAATTTTATTGGTTTTTACTAAATAAAGCAAAATGGCATAGAATAAAACCCAAAATTTAAAGATGTATTTAACTTCGATTGTTTTTATTTTTTAATTTACATGGAGAACATATGTTTGTTTTTCCGAAAATGCATTTAAATAGAGCTTTATTGTGCCCGTATCAGTTTTTATAAAATTAGTTTATTATATAAAGAAAAAAAAATTGTGCTTTTATCGCCTGCTTTCACCGGTAAATAATTCAATTTTTTAAAAACATATTATAACAGGGAGTTTTGTTTTAAAACTCTAAATTTTCTCTATAATAAAGTGAATGTCTCATGAATTTATCCAAGGGGTGGGCATTCAGTCGATCGTGGTCAACTGATGGACTGCCAAGACATTTTGAGGTGACTGCTTGAAAATTAGCAGCTAGTAAATATGTACCAAAATATTCTAGATTGTCTGACAGTATGCAGATTAGGTCTTCTAGTGATTATGAGTACTAACTTTAGATGAAAATGTTTAATTATTTTTTTATGTATTTTTAATTCTTTCGTAACAAATGCATTATATTTGATATTTTTATATTTATTGCTATTATTATCATATTTGTATCTTGCGTTTTGTTTTAAACGGAGTCTTAAAAGTGCAAGTTTATTTTATTATCGCTATATATGTAAGTAAGTCCATATTCCGTATTTATTATTAAGTTATGGTACATATTCTAGACTTTTTCGTTTACAAAATGCGCCTGACACTGGGCAGTGATGCACAGAAATTTTCAGGAAGGGGTCAGGGTCGAATGTTCACCACTCTCTTATCATAACACAATTTGCAGCCGAACATATTTTTACGATTTTGTAGATTGTCGGGAATATAAAACAGTAAAAAATAAATTATTGCTTAAATAATTAGCATTAATTAATAAAAAATATTAATGACAAATGCTCCGTTAAATTTTGCGTACTATATACATGGGATTAGAATCAATCAGAAAAAATAAATCAAGGGCTATGGAGGAGGATCCGTACCCTTGGACCCCTCTTCCCTTGTGGGTGCCACTGACACCGTGTGGACCGCAACACCTTGAAAAAATTAGAAGTAGCCCGTACCCTAGAAAAGTCTACCCACCCCTGATTTAGCCCATTGCTATTAAATTTTATTTCTTTAATTGTTATTAATATTTCTCACGAGATAGACTTAGCGCATTTGCTTGGAACAGCGAATACATCAGACTATAAATTATATAACATTATATCTAATTACAAACAGAGGTTGGAAGTCTTTTAACTGCGGTGCGTCAAAAAATCTACCAATAGGATTCAGGATGCCGCCGTGCAGGAATTATTTGAAACAACGTGATTCCCCCGGCAATGCATTGAAAGTTATCGAAAAGAGGTAAATAATGCAGAATGAGATTTTAGTTACATATGAATTATGTATCGCTTAAAGGTATTTATTACCTTAAAAAAGCAACTTAAAATACAACTATTCCCTTAACAAAATTAAAATGTATATATATTATGTATTACGAATCACTTAAACATATTTATTAAAATAAGAAATAAGCAACATGAAATCTGAGTATTCCTTCAACGTATTTAAATCAGTGACTCCAAAACTGTGGGGCGAGCCACCCTAGAGGGGCGAGAAAGTCCTACATGGGAGAGCGGGAGCATGTCAAATAATCTAAAATAAAAAATTATTTTTTATAAATTATTAATTTACCGAAAGGCAGCTTAAAACAAAAATACATTCTGACTTAGTAAAAATACATGTGTGCATTTTGTTTCCAATCTGTTCTGATTTTAAAAAAATAAAGAAAAAAAAAAGTAACATATATAATATACATATTTTATTACTCAAAAGTAACTTACTTAAAATATCTGTTACTTGAAATTACCGTACAAAATTTAATACTTATCTTGATAATTTGTATGGTTTATAATTAAGATCATATAGTAGCTTTAGTGCCAAAAGTACATTATTACTACAATCAATATACTATTATTGTACAAGGGGGGTACGATGAAAGTTATCATTGAAAATTCGGGTCGCAAATATTGAAAGTTTGACAAGCATTGATTTAAAATGTACCACTGAGAATTATGCCACATGCCATAGGTTGCCAACGCTTAATGTACAGCATAGCTGAAAAGAGATCTTTTTTTTTTTCCATTTCACAAATCACAATTTTTTTTCAAATCACATTTCAAAAGTATGGATAATTTCAGCAACAGTTTTCGTGTAATATTTTTCAGTAAAACTACTGATCTATAAAATGCGTTCTTTGTGAAAAGGGCTTCACTTTAACCCTTTACCTACCGACGATACTTATAAGTATCACTCACTTTAAAAAATGACATAGAATAACCATTTTTACGAATACTCTCTGACGATACTTAGCAGGAATATTCTTTTAAATTCACTCTTTTAAGATACATGGCAGCATGGGTTCTAGGATGAGTATTTTAGAGGGGAAGACGAATAGTTTTATAGCAGAAATTGCAGTTTCAGCTGACGGCGTTTTCAGCGGATTGCGAAGATTGTCATTTTTGTTCAGAAAAAATAGTTAATGTCAAAAGGGTTTTTTTTTGTATATTAATGAAGACCTTAGAAAACGATTTGACTATTTATTTTAATTGAAAAGTGGATATTGTTACGAATTTTGTGTAAATAGTGTAAATAATTTCTGAGTGTTTAATGTATTTATATTACTCTATGTTATGTTTATTGCATGTTAAAATTGTACCATTCACAAGCAATGCCGCCCCTTACGTTATAATGACAATTCAATGAGAACTTGGCGAAATCTTGGCGGTAGGGCCGTTGTGGCATCATTTTTGGCGACCAAGTTGGCGACCATTTTGGTGTCTTTGGCGACCATTTTGGCGTCATTGGCGACCATGTTGGCGAATTCGGAACCCTCTGGAATCTTCTAGAAAGTAGTGGATCTCTCCACTAATGTCACAAGCGGCTATATTTCTGGAAGTTTCTGTCGTGCCTATAAATAAGATGCTCGCTGGGACGGCGAGGAGTCTTGATTAAATCAGCGAGTAGTGCGGATTGTTTTGACTAGTGATTAGCTCGGCTGTGCTTGTGAATAATCTTTACTTGCGTGTATTTTTAAACACTGGTTATTGTGTTTGATTGCTGTTGAAGGTGTGAAGACCTTCGGATATTTACTCTGTGAATATTGCTGCTGAATCCTGTATTTAAAGGATTGGAATTTTGATAATAAATTTGCATCGCTCTTAAGGAACTGTTTATTTTCTTTGTGATTGTTTTGCATAAAATCCTCGAACCCACGGATCTACGGAACAATATAATTCATTTTACAGTTGAATAACTTTGTAGTACTTATCAGTACTATCAAAGGCCCCGGGATGTTAGAGCAAAAATCAATTTTTTTTTTTTCTTTTCTGGTTGTGGCTTATTGTTGCGTTGTAAAGTCATCGCTGTAGTGCAATAGACTTAAGCTAAAAAGAAATGCCAAAAAAAAAGGATAACTTTTTTGTTTTAATTTATTTATTGATTTATTTTAACGTTTTCAAAAAATTTTGAACTTTGAATCTGAGTTTCTTTTCTTTCCCCACACAAATAAAATATCTATTCTTATTTCACAAAAATTATATAACAACATTTTAATTTCTTTATGTGTTCTATCAATATGTAACTGAGATTTAACAATAATTGGAGATTTTCAAAAGGTGCTATTATTATTATTATTTCCTTTTCTTAGAAAGTCTGAAAAAAGAAGCTCAGTCTTCAAGAGACATTGGATTTATTACAGAATCAGTGATGTACTAACAGATGATTTTTCAAATGAAGAATTTCCAAATAATAATCTGCTGGAATTTCCGTTAGAATAATAGCGTTCTCTGGTTATTTAGCATATTTAAGAGTTAAAACTGTGTTACAAAAGTCATTCGGTCTTTTCGTGTAATTAGAATATTTTAGACCTTTGTGGACCGATGGTACTTTAAAGTACCAATTTAATTAATTAACTCTAACGGATTACATTTCCCAAAGTTGAGTACTTTATTTATGTATATCCCTTACTTTTAAATGTGGTGATTGAAAAAAAATGCATGAATAAAATTGCAGTAAATCATAATGAGGTAGATGAAGGGTTAAGCAAAACACTGTTAGGCTTAGTAATAAATATACTCATGATGGCAACATCGTCTGAGAGTCCCAATTCAGCAAAATAAGACGAGAGTACAATTTTAAAAAGTTTGCAATTATTCTGTCCAGAGTCCTGTTGATGTAGAATGCAGTCATGTAGATATGAAATAGCCCGTACCATCCGCGCTACAGCACTTTTAAAAAATCCTGTTGATAAAGCTCTCTGAAAAAAACGCCTCGTGGGAGGGGGAGGGTTTGGGGCGGCATTAAAAAGAGATTCTACATAAACGTTTTTTTAAATTTTAAAATACCCCTTTCCATTATGGTAATGATGGGGATGAAATTGAAATGATTTTGGAAATTTACTTCGTTGGTCCTACTTTTTTTTTTGAGGAAATTAAATTTAAAAATATTTTTGTAATTTTGTCCTTGGTTATTGGTGTAAAAATTTAACAATTGTTTCATAACATTTCATAAAAATAAAAAAAATCGTTTTTTGGGTATTTAACTTTTTTTTTTGCATAATATTTTTTTACAATTTCAAAAATTTGGCGGCCCTTTTTAAAAATAAAAAAAAAAATTTAAAAAAAACTCTTTTTTTTTTTCTATTACACTATGTGGGAAAAAGTTTATGATACTAGTTTTCAATGCTAAATAAAACAATATGTAATCTTATTCTATGGCCCATTATACTAACAGATTATTTACATATTATTTTATTTCAATGTTAAGTAAAAATAATATGTAAGATAACAAAATGTTTATTGAATAACAAATTTTACAAAATTGTAAGAATACATTTAATGCGAAATTTGAATTTGATGATTTTTGATCATTTTATTTAAATTGGGTCGTAAAAGAATAATGCTACTCATTTCGTCATCTACATTTAAAAGTTTCGATCTTTTCATCATTTTTATATTTGTGAATGCTGAAAATCCGAATTCGAACAAATAAGATGTAGAAAAATGTAACAATATTGTTAAAGCTTTTTTGACTATTATGGAATAATCGCCTTTAATTTTAATCTAAAATGAATTAATTGACTCTTCCGAATGTTTTGAAATTAAATCTCAATTTTTACAGAGTGTGAAACGAGTTGTCCCTCTTAATTCAAAGTTGATTCGTAAGCAGATGAACCCGTTATCACTAATGGATTATGAACCCAATCAATTTTTTTTATATCCAAATTTGGCAATTAAGGAATAAAGCTCTCTTCTAGTGTAGTACAGTGGACAGTAGCAATTTTATGAATTGTTTATTTCTATAAAACGGCCAAATGATTCCATTTCAGAATTTTTAAAACTTTTTTTCAGAATATATATAATTAAGAATTTTTTTAAAAAATTGGTGACACACCAAAGTGCCGCGGCACCGTGGTTGAGAGTTACTGGATTAAATAGATAGGTGCAAGAGTAATTTTTATGAAAGAAAGTATTTGTTTTTTGAAATCAAGTGAGCTCTTAGGGTTGAGTGAGTGAGTGTTTATAACGTCGATGGACCTTGTGTAGCCACGGAAGCCTAGTGGTCAAGGTAACGAACTCGTGACTAGTGTGTCATGAGTTCGAGCCTACTACCATTAAAGACCCACCGTGTAGGGTGGCGATGCACGACAAATCTGTCGAGATCTCAAACGTTCTCCCGTTGATGTGGTGTGGTAGTTAGGAGAGGGGAGTGCTATCTCAAGAGTCATCCTCGTCATCTGACCATGGTTAAAAATTACGATTTCTGTCACCAAAACCCAAGAGTAGTTGAATAGAGCGATGTTAATATTCACTCACTCACTCGACAGACCTTGTAATTTGAAAACCATGGCCAACTGATGTAGATGACACCTGAGCATACACCCATCTCCGAGACTCACACCACTCTAAGAGGGTTTTTAAGAAGGACAAGATGCTTCATTGTTTCCAATCAAACAGTTATGAATGGTTATAAAAATACTTTGTGGGTATGCAAAGGATAATTTCTGTTTCATTCTGATATACCGAAGTTACTAGACAGATTAGTCTAGAGACAATTCATGGCACCCCTCACTGGTATTAAAATCTATACTGATGGCAGCATGGGGAAGTTGTGTGCATATTGAGACACCTGATTGTACATTCGACATCAAGATTGGGAATATTAACTACTGTTATTATATATATATACATTTATTATATATATGTCTTTTTCAAATTTTCTGTCGTTAATAAAATGCTTTCTATTCATCCATTCAAGTTTAAATACATTTTTAAACTTGTAGTGGATGACATTTGATGTTAATATATTTTCTCAAATATTAATTTATTAATTAAGTTAAAAAATGTATAAATAGTATAAAAACAAAATATAATACTCCAATAACATATACAGAAAGGAAAGTCTTTCTTTTGTGTCCCCGTAGCGCAATGGACAGCACGTTTGACTTCTAACCCAAAGGTCGTAGAATCTCACCTGAGAAGGCCTAATATCTGAGAATGAGATTTATTTTTATTATTATACAATTTATTAGAATAATGGAATTTAATTAATGAATAAATAGTAACAAACAAACAAAATTGTCCAACACCCTATATAGGAAAGAAAAAGGAAAATTGTAAGAAAAATCACTTTCTATTTTGTCTCATAATATTGTGATTTTATCATGTATACACACATACATATTTATATTAATGTAACTATTTAATAAAAAGTAAGTAAAAAAAAATTTTTTCTTTGTTGACCTAAGTAGGAATCGACTTAATTCAATTCCTACTATTAGCTCACACTCTCTATATATTTATTTATTTATCCATTTATTTATCTTGGTGGAATTTTCAATGGTTAATAAAATACTTTTTTAAAGCGCTCCATTGAGCTGAAATTTAATATACATGATTATTTTGGATGACAATACAACAATTTATTTATAAAAAAAATTAATGGATTAAAACTAATTATTTAAAAAATTACAAATACACATCCACGTTGACATCCTTTTTGGCGACTTAGGCCCCTTTTTGGGGACTTGTATCAAAAACTTATAAAGGTTTTTTTTTTCATTTTTAAAGCATTCAGTAGAACTGAAATTTTATAGACACGATTGTTTTGGATGACATAATACGGTTTTTTAATGATAATTAAAAAAAAGCAATTACCACACACTTAATATTGTATTCTGTCATATTATATACGTATTTATATATTAATTGTAACTATTGAATAAAAGTTGCCAAAATAAAATTTTTCTTTGTTGATCTAAGTAGGAATTGACTTAAAATTTTTTTATATATTATTTGTTTTGTATATTGTTAGAAATGTTACTGTTTTTTTTTTTAAAACCCGACTCATGTACTAAATTGTACATTATAGACGAGCGGTTTTTTAAACGTTGTTAAAGTCAATACGCAACAACCCTCATTTTCAGGGGAAAGGGATTAAAAATGAGTTTCGAACCACCCCCGATGACCCTACAGACCACGAAACTCGAAACATTGTTCCATGGCCCAAAAAACATCCTCTGTAATTTTGCATAAAAAAAAATCATGCAAACTCTAGTTACTGGATTTATTTTAAAATTATCAATTACTAGATGCTAAAAGAAAGTGCATCTTATGTAATTTACCATTTCCTGCAACTGAAACGTTTCATTTCGCTTTCACCCGCATGTCTACCAATCCACTAGAGAGATATCACCGTTTTTTCCCCAAAATCATCAAAGCGCGCTCGGTCCAAAAAACAAAGTTCCCGTTTCTCGACATTGCCGTTTGGGGTATATCGCAACCAGTTATTAAAATGCTCGCGAAAAAGGGTAAAGATTGCCCCCTCCCCTTCTAGTGTTTCGCCCAAAAAGAACTTTGTGTTTTACTGTTGAGGTAAATTTCAGGGCTCTATCCGTTGCCCTGTGTGTGGCATAAGGCATGGAAGAAAAGGTCAATTATAGCTCTGGGAAATCAATTTCCGAACGTCGTAACAACGTTGCCACGCAATGGACGCCCACCTCAGAAATATGCCAAAGTATTTCTCGTTTCACATTTTTTTTCCTCTCTCTCTCTCTCTCGTGAATTTGGGTTGAAACCTTTTTTTTTATCCCTGTCTCTCTCTGCTCTCTAGTTTGGTATTTTGTTTGTGCTCGATGATCGTTGTTTTGAAACGTGCCGAAATAGTTTCTGTATTTTTCTAGTACGTTTGCAACTTTCCCTTATTTTCCCTGAAGTTATGTATATATATAGATCTAATATAATATCTCTAAACCTGTTCGTGATGATTATGGAAAAATTTATTTCAATTATTTTAGTGCTGATTAAACGTGAAGTTATATATGTAATTTGAGAATACATTAGGTTGGGGAAAAGAATTCCATTAGTTGTACGTACTTTTCAAGACTTTTTTTTAACTTGTTTCGGATTACCAATTTTGGTCAAATAGGCACCGTTTTGTTCTATAGTTTGTTGTTATTTTAAAGACAGCATCGTAATTCTCCCTCATGGAAATTTTGTCCTGTTTTTGGGGAAAACTCTTGTGGTCGATTTTCATTTGATGCCAAATTCCTATTAGTAAGGAAGTCTGCAGTGCAAGAAAAGATGGTAAAATTCTTTTTTACCAAGTCTGGACTATATCGTGAATGCATCCCAACTTCCCTATCAAGTTCCTAAAGTTTCTGGAGAGTCACTATAGACATATTTCTTTATGAAGCACACACACAACATTTTCCTGTTGGCCAATTCCTGTAGTTTCTGGTCAATTTAAACGCGTCAATTGTTGACAGTAGAAATAGTTTAGAGTTTAGCCATATGGAAACAACTGATATTAAATGTTTCCTTTTCCCCTCCAACCAAGCGCACAATAGAACCCTTCTGGTTTTCCAAACCCTTTGAGCTGCTCCACCACGCTTGACCACATCCCTTTTTTCAAAGTGCCTGTCCTGTGATCCATTTTTCATCTCCAGTCATCATTCGCTTAAAAAAAGGGTCGATTTCCTTCCGTTTGGCTTAGGCTTTGCTGATGAAAATTCGAGCCATTATGCTTTTGCGTCAATTGGTCAAGCACTCAAATATCAAGTTTATTTTAGAATCCAGCTTTGTGCAAATGATTTTAAACTGTTTTATGGTCGATTTTAAACTTCTGGGTGATGCTACAGCTACTAAAATGCCGATCAATTTCAATAATGTCTTGGATTTTACCGACATTTTCGTAATCGGGGAAACCAAAAGCAGAAACATAAGCAGAAAGTAAAATTTATTTATTTTCCCAAACAATCTTTACGCATTTTAGCGTGATCCTCTCCGTACATTGCTCTAGAACATGATAAATAAAATTTTCGTGTCAGTCTACGCAACTTACATGGGCAAAAAGGCCAGATTCCCTTTTTTAGTTTCCAATTGTTCAGGTGATTCAATGTTCTCCCCCAATTTCAAAGTTCACAGATTATTGTCCTTGTTGATTGGGGCAAAGTTGATACATTTATACGTTTCTTCAACCATGGTTCAAGAAGATCTTCACTTAACTTTATTGCAAACTTCCTTCCAGATAATGCTTTCTCAGATTTGCGAGCCATATTATGTACATATATGACATATACATTCAACAAACTGATATTTTTCATGCTATCTGTAAATTCGTGATATTAAACTTCAATAAAATTTCTATTTTCTGATTTATCCTCAGAAAAATTATGATTATCAATTAACTCTTTTAATAATTCTCAGAAGCCTAAGGATTACCCCAAAGTTTTCTTCACGAAAACGTTTTGACACCATCTCAAAAACGCCGGAAAAAACTAAGACAGATTCTCAATTCAAACGTTACTGCTACCCATTCGTCTCTCAGATTAACATTGTTCTAAAAATACTATATGAGAAAATATTTTGAGAAAAAGTAATATCATTATCTGTAGTAGCCAAGGTCATATAAAACTACTGAGTTGCACGTTACATTTCCTGTTTTGAGGGGAAGGGAGGATACAAGGTTATTTGTTATAGCCGTAGTCTACTAGATGAATGAGTAGCACTCTAGAGTTAAATCAGGCGCATATCTGCCAGCTGGGTGTTTGTAAAACCTTCTCTGAGGTCAATGACAACTCAAATGACTGTGGTAATGCATATCTGTTTCCTTAAATGCTTTTGTGAACAACGCCACCTAGTGCCAAACGAAGAAGTTTTCGATCATGGGTTGCTATGCAGATCCGGAACCTTGTGATGTTCCCCTACCCCCCTTAAAGTTTGTCCCAATGATCCAGGGACACTCTGCATAATATCAAATTTAAATACAGATATATTTGATTTATCACAAATAAAAACAAGCATAAAGCTTAAAATTCTGTACGAAAACCTTCACAATAACTGATAAATACCCTAAGAATTTTTTATAAAATTTTAAGAGAGTTAAATCCAATAATGTCAAGACATAAATGAATAAATAAATCCCTTAA
Organism: Trichonephila inaurata madagascariensis; assembly: GCA_019973955.1. Taxonomy (NCBI): domain Eukaryota; kingdom Metazoa; phylum Arthropoda; class Arachnida; order Araneae; family Nephilidae; genus Trichonephila; species Trichonephila inaurata. Next base: position 105,798 of record BMAV01001827.1, read on the forward strand.
TGGGAAAAGAAAACTTTATCTATTTTTTTTTACAATAAAAAGATAGAACACACTACCTTCCTTGCATTATTTTTCCCAATATTTCAATTCCAGTCTTATAAAAGTAAGCACTTAACCATCAAAAATAAAAATCAAAATCAACACACACAAAAGAAGCAAAAAATTTCATTCTACTTCTTCACATATAAAAATCATTTCAATCCATGCAAAGTTAAAAACAACAAAGCCAACAATACCTTCCAATAAAAGAAGAAAGAAAATAAACAAATAACAGAAATGGAAGAATTAGAAGTGATGCCATCCGCAAGAAAATAAAATTGAAGTAAGCGAAGTAAATAAGTCGGGAGGCCGGACGAGTGTGAGGAAATTGTTGTCGGCACTCATCACACAATCATGGTTTGAGATCCTCAAAAATCTATAACAAACGAAAGAGACCATTCTCAGAGAATTAATAAAAAAAAAAAAAAAAGAAGAAAGAAGGAAAGAGCGGTGAAAAGGCTCTTGGCGGGAAAATAAGAAAACGACCCTATTGCTTGAAAGCGCAAGCGATCCTTAGAGCAGACGATATTTTTATAAATACATATTTGTTCCATTCTTCTCTGTCCACTCCAAAAGGAAATCATAATAACAATAAAGAATCCTTGTCGTGAAATATATCGTTCCGTTCAATTGAATATGCCAAAAGGATGAAAATAGTAAAGTTCCACACAGGATCCTGTTACTGGAGCGCCATCTTTGGGAAGCCTTATTTTTCGTCGTGTTCTGTAAACATTTGATTTGGAATTTTTAAAAATCGTTTGATAGAAAGGCGTTTAAGCGAGCAAACATTACTTTTTAAATATTTTTGTTGGAGCTGTGTAATTCGTTTTAGTGTGCGATAGAAAAGAACTAATTAACAACGATAAAAAGATTACAATATTTATATATGATAAATATTCTAAGTTAATATTAGTTTTCTGTTATCTTTAGATATATGAATTTGAAAAAATTTGGAATTTCTATTTATTTTACATCTTGGTTGAAGGATGATTCAATTTCCAAAATGAAAATTAAATAGGGGCACAGCAGAAATAATTACATGCGATTATTTGATATGGTATACGGAAGCCTATTAGTCAAATTATTTTGCTGCTATTATTTTAATTATTATTAAATATCTATATTCGGAATAGTTTAATTATATCCGATTAACTTATCGTAAATCTAACCCAAAAGTATACAGATTGGGTGAGGTAAATTAAAGTGGTCCGGACAATGAATATGATTGGATGTGAATGTTGCGCACACATCAAGTAATCCAAAACAGACAGATGTTACTGCGGGCTGCGTCAATGCGAGTTGATCAGTAGCGAACCATTTGTGACAGCGTTAACTGAGATTGATATGACCTATAGTTACTTCTAACTGAAGAGTGCAACTGCCCATACAACTTTCCGAGCCCTGTATCACATTCACACAATCTTCACTCCTGACAGAGTTGTTAGCAGAGGTCCATAGCTGGCCATCCAGGTCATCACTGATTTGTCAGTGAGTGATTGCTTTTTGTTTGATACCCTCAAGTCTAAGGTGTAACGCAACAACCCTCATAGTCTTCAAGAGCTGCAGCAAAATATTTCTAATGAGATTGCAGAGATTTCAGCAGTCCACCTTCGCGATCTGCCCTTCCACAGCATGCTGACCAAGGCCTAAAGGGGCCAAGAAAAAGATGGTCATTTTCAACATCTTCTATAAGCAGGTTAGCAAATTATCACTTTTCCTTAGCAAGTTTCTTTGTAACCTGGAACTATGCTCAAACGGCCCACTTTTTTTCGCCCTACCCTACATTCATTAGTATTTACTAGGTTTTACTACGTAATTGATTTCATTTGCTTACAGATTTTATGTAATTTTTTTAAAAATTATATACATTTTTTTAAATCTTTTTAACTGTAGAAAATAATATTTTTACTTATCGATCAGTTTATTTTTGGTTCCGAACTAGAAACTTCTTGGTTGCTACTAACTATTAATTATTGTAACAAAAAGTTCCCCAAGTTTCCTAAATTTTACATGAATTAAATATCTTGCGAGTTATTAAATAGTTTTGTGATCTATAAAAATACTACTGCGCTCCCAAGGGAAATGCACAGAATTACAAATCCGTTTTTCAACTATACCACAAATACACTTGAAATTTTGCAAACATGCTTATTTTGTAAAGTAGAGATCCAATAAAGATTGAGTTTCATCGAGGTTAACATATTTCAAAGGGTGGTTACTGGGGGTACACAAAAAATTCCATTTTTGACCTATTATATCTCTACAGATTTGAAATTTTGTTTACCTGTTTCTTATATTGAGTAGAGATCTGCTAAGAACTCTCTCTCTCTCTCTCTGGTTTTACAGATATTCATTTCCAAAAGATGTTACCGGGGTGTTATATATAGAGTGAAAAAATTTGGCGTTTTGAACTACAAGACCAACAAGCTTGAAATTCGGTAAGCATGCTTCTTTTGCTCAGTAGAGATCCGCTAAGAATGGGGTTTGCGGAAATAGGACTCCGAGGGCGGAGCAAGAGGCAAAGGCTCAGTGACGTCTTTAGTCTTCTTGATACCCTTGGCATCTACGCAAAAGTAGGTTTCACCTGTGACCTTTAAAAGTAGACTCTACATAACGTATATTGTGATATGCTCGTACAAACAGTAATCTGAAACAAAAAAAAAATTGTGCATGACTCGCAATATCATAAATCTAGGCACAAACCAGTTCGATTGACTGCCACCTTTCAACTAAGGGATTAATATAATGGTAGGCTTAAACCTAGACATGGATGATAGCCAACACAAAATAATGCAGTTTTTCCATTGTTTCCAGTTATCACACATATAGTTCAGTGCTTCTCAAAGTTTCAATATTCGCAACCCAATATTCAATCATAATTTTCATCGCGCCCCCTTACAATAACAGTATCCTCCCTCTTAAGTATCACCGGCGTATATAAACGTCCCGCTCGGCCAAAGCGTTAATTTCCCCGGACGTATATATACGTTTTTCTGAAGTACAACCTTTTCTGCGTACTGCTATCCAATAAAAGATTCCAAAGGCTTTGGAATGCTATAAAAGTACTTTGAAAATGTTTGCGAAGGATTTACTTATTTCAGATTATTTTTGCTTATTATTCCTCCCCTCCAATACATCACATACTCGCGTCTACATGGAAAACGGTTAGCATTGAAAAACGATTCGCGTAGTTTTTAATCGGCATTTAAGGGATTTATTATAAACAGTATAAATTATCAACATTGGTGTTAATTTTTGTATATAATTTTTTGTATGACAAATAATTATTAAACTTGTTCTCAACTTAGTATTGTAAAATTATTTGTAAAATACATTGTGTAGCATTGATAAATGTATAAGTGTATTATATCAGAGTAAATGTGTATTTTATTTTTTATTATATCAGAATTTATTTTGTTTGTTTACTTTTAGTGAATGAATACTTTTTTAAATAATCTTTTGATTTTGACTTTTCAATTAGTTCGCGCCCCCCACGTAGAGTTATCATGCCCCCAAGGGGGCACACCCCACAGTTTGAGAAACGCTGGTACAGTTCGAAATTCTCAGTTTTTCGAAGAATATGCCTGGGAACATATGATCATTGATATTATTATGACAATGATTTTATTGAGGCTGAGTCAAAAACGAGCTGAGGCCCCCTCGAAGACACAGGATATGGGTTCAGGCTCAGTTAACACATGCCTTAAGACGTTCCTGCGAAGGCTTTTAAAATGTTTAATACAGTTAAAAGCTTAATACTACAGGAACTAAGACATCAGTAACTTAAAAACAATATGTAGCTGTACAGCAGCATAAAATACCCTACGAAGCGGGAGGGTAACGACTGGTAAGTATTGTGAGTGACTTGCACCCAAAACTTCTCTATCGTCTTGCCTACCTAAGGGTGTGGGAGGAATGAAAGCAGAATCAAAGATTTCCCTAATCACAATTATTTATTTAGTCAAACAACTTAACTAACAACAATCTATTCTCTAAGTGAATGTCAAATGAGTAGCACGGAGAAAGCAATGATTACTAAGCAAATATACGGGACCAACTTATTTAGCTCAACCTATCTTTGATTCCTAACCTCAAATCTACTAATTCAACACAGTGGCAAAACACCACTCTTAATTTGTACATGCAAAAGTAAACCTTATTCAATCTCACCTGCGTAGCGAATGTAGCTGCTTCCTACCTCCTTCCCTAAAATTACAAAACTCTGACTTTATATAGTCGAACCAATCTGAATAACACGGTTTCTTCTTGAGAGGGATAACTGTGAATTAAACGCGAATGCTAGCCCAAAGATTGCCCAAAAGGATTAGTGAGAGGACGCGTATAGATTCGTCACAGTATATACACAGTAATATCTCGACTTACACTGCTGCGACTAACCCGAACCTGGAGTTACGCGATTTTAAAATTTCATCAATTTGTCTTTTGTTTAGAAAAAAACTGGTAATGTGATGGAAGAAGTTGACAGTCATTTTCAAGCAAATAAACTTAGAAATGGATAGTGATGACATTCAAGAACTGCTGAACTCTCTCTCCCACAATCAGGAGTTGACAATGGATGTGCGCATAGAAATTCATGAGTAAATCGTTGAAAAATCTTGAGTCGTCCTCAGACTCAGTTCAATCAGAAGATTGAAAAAAAGTTGGAAATTGGATAGAAGGCCTTAGTTTGACCCTTTATCTACCGCATTATGATTTACTGCAGTTGTTTTCATGCAATATTTTTTTTTGAATCACTGCATTGAAAATTAAGGGATATACATAAACAAAACACTCAACTTTGGGACATTTAATCCTTTAGAGCTAATGAATTAATTAAAGATATTCCACTGTAAAATTAATTATATACACTGTTTACTTAAAATAAATAGTCAAATCATTTTCTAAGGGTTTCATTTACATACAAAAAATAAGACACTTACATTTTGACATTAACTATTTTGTCGGGACAAAAATGACAATCTTCGCAATCTGCTGAAAACGCAATTTCTACTACAAAACTATTCGCCTTCCCCGCTAAAATATTCATCATAGAACCCATGCTGCCATATATCTTGGAAGAGGAGATTCCAAAGAATATTCTTGCTCAGTATCGTCAAAATATTCGTAAAAATGGTTATTCTATGTAACTTTAAAGTGAGTGGTACTTATAAGTACCGTCTGTAGATAAAGGGTTCATTTAAAAGGGTTAGACATTTTTGAAAATGCTGACTCCAACGAAGAATGCATGCATTAAAAAGAAAACAAGGGATAGAAAAAATTACTAGCATGCAACGAGAGGAAATTTGCGGTGAGGAAAAAATAATCTTTGAGCCAGTAAACTATTTTGTTTGATTTCTTTACACCTTCTACATCGGCTTGCGATTTTGTATTTGTGTTATATCTAAGATTTTACTAAACATTTTTTCTTAATTATTATCTTCTTTCGTCTTCGTCCCCAGGTAAACATAATTTATATTCTAAATCATGCCCTGACTTACACGAATTCGACTTACGCTGTTATCATTCAGTCCCACCTACAGTGTAATTTCGGGGTATTATTGTACACCAAAAATGCATCAGTTGCATGTATTATTGGAAGCATAAACCTTTTCCGAGGTTAAAAAACATCAACCCCTGTACAAACCGCTCAACACTTACGCAAACAGAGTTCGAACGAAAACAGGAGTCCAGGACATTATGGTTAAATTAAATTTATTGACCCGCGCATAAATACGACAGAATATTTAACCCATTCTCCACGATAAGCATCTGAGAAAGAAAGTAAAAGGGGGGTGGGCGGGCGTTTTCAATCAACGGGAAATTGTCTCAACGGCGAAAAATGGCTTTTTAAAAAGATCGAAGTGGAAGGGGGTGTTTGATATTTATTATTTATTTCCCACACACATATCACGTCATTAGTCATGGTGCGTCGCAAAGTAATGAAAATCCCGGGTGCTGTGTTTAATCATCAGCCGAGGCTCGTGTTCCCGATTCAACCTTCCGAGAAATCGATGGGGATATCTCGACCGGTGATGGACAGGTCCGGGTCCCCTGAGATGCCAGATTGTACAATCGGCTGCCATTTGTGGCCACGGCAGTAATTATTGCCCTGAACTGCTAGCTGGCTGAGCCTTGCGCAAAGTTCTGTTAAGAGGACTTGGTACCCCAAAAAGACTGAACCATCATTTTTTATTTATTTATTTTATCTTATTCTTTACATTATTATCTTTCGATTGATATATCAGTTCACTTGTGTGAGAAATGTAAATTAACAAATTAGACAATTCGACCAAGGCCCCCTTTTTCATTCAATTCCTCTCTCTCTCTACACTATTAGCTCGCACTCTCTATACATTTATTTATCTTGATGGAATTTTCAATCGTTCATAAAATACATTTTAAAGCGCTCCATTAAATTGAAATTTTATACACATGATTATATTGGATGACAATACAATAATTTAATTATAATTAATAAAAATTAATTGATTAAAACTAAAATAACTAATAACTAAAAACTAATTGATTAAACTAAAGAACGACCACACTATTACAAACTACAATTCTTTAGGTGTACATTATGCTAAACTGCGATGCTCAAGTCACATGTGTACCGGTAGGTTAAAATGCTTGAGTTCTGTTGAGGGTCGTACAGCAACAACAAGTGGACAACTTTCACTGTATTGCACCACAGGAATCTTTCTGCAGCATTTCAAGGTTTCCCTTTGCGTTAGCAGCTAGAAACAGAACTAAAACCCCGGTATTTAATATTATCTGACTTCCATTTACTTACCGGGTGAGCCAAAAGTTCGTTCAAATATGAAAAATTCACAAAAAAGAAGGAATGAAGATAAAGTACGGTTTGCAAAATAGAGATCACAGGAAAGTGGTATTTTTAACTGGCAAAGCATTTTTAGTTAAAAATGTTACCGGTAGAGGGCTCTTACAATCCGAAACACATTGAACAGGACAACTGTTCGCTCCATTCGCTTTTTTATTCTTGCAATATCAATTGTTCAACATGATCTCCAGAACATTGTTCGATACAACTAAAGCTGCTTACAACATCCATTACAGCGGAATGAATTGCCAAAACCTCACTACAGATAGAATCTTTAGTTCATCTAATGTTGATGGGGGAAGAACGATACACAAAGGATTTCAAATAACCCCACAACTAGAACTGGACCGGTATGAGTTAAATGGTGGTCATGCGATCTTGCCAATTATTCGACAAATTATTCTGCCCTCACCAAAGGTAGTCAATAGGAATCGTTTTACTAGGTTAGCATAGTCTGGAGGTGCACCATTCTGCAGAAAGCTTAATACAGATAACACTCCTATTTGATTTTATGTAGGTATGACTAAAAATATTTCTTCTGCTAAAAAAATCCGATTTCTTCGTGAGCCCTTTCTTGTAAACAGCACTTCTTTATCATTATTACTTCCTTTTTTTATGAATGTTAAACGAACTTGTGACTCACTCGGTATATGATGCCGTAAAAATGTTGCATACAACCTTTTAACTTCCAAAATGCAGTGTTAATAATCGAGAATAGCTGTAGCAATCGAGAACCGCTGTAGCAATCCATGAGGTCTATTCTCTCTAACTCGGGTTTCGGAACTAGTTTGATAACACGGGGCACACGCCAAGTTGTTGTTTATGTTCGCCAAGATGGGCAATAACATTACAATAAGGTTACCTTGATATTTTTGCAGATTTTGGAATATTGCAAGTTTTCAGGACTTTTTAATTGATATTCATTATAAATTTTAATATATAGTATGTAATTATTTTATTAACAATATAATATAAAAATACAATTATTATTATATGTAAAAATAATATTCGTTATTTATAATTACTTTTTTAGTATTTTTACTTATAAATATTATTACATGTTACTTATTTATAATTATTAAGTTCTTTATTTATAACTATTATTTTGTTACCCATTTATAATAATTGATGTTATTTATTTATAGTTTTAAGTTATATGAATATTTTTATGCATAATATTACAAATGGATGTGATTATTCTTTTTTATAATTACTATTAAATTATATTATACGATTTTTATTAGATATAATTATTATTAAATCATACTATATGGAATATTATATGTAATTACTATTAAAGTATAATATTACAATATAATGCATAATATTATTAGTACATATAACTTTTTTTATATTATATTGTTATTCATTATTTATTGATTGACCTTGGTTAATCTCAATCTCTTTCTCTGTTCTTCTTTGAAATATACGTACTTCATTGTATTTCTAAGCAATTCTTTGAAATTATCTTCCTAACGATTTGATACCGCTAGGCTGCCATCTTGGATTTCATTCCAGTGACAACAAGCGCTGCTTGGCATGATTTCTTTTTCGCACCAAGCAGCGCTTGACGCCTTGACCCCTCATATCACCCGGGTTTCTTTCATCCAGTCAAAATGGTATTTTAAGTTAAAACAACGCTTCTATCCAAGTTTGAGCGTCAACAGAGTGAATAGAATATCAATAGTGAGTGAAATAGATAATTTATAGACGGTTACAGAGAAGAGTAGGTGTTAGTTGACAATACTGCAACATTAATGCGTGCCAGAGCCCTATTTGTGTAGCCACTTTTACGACACTGTATAACGGAGGATTTCCTTTTGTCAAGTCCCAAAGGTTCCAACCAGGGACATCTTAAGAATACTTGAGGTTCTAGGTACTGAGACACCATACGACTTAAGTGACCCTGGGCCACTATACAAAAGTAGGCCCTACCTGTGACCCTTAGAAGTTGTTATTGTTTCAAATCCCCTCTGAGCAGGAAAGCCTACACCAAGTTCATTTGATCTTTCCGCATAACGATGTCACACACCAGGTCTTGATCTTCAAACAACTGTCCCAGGAAAATGCACCAGCAGTCCAGAAGATGAGCGGGAGAAGCAGAGACCTGTAAAGAAAGACTGTCCTTCCCCCTACACAAAGGTCATACCACACAGGTGACCGCTTCAAAAGTGCGCCAATGGCGTCTGAAGAGCCCTGAAACTCTGTAGAGATAGACCAGGACTTTTAGCTGCGTACCAATGGTGAGCAGGAGGGTTTCGCCAAGTCAAATTCATTTTAGCTCTGTAGGGGGAATGAATTTCCGAATGGCTCAAGACAGAGGAACTGGGGTTAGGGAGATCACAACCCCTACCAGCCAGCTCATCAGCTCCCTCGTTCCCAGGCACACTCACAGGTAATGGTATCTACTGAGACATACTTGTTTCCTCTGACCAAGCCTATTATATAGCCAATTTGGATATAGACCTTTAGAAGTGAACACTATATAACATACATTGTAAAATGCTCGTACAAACGGCTATGTGAAATAAGTAAATCTGCATGACACATTCTCATAAACCTAGGCACAAATCATCTCGACCAACTGACGCATTTTGATTGAATAAGTAATGATGATTTATGGGGGTAGACATGGACAATGGTCATCACCTAATGCAGTCTTTCCACTGTTGCCAGGTCACTTGTAGCATTAAATTCCCATTCTTTTGGAGAATATGTCCGGGAATAGCATTCGACCACTAAAATTATTCAAATCATGATCTTACTCAGGATGAGTCGGGAACTAAACGAGCACCCTCCCCCTTCCCCGAGGTTCAGGCCCTGGGCCCATGTCCAGTTGGCCCATGCCTTAAGACGTCCCTGGTTGCAAGTCATTTATATAAGTATCAAGTCATTCTTACCCTTTCGCTTGTCTTTTCTGCTTATCGCGTAATTATGTTAAACATTTTACTCGTGATGGCTGTATCCGCGATCCTTCAACTAATCCTCTTGGGGAATCTTTGGGTTATCCATTCGCATTATTCAATACCAACCCTTCGTAAAAAGAAAATCGTGTTATGCAAATTAACTTACTATAAATAGTCGAAGTTTTCTAGCTTGAATAGAGAGTAGGGAAAAAAATAAGCCCTAATCCAGGTTAGACTGTTATTGAAGGAATCATATATGAGAATTATTGTGATTAAGAAACCATTAGGAGGAAGTTTCAAAGTGACGATTGTTCACTGAGATTGAATTGATATTAGATTAAATCGGATGATAGGTTAGATCTCTTATAAAGTAAGGATCAAGTTTGATAATCTCCTAATCGTTCGTGTTTTACCGTCGTTGTTCCGCTTTCATGGTTACCATCGAGACATTCTCTTACTATTATAAAATTGGATTTTTTTCTTTTCATTGTGTGATAAATAAATAGACTGATAAGATCATGGCGAGTGTTTCCTCCCTACCTCCCACATATCTAGGTGCCCATGAGAGAGTTGCCAACCTTTCACAAACTTCATAAAAATTATTGAAGATACTTTTTGTAATTACGATTCAATGGCTTCTCCAATCATACTGCGTTCGGATCCCTCGGAATCAAACTGATGAGCGTGATCTTCACCTTAGCCAACATGAGAAGGTACTGCGACTTAGTGTACTAAAGGTGTTATAAATAACAGAAGCTCTATGCCCTCAGATTCATGGAATCAATTGAAAATGCACAAACTATATCGGATGGATGCTAATTCACAGTTCAGTGGCGTACACAAGAGTTGGGTTGGGGGCTCAACCCTCCATAGACCAAAAGATTCAATTCCTACCGTAAAGATTACTCCTCTGCGATTTCGTCTACTTGTTTTTTAGAATGCAATCCATTCCTTCATTTATGAGAGGCCTGCATGTGCTATAACGAGGTCTATCTCCTGATCCAAAAAGAAATTCCTCGGGTATATTTTCCTGAAGAAGCATTCCTTAACGAAGATAATGAGTGAGGATTGCACTGGGTATATATAAAAATAGGGATGATTGTAAGATAATAATATCATCCGGAAAACTATATTCATAAGAAAGCACAGTATTTTCATCTTGGCATAAGCAACAACATCTTAAGATTTCTTGAAACTCTGGAGATACGTTGTAAAATACTCGTGCGAACAAAAACCCGTATAAGTAAATGTGTGTGCACTATTCTCAATCTCACACAAACAAGCTCTACTGTGACATTCGCTTTTTTACTAGGGTTTACTTTCCCGGGAAATCATAAGATTTCTATACTTTTTCGATTCCCGGGAATCGCACGGGGCTTAGAAATGTAGTAAATTTATTCAGAAAAATCACCTCTCAAGAATGATATTTCAGAAATATGTTAAAGAAGAGTTTGGCTGTGAAAAGATGGTTTGTTTGAATACCTAAACAAGAGCAGGAATAGTTTGTTGGCAATGCTTAAAAGATTTCTAGAAATAAAGTCAGCAATTTTAGAAGCATTAGTTGACATTAAAGAACAAATAATGGCCAATATAGAGTTTGAAACTGTGACTTCATTTGCAGCAGGCTTAAAGCCAGTAAAAATTGGCTTAGAAAAATTATGCAGTCGAAATGCAACTTTGCAAACTGCAGAATGTTTATTTTCTTTCGTTATTGGAGAATTGGATGAACAAAATTCAGAAATTGCGAAAAAGATTAAATATTCTCTAATCCAAAAAATTAATGAGAGACGCAACGTTAATTTAATACGATTAATGCAACACCTGAATTTTGAGAGAAAATACGAAGCAGCTGCAGTGGCTGTCGATATTTCACGATTGCCTGGTAAAAATTTTGTTAGACAAGCCCAAATGATGTGAACAAGGCTTTTCTGCGAAGAGGAATCAGTATTCAACTTTTCGCACTCAGAAGAAAAGAGCATGGAGGTTTTGAAGGAAAATCCTCTGATGTTGGACAAAAATTAGAGAAAGCAATTTATTTTAAAACAAAAGTTTTATATTGTTCAACAAAAAATGTACTAGTTTCAACAAAATCACGAAACAAGAGATGCAGTTGTTTGACTCGACTGAAAATCCATCACCAAACATTATAAAACTAAGCGAGGCTTTAAAAACAATTCCTCCATTGTCATTTGAAGCCGAGAGAGCATTTTCTGCTTCCGGATTGTTCGTCACAAATTTTAGAACTAGATTAGGTGATAAAAGTACAAATTGCTTTTTGAAATCCTATTTTAAAAAGGAATAATCAATTTATTATACATTTTTAGCTCAATATATAAATAAGTATTAATTTTGGAATTTATATGCATCCTTATTTTAAGTAATTATTATTGATTTTATTTAAAAATAACTTGCTTTTAAACTTTTGATGCATTTCTGGGAATCCCGGGAACGACAATTACATTCCCGGGAATAGAAAAGCCCGGGAAATCAGAAACCCTATTTTCTACTGATTGATTATTAACGTCGCACTGTTTAGCTACACGAGGGCTTTTGGCGACGGACCACGTCATTTTGAACCATGGTCAAGTGACGTGGACGACACCTGAGCTGGCACCCCCTCTCCTAACTACCACCCACACCAACGGGAGGACCCTTTCAGCTCTCGACAGATTTAACGTGCATCGCTGCCCTACACGGCGGGTCTTTAGTGGTACTGGCTCGAACTCATGACAAGGCAAGCCACGGTCCGATACCTATACCACTCGGCTACCGCCGCCCTATTTTCTACTGAATGAGGGTGTATGGTGGAAGACCTAGGCTTAGAAAAGAACGACGGACATGACATAATAGTCTTGCCGTTGTTGCCAATTGGGATATAGTTTAAAATTCTCAGTTTTTTTGGGGAAAATATCTCCGGAATTATATTTGACTATTGTAACTAATAAGATCATGATCTTATTAAGGCTGAGTAGAAACCTTGAATCGCGTCCCCGAAGCCTCAGGTTGTGTGTGTGTTTGTGTGAACTCTTGAATTTATACTACATAGAATTGGAAAATTCGATTCAATTTTGCTTCCGAGAATTTATATCTCGTTTCTCGACTTGCGCGACACTTAACGACAAAAAATTAAATAACACCCATCAGTTCTAAGAAATTAGTTTTGTTTTTCACGACATTGTTGCCGTTAAACTCACAAGTGCAGAACCATAACCGTGCAGAGGCCTAAATCGAAATTCATACGAATCAATCATGGCGTTGAAAAAAACAAAGTCGCTTCAAGGTTACTAATGAGAGACGGGTTGTCAGATGCTGGGTGAAAACAATGGGCGTCACGTGCTCGCGACTGACATTAATCTAACGCGTTAATTAACCATTTCGTTATTTTTTTCAATTTCGCAGCCCTTGCCCGAGCGTTTTCTTTTTAATTATGAGAAACCTTCAGAGAGTCGAGTCTCAAATGAAATTAAAACTTGTTGATGTAAGAACTTTCGTAATTTTGTATATGTTACAAAAACAAAAACCTAAATTAATTCAGTATAACAATTTACCGTAAAATACGACGTATAACACTCCTTTAACACAAAAAGCAAGTAATATATAAAAAAATTAAGTCAATTCCTACTTAGGTCAACAAAGAAAAATTTCATTTTAGTTACTTTTTATTTAATAATCACAATTAATATAAGTATGTATATACATATGACAGAATCACAATATTAAGTGGCAAAACACTTTTTAAATTAATATTAAAATCGTTTTAGACACATTAAATTTGTAATTACATTTTTTAATAAAAGTTGAATAAAACGGTAAAAATTTATCTTAAAACCACAGTGTAAAAGAAGTGATGACGGCTAACTAGCGTATGATTATTCAGGTTAAGTTAAATCTTCATCACAAAATTAACAAAAGCTTGTTTCATCCTAGTGGTGCTGCCATCTAGAGGAATAATATCGGCTGAAATATATCTCTTAAACTAAAATTAATTGATTAAATTAAATTAATACATTAATATTTGAAACACTGTATTAATAAGTGTAAGTTTAAAAAATGTATTTGAACTTGAGCGAATGAATAAAAAGTGTTTTATTTAACGATTGAAAATTTGAAGATACACACACACACACACACATATATATATATATATATATATATATAAATGTAATAATTCCCTCTAATATATTTTAATTATCGTAAAATCCGGCGTATAACGCGCACCTATACTTCCAAGCTGTAATTTTTAATTTTTAGGTATGTTCGCCGTATAACGCGCACCCCGATTTTTACGAAGAAATCTGAAATTATAAAATACAATGTTCTTATGTTTTGAAGTCATTTATTCGAAATATTATTCCAGACTTATGAAATAATAGTATATTTCTAGAACTAGAGATCTTTTAGTTCATAAGGGTATGTCATTTCTTTTAAATAAACCGTATTTTTTATGTGTAGAAGTAATTTTTTTTTATGCTTATCTCTTTTGTTATTTTTAAAGCTATCGTTTTTATACTCGGCGTATAACGCGCACCCTAATATTTCGATCTCATTTTTTGTGTTCAAAGTGCGCGTTATACGCCGGATTTTACGGTAACTCTTTTTAATGATCTATAAATAATCTTTAATTCTTGGTTTAAAAATAAATATTGTAATCTTAATCGTAATCGGTTAAATCAAAATCCCTATCCCCCTCATTCTAGCCAATCAGAACTACTATTACGTAATAGTCACGCGCTTGTGCACTGCTGCTATATAAACACAAAAATCTGATGTAATCGTTGTTTCTCTGCTTGCCGCCATCATGTAAGATTGTAAATACTTGCTGCTTTTTTTGTCTTTGTGTTGTATCCTCCAAAATGCCGCTGCCTATTCAATGTGAAAATGTAAAGTAATTGTGCTTTAATCTGCTGATGTGGCTCATAATAAAGAAGGTAAAGCTATTCTGAAGACGTCATTACTAAATCAAAATTGATATATATATAATCTTCCATTCCAGCTAACACTACTACAATATACACACACACACACACACACATATATATATATATAGGGAAAGTATGAACTAATATTAAGAATTTAATAATTGAAAAAATAAGATCGAAATTTACGGGTACACGTTATACGCTGGGTGCATAAAAATAATAGTTTCTAAAATAAATAAAAGACAAATGAATGTTAAAAAATTTGACTTTTACATGTATCGGAATACCCTCTTTTTTAAAAAAGAAATGACATTCTTAATGAACTTAAAGGATCGTAGCTCTAGAAGAATATTTTTTTCAATATCCTGGGATAATACCTCGAAAAAATGACTTCAAAACATAATAGCTTTGCATACGCACATTTCAAGCTCCTTCGTAAAAAGTGGGGCTCGCGTTATGCGGCATATATACTAAAAAATTAAAAAATACATCTTGAAAGCCTGGGTGGCGTTATTCATGAGAGGGTATAACTCTCTATTATCTGTATGTATTCAATACTTATAAGTAAAACGTTTTTGATAAATTAGTAAATAGAATTAATTTATTCACCTTATTAGAGTTTTAATAAACATATTTTATAAATCTCTGAAGGGTTTTTTTTATATCCTTTTGATGTATTATGCAATACATACATTTATTCCTTGGAAAAAAATGGATATAACCCAGTCTTTAGCTGATTTCTACTTTAACATCTCAGAAAATAAGGTGGAAAAAAGAGTAAAATATGTTTTTTAATTTCTCTGTATTACGGCGTAGGAAACTTTTTACTCATTAGGCTTAACTGCAGCTTCAGTAAAACGTTGCAATTCATATAATGTCAAGATTCGGATTGTTCCAATCTGGCAAAGCAAAAAAGTTACCAAAACAAAAAATTCTAAATTTAAAAGTAGAAGTTTAAATATTATCAAATATAATTTTAAAAGTTAAGAACAACATAATATTCACAGTTGCAAAAAAAAATACAAAAAAATGTATTATGTTAGTACAAAATACGAAATAGAATTATAAATGCCTAGTTATAAAATTATGAAATTCATTTTGCAAAATAATAATTATTATTTTTCAGTAAATATGTGTTCTATACTTTCATTGCTACATTTATTATACTTCACTCGGTTTATTATATTATTGCTTATTTATTAAACGTATTTTCTTAAATATGACTCGTCTTATATAGTCGTTGTACCCATTTATACAAAGTTTTAAAATTATGTTCTATACTGTAAAAGAGATTCACATATGTGAGTATTTTATTAGTTAAAAAATGTCTTTAAAAATTTCAAAGAGGTTTTTTTTAAAAAAAAAAAAGATAATTTTCTAAATTAAAAATAATTTTCTTTTTTCTTATGAGTGAATTCGAAATTTCACGAATTTAGGCTTAACCATGAGTGAGGAAAAAATTGCGAATTCCTATTATTTTAAAATTTTAAGAAGCAATTCAGAGCATATGAAATATAAAAGGTGACAAAAAAATTGTGTTAATGTGTAAACAGTTATAAATATTTTTTAGAAGAAAAGTTTTTTTGTATATCGTAAAAACATACATTAAAATAATTATCTTACTTAAAATCAAGAAGATGCGACCAAAATTAAGCATTTTATTTTGTCATATGGGTTTTTAAATTAATCAAAATAACTCGGATATCAGGAATTTTAAAAAATAGGAATTACGATACAAAATCCAAAATAATAAATTTGAAATATTTAAGGTATCTAACTATACTTGCGACACAAGTTCTTTTTAAAAAAAATTGCGATATGGGAATTTTTGTGGATTTTAGAATTATTTAGTACATTTTAAGTAAAATATGCTAAAATTAAGAAGAAAAAATAGTTTAAAAATTAAGAAAAAATTGGTAAAAATTTATGAAATTTCACATTAACGCGACCTATTCTGTACAAAATATGAACAATTTTTTAAATTTGATGTGTTACTTAGCTATTCATTTTTGAAATGACTTTCAGGATAAGAGATATTTAAATTTTTACAAGAGCTAGAGCACTTTATTTTAAAAGAGTGATTTAAAACAGTGAACTTTTAAAAACAATGATTATATTCACATAAGGGACTGTAAATTTTGCAATAAAACAGTGATTGATAAATCTGCAGGTTAAAACACTTCTACTATTACAGAAGATACTCAAAAAATTTCAGTTAATTGTTTTCAAAACTTTTTGAGCAATCCCTGTCCCCATTTGAGCCTTTTTAAAAAATGCAACACATTTCGAGTAAAACGCATTTTAAAGTATGACATCTTGTTTAAAGTAGTGGATCTGCCTTTACTAAAACACTTGTAGTTTTTATTCTAGTGAATGGAAAATAATAAACTTGATATTTTTATGAAGCTAATAAGAAGGCCCATAAAATAAAATCGTCAATTTTTGGCAAAATTGAGGGTTTTAGGGTAGTCGGATAACTTAAGGTCCAAACAAGACTATATCAAAAAATTTCCTATCACTACAAAACATCACAAGAAAGTTAATTCTTCGTGGTCTAAAATGGCCGATGTCATACCATTCCATAATTCCACACTGGATATTTCAGAACAACTTTTAGATTAACTTTTTGTTTCTCTGAGCTGATGTACACGGTTCCCACTACCAAAACAGAAAGTGAAAACGTAATTAAAAGTAAAGAATCGATTGTTTCGAGTATCGGAAATGCATTTATGATGATTTCAATCTCTAATAAAAAACAACACGGGGAGAAATGCAGAACGAATTCTAAAAAAATATTCTTGTTAAATAAACAGAAAATGAAGGAACTAAATATTAACTCGTTTCGATTTCCTACGGGTCCTATTGTTGTTGTGTTAGAAGGACAGGGTTGTTAAGTTTTCGTTTATGTTGAGACTCAAATGAAATAATGTTGCTCTAATACTGTAAACATGAATGACAAGTTCAAAATGAAACAGATACACGATTTTCCTTGTTAAAATTTAACAAGTTTTGTACCTTTTTTCCTCCAGTAGGAGCCTTATATCGATTTATTGGAGTACTGTGTAATATTTTCGTTCGCTAACTGCACTTTTTGAAGTAGAAAGAGATAATTTTGTACAGTAACTTAATTTATATAAAAAGTATGTCTTAAATATTTAATTAAAGAATTTCTTTTCTTTTCTTTTGTTAACATCTTTTATTTTGTGAATCATTTTTACTGGAATACAGGGGGAGATAATAAGACAAAGTTTTATTTGTCAAATTCACTAACTTATATATCTCTCTTTAAAAAAAAGTTTTTCGTGATGTCGTAATAAGTTTATTACGTACTATCGCAACAATGCCAACATTCAAGATAACGCTCCAAGTTGCCAACTGCGATTTCACATGTGTCGTATGCGCTGAGTTGGCAAACATGTGCTTCGTTTCATATATAATGTCGACAATATGGTTATGATAATGCATTCTTGCAAGCTCTCGAAGAAAAATATCGCACCGATTGCATAAACTAGAACCGTTGCGTTCTAAGAAAGGCGTTGTCTCACGCGAAGACTTATTAACAATCAACGTAATTAAATACTCAAATTTCGAGGAAGATTCAAGAGCTGCAGGTTTATTAAAATTTGAGGGCTTTATCAAAGTGTTGGACGATGTAGCCTCAGTGATGAATTTAACTGAAGAGGAGCAGAAACCAAGAACGAATTTTGCAAAAATTAAAAAGAAAAGGATTCATAATACACGTGATTAGTTGTAAAATTTGAGCAACAATTATAAACAGTTGTATGATTTGTACGATATGGGTTAGTCCATCACCAGAGGTACAGGGGAACCCCCCCCTCTCCTCTTCTATTTATCTGAAAAAAGCCTTGTCATGGTATTTGTCCGCGATGAACTCCGAAACAACTCAACCGATTATAATATAATTTTGCATACTGTGTGTCATTTCGTCCTACCTAAAATATAGGATAGTTTATATTTCAATTAATGATGTCATAATTTTTTATTGCCGGAAATGTCTCCGAGAATCCGGGAAAAAGGAAAATTTGCAAAATATCGCAATGCATGTGTACCTGCAGAAGCGGATTTTATCGGTGAAAGTGCATGAAAAGTGAATGCCTGGCGTATTTTGGGGCGTGAAAATTGAATCGGTTTTCAATAATACCCGTAACTTTGTCGGATAATGCCGGTCGACCGTATTTTAGACACATCATGACAGGAGATTAACTTAAAAACCTTGGAACGCAAAAACTTGGTCCCTGGCGTATTTCAAAAAGGGCAATCAGAATCTGAAATCCCGTCTGAGAAATTACCGTAACTTTGCTGTCTTAATTCCAGACGATCGATTATTACGCGAATCATCATAAGAGCTTACAGTAAAAGTTTTAGAGCTGAAAAAGTGCGTATCTGGTGTATTTCGGGAGGGTGAATGAGAATCTAAATATAATTTTAGAAATTACCTTAACTTTGCCTGATAATGCTGGATGCCCATAATACCCCATTTCAGGGACTAAACTTGCAGGCTTGGGGGTGTCAAAATTTGTCTCCGGTTGCGACTAGGGGTGGGAAACGAGAATCTGATATCAGATTTCAGAAATTCCCGTAACTTTGTCGGATATTGTCAGAATTAAGTGGAAAGGCTTTGCATTCGAGTCCCGCATCTGGATTTTCATTCCCTCAAGCGACTGACTTGCACGCGCTGGGGCATCAAAAGTCAGTCCCGTGTGCGTTTTGGGGTGCAGAGTGACAATCTGAAATTGAATTTTTGGAGTTTCGATAACTATGCTGGACAATGCCGGACGACCATTAGATTCATGGACAGCTGCCTAATTTGCAGACGTAAGAACGCAAAAAGTGGGTTCTAGACGTATTCCCAAGCCACTGATCCGAATATTCCCTTACAATTCAAGAAAATCCCATAACTATGTCAAACAATGCCATATGACGGTATTTTACGTTAACCATGGCAATGGAATACTTTAAAATTTTTGGGATGTGAAAAGTGATTACCTGGTGTTTTTCTGATTGGCGTACAAAAATCTTAAATTGGATTTTAGAACCCCCCTTAACTTTGCTGGCTAATGCCGGACGACCGTACCCCCCTTCAGGGACTGAATTTGCAGGAGTAGGTGCGCCAAAAGAGGGCACCGGGTGCATCTCGAGGTGGGAACGAGAATTTGGATTCAGATTTTTGAATTACATATTTATATTATTTCATTCTTTCTCCATGGCACAGTAGTATAGGCAAATCATAGGTAGCACAAACAACATGTTTAAACCTACATTCTTAGTTCCTAAAGCGAAGAGTCTGTTTTATTGTTATGGATTATATATATATGTATTCTAATTCAACTTATATTTAAATATATATACAAAAAATGGTTTATTTATACTCTTTTCGAAAATTATGATTCCAAACGTAGTCAGTCACTTTAAGTTGTCAAAAAAAAATGGCGAATTATATTTGCGGGAGGTTGTGATGAATATTTTATTTGAATGGACATTTTCTAAAAAGAAAATAATTCGGCCCCCAAACAACTAACAATCGATAAATGTCTTTTTCCAAATAAAAAAAAAACAGCTTGGTAAAATCAAGTACAAGTTCTTCTCACGGTAAAAGCAATCCAATTAGGTTTTTACCACCACGTAAACAAGAAACGATATTTATATAAATCCAGCATATCGAACACAAAACACGCATATTATAACGATTACTTCCATTGTACTTTTTAACTTCTTCAAATAAAATTACCGAGTGTGTGAGGAACGGAAGACGGAAAAGAAGAAAAAAAAGAAAAAGAAAGAAAATAAGCAGGTCTCTCTCAACAACAGTTTTGTCATGCATTGTTCCATATGTTGATAGAGCGCCCAAATTACAAGGTATCACTTAGCTTTTCACTTTACATTTTCTTTTTCTCTTTTTTTTCTTTCTGTGGGCTATTCTCTGCCGATCTATTCACTTTTCTAACTGTTGGAGCATAGTCGGACAAATCAACAGCTTCCTCCTCGATTCGGTTGGCCGGCCAACTGTGACGTCACACTTTTAATGGAACTGCCCCGCCATCTGTCGATCAAATCCGAAAGGTGAGGCTATCATTACAGGCGATGACAATATCGAAATTGAAAGTTTCACTTTGTTTGAAACAATTTAAAGTACAGAAAACGGAGAAAGAAGGAAAATAGTAAATAATTAATTTGTTATTTTGTATTTATTTTTTTTTACCGCGACATATTCGTTTCTTTTTTGTTATTATTATCCTATGTCCTAAATTTCATCTAACACACAAAGTGATTCCCAAAATGGTCTATATCGACCCCTAGGGCGATACGACGACCTGCAAGGAGTTCAATTCAGCGGAGAAATAAATTACGGGACCATGAGGTTTAAATGAGGTCTATAATAGTGGCTCTCAGTAAAACAGATTGTGGCTTTAATTTTAAAAGAAAGTTTAATTAAATGGAGACCATATTTTACCTATTTAACAGATCTATTAACTGAATTTAAGGAGATTAATTTGCAGTTACAAGGGGATATCATACATTTTATTAAAACAAGGACCATCATCTCAGCGTTTTTTGCCAGAATCAAGCAAAATGTGTATAATAATGGACGTCGCGAATTTTCCCACTTTCTCAATTGGCCACAGACAATCTGCTAGGAAAATGACGTTATAACCTGAGTTCAACATTTAAATACCTTTTATTTAGATTTTGAAACTAGGTTTGAGAATGCGTTGACAACGGTAATTACCACAGTCATCAATGAACTCATATGGGTCTCTTTAAAAAAAAATGTGATATTACAAGAGGAACTAATCGGAATAAGCAATAACGGAGATCTTAAAGTAAAGTTTAGAAACGGATGTCAGCAATTTTGGCTTATAAAAAGACACACGTACCTGTTATTTATACCGAATTATGGAGTATTGTGAGAAAGTTTTTAATTACTTTTTCCTAATGAGATGGGGAGTGTCAGCACAGGGGACGACCTCGTCATTTGACCATAGTTCAAAATTACGACGTCCGTCACCAAAAGCTCTCGAGTAGCTGAACAGTGCGACGTTGGTTTAGCGCGGTTGCAAATCTCCTAAATAAACAAGTAATATAAAAAAAAATTTAGTCAGTTCCTACTTTGAATGGATGGATAGAAAGTATTTTATTAACTATTGAAAATTGGAATAGGGTATATATATAAATAAATATATATAGGTAGAGATAGAACTAATAGTAGGAATTTGGGAAAAAAAGAGACGATTTATTGCATTTGTAACAAGGGCCACCGGTTTGGATATTTGTTGAAAAATTTTCGACGCCAACTTTGCCCTTGTTTAGCAGTTACTGTTACAACAATAGAGGATCTAAGTTGGCGTCAAAACCGATAACTATAATTAAATTAAATTCCTGAAAACTGTTTAACGTCAAGTGCTTCTTAAATAAAAAAAAAAAAAAATTTGAACTGTATTGGAGGAATAGAAAGTATTTTATTAACGACTGAAAATTTGAACAAGACAAATATATAAATAATTAAATAAATAGATAGAGTAAGCTAATAGTAGGAATTGAAAAAAAAGAAAGAAAGAAGACTAGGCACTACTAACCGAGGAGATTTATACGATTAAATCTGACCAGATTGATGCCAAATGTTGAAATTTTTTATTGAAGCACCACATCCATTCCTCCGACTATAAACATTTGTCTGTTAATCAGTTATTTATACATTAATTAGATTTTAATTTAATTAACATGTGCTTCTTATGTTTTCAACACTATACTTCATTACAGTAAGAAAGTAAGTGACACACTATACTAGCTGTTAAGTCGATAAATTTGCAAAAATTCAATATTAGGTTGGCAGGGATCTAAGCAAAATCGACAAACAAGGCAAGATGTCTATGAGACAAAATGTCTGAGAACTTCTGATCTAACACAATGGTTTCCAAACTTATTGTGCTGATGGAACCTTTTTATACCAAAAACTTGGCCCTGAGCCCCCAATGAAATAACTATTTCAATGCATAGTACAAAAATAACAAATTTAACTTTTATGTCCCGAATGTTAAAAGTTGACGTAAAAATAACGTATAAATTAAACATTGCGATATCTGAAGCACTATTTATTCAAATTATAGCTTTTGAACTAAAATATAGAAACACAATTTTTTATAATGTGATGGTTATCTTCATAACAATACAGTTGGAACCTATTTTTGTGCGGTTGATAAAAACCGCATGAAAATAACCGCACAAAAAATATTCGAAAATTTCATTAATTCTTGTATAGAACAAGCAAATACGTTGAAATACTACAGAATTTTTTTTATGCTGTCGCACAAAAATAAAATCGCATAAAAAAGGACCGCACAAAAACAGGTTCTACTGTACAAAGAATATAATCTTTTTTTCTGATCAAAACTAAGAAAAATGTGTTGTATTCACTTTAAATATCGGGATCATGCACAAAAAACTAAACTAAACTAGTTGACTAGATGCAAGGTTCTTTTGAACTGTCGTATTTTAGACAAGTTATTGCATGAAGCGGCTAGGTTCCGTTCCTACGTAAGCCCTCCCGGAAGGCCGCACCATAACTACTTTCACCGTGTGACGTCATTAATTTTACTTTATATATATATATGTACTTGTCTAAAAAAATTATTCTAAAAATTTTTTTACTTGTACTCTAAATTTTTAACTTGTAAAAATCACTAAAAATTTATTTTAACTTTTATTAAAATAAAATAGATTACAAATATTTTATATTATATTAAACCGGTAGCGCACACAGGAATTCTTCAAGGGCAGGGGGGGTCCAGGGTCGAAAGTCCACCATTTTCTTATCATGCTCCATTTGATTTTGTCGATTTTCGGGAACAAAAAACAGTAAAAAATTAATAATTAAATAAATAATTAGCATTAATTAATAAAATTAATTATTAATAACAAATAATAAAATTTTACATAGGTTTATAATCAATCAGAAAAAAAATAAGGGCTTTGGGGGGTCCGGATACGAGGATCCCCCCTCCTGTGTGCGCCACTGTATTAAACCTTTTGAGGATCCCCTAACGCTGCTTACGCACCCCCTAAATTAATTTTAATTCCCTTCAACAATTACAAGGATCCCCAGAGATCTGTAGCAAATACCCTTAGGAACCTAGAACCCAAGAAAATACTGTAAACAATGAGCTGAAAATTAAATAAATAATAGTAGTTCTAAAATCATAGATTCACTGAATAAAGTATAATTGAACAGAAAATAATCAGAAAGAGCAAAATTGACTATTTCCAATTTTCGGAATAAAAGAAAATTAGTTAAGTTTATTAGTTAAAAGAAAAAATTTCCAATGGAGATTGTTATAGGCCAGGGGGACAACAGGTCCGTGGTCCATGGGCCCCAAAAGTTTTATGGGAAGTTTTAAGTCAAAGGGGCCCCCCCAAGACTGTCTAAAAATCTGCTTTCAACTGAGGTTTCTTACCCGTCCGAGATCCAAAATTAGTTTTTAATTTTTCACTAGTTGGAAAACGAAGTACCTGAAAATGTTTCTACTAAGAAAATGAGATCACAAGATTTCTGGATTTTAAGAAAATTAAGCCTAAATTCATTTTGCTTTGTTATTCCATTTTCTGCTGGTATTGGTACAGCACAAAGAACTACAGTTGCATTTGACGGAGTAGATCACAGTGTGAAGGAAATGTTTAACTATTTTTTCAAAATTTCGATTAAAAATTTAAAGCATTGCTAACCCCCCAACGATGGCCCTAGTCCAAAAGACATTTCGTGTATCTTCAATTTTTAAAAAGTTTCAAATTCCTGTTCTTTGTATTGTCTTCGTTTTAGTATGATTTTCTCCTGCACCATTTATTTTCTTGATATGTCTCTTAAAATTCAATTTCATTTTCAGCCTTTAGTGCTAGATTTTGCCTTTTGTATATATATACAATATTTTTAAAACCCTATTATAATTTTAATTTCTCGTATATCCTTCTATGTCTGGTTGTCTTACAATCTCAATGTTGTTTAGTTTTGCTTGATGAATGTTCATCTCTCATTGGTAGAAAATTTATACTATATATATAACGCATTCTCTCTCTCTAATTATTTTAAGAAACAAAGCAACCCAGAAACAAATGCTTATTTGATCACCTGAGTTGAATCACCGGAGGCTGCTCTGTGAGTGAAAGTCATCGCCGGTATATTTAAGAGATGGAATGTTTTGCCCTCAACACGCGAGGTAAAGATGAAGTTGCGTTACTCCGGCACGCACGCGGGTAATGCGGTGTCACAAAGCAGACATCGTCTCATTCCCACCAGCAACCCACCGCGTTAGTAGCTTCCACACAAAGCTCGAGGGTTATTTCAGTCATTTTGAGTACCCGTGGCATTATTCTCAGAGTTCGCTATAATGAACTTGCTGGCCATCAATTTTCCTTTCATTTGTAGTAGAATATTTGAAAAAAAATATTACAACATTTGCGTTGTGTTACTTGCCGTTGTGTTAAAAACGCCCCTGTGAAAGACACACAATTCACGTTATCAATCGGAGACACAAGAAAAAACAACTGAAAAATGCATGGTTTCAGCAGCTTTTTACTACTGTGGCATTGGTATCACACGGCAACGCAAAAGCCACATGTGGAAAATGCGGTGCAGCCTTCGCAGTGGAACTCTCCAAAGTTGCGTAAGATGTGCAAAATTATTTCCAGTTCTTCTCTTACGCCTTCACTCTATTTTTCTTCTCAAAAGACCATTTTCTACCTCAGACATAAAACGTGCGCGATTCTGCTTCTGAAACCAAGCTATGTATGTTTGTATATAATTTATATATAAAAAAAAATCCGTTATTTAAATTAAGATGACCAGGTTTCAACAGTGGTGCGTAGTGATACCATTGACCGTCGGTGGGGAGTGATGTTTCATTAAAAAATCGCATCCCGTCCTATATGATGCAATAAAATTTTCATAGGTGTCGAACAAATAAAGTATTGCGTAATATATTAATTTTTACCAACATGCGTCAATTTAAGGGTCATAATATATTTTCAACATACATATAGAAGTTGTTATGTTAAATATGTGGCCGGTCAGTTCATGGCCAATACTAGATATTTTTGTCTCTGGCATATTACCATTTGAGCGAATTTTCGAGTAGATCGTTGTTTAAAAGGTCATGACATTTTTCAAAAGAATTTGTTCAATTATATTTTTTTACGTAAAATGGATTTCAAAGTTTTAAAACTTAATTTTTATTTTACTGATGTCCATGCTTTATTTATCGTAGAAAAAATACGTTCAGTCGCAGCATTGGCTCCTGGTAAGGACAGCGTGTGTATTCCACAGTTTTTAGTGCAAAAAGGAACATGGTTTATTTCAAAATGAGGAAATATTTCTAACCATTTGTTCTCTACTGAGGTTTTTGCTGATGCCCAAGATTTCACCTTCTCCTTATCAATGTATTTTTTTATAAATAATGATACTTTCTCATTAAAAACCCGTGGCTGAAATTAAACTATATGGGAAATTTGGTAATGAATGGTTTTTGCTCATCATACTCTAGTTTCCCTTAGTTTGTTGACGTGTGTTTTATTCTGGGATACATATGAAACACGAAAGGTGGAAGAACAGAAACATAAAAATTTAATAAACACAGAAGGTAATTCAGACATTAATTACAAATGATGACTAGAACAGAAGGGTGCAAAGTGCCAAGCTTTCATTTGAAACGAAAACCATTACAGAAGTATCAATAGCAAGACTTTTTCCCGAAGATAAATTCATGCCTTATACTCGGGGATCGAACCCGAAACCACTCGATACAAAAGTCGAGGGTCATAACCACCCTCATACCCGACAGTCCTTGGTTTAATGTAACTCAATGTGTACAAACTACTACTGTACCAAAATCGCCCACCCTCAGTCAATTCATGAAGCGTAACATCGTATGTAGTTTTAAGAATCATTCGTCCTTGTCAAACAATGTCTATTATGTGCATTTTTTGGAGATTTAAAACACATTTTGACTAGTTTACCTAACAAATTTTAGTGTAAAAAGATTGCTAGGTCACTTTTGACTATGTAAGCATTATATGTGTGGTGAACTATGGTCACTAAAAGTATGCTATAACACATATTGGATTATATCCTGAAGAAAGAGCCACATGGCCGCCAAAAACCGTACATTCCCTTCATGTTTTTATGCTGTTCTTTCTAAGCTTGTCGTGACAAAATCAGACTTATTTCAAATGTCAAAGAGAGACAAAATGTTGTACTAGACTGTCCCTTCAAAAGCGGGACATATACCTTAGTTTAAATGCGATAAAATTTTTAGCGTTAAATGTTCATTTCAAATCAAAACGATTGTGTAATACTTGTAAAAGGAAACAACACACATTGCTGCGTAGTGAAAAAAATCTTCAGAATTATGGAAATCAAACTTTACGATATTATGAAAAGACCTGGAGTGAGTGAGTGAATATTAACGTCGCTCTGTTCAGCTACATGAGGGCTTTTGGCGACGGACCTCATCATTTTGAAACATGGTCAAGTGACGATGACGACACCTGGGGGCCCCCCTCCCCTAATTACACCACACCGGCGGGAGGACATTTCAGCTCCGACAGATTGAACTGCTTCGCTGCCCCCCGGCGGGTCAGTGGTATGGGTTAAACTCGCATCCTGCCATGATTCGAACCTTGACCACTGGGCTCCCAGCCCTCGTAAAATTTTGGAGCACTGAGTTAAATAATTAAAGAGCCAGTCTCACGTGCCTTCTGTTCACGATTGTGAATGTCGTGTGATGCGAGAAACGTCTATCCGGGTAACGTTCCTGGTACCACTTCTGATTGGCGTACCCCTTGCAATCTGAAGCTCCATGCACTATCAACATGTCAATTAGTTTCCTCGTTTGAAAACGTGTTCATCCTACTACCTCGGGAAACGCATCGCAAACGACGATTTCCAGTAGAATTGGTGTTCACGAAACGGTTTCGTTCAGCACCATCTACCGCAAGTCTGTGCTTGGAGGAATCTTCCAGAACAGAGGTTCCCAAACTTTTTTTTCTAAGACCCCTTTCCATGTTTTTGGGGCCGGGGCCCTGCAACCTAATATCGAATTTTTGCAAATTTATCAACTTAAATGTCTTTTTGGCAGCTGGTACAGAGCTGCTTGCCTTAAAACATTTAAATTTCTAACTTAGGAAGTATAATGTTTAAAAATTTGAAAATGTTAATGAATTAAATTAATTACATAAAATAACGAACAACAAACAAATGATTTTAAGGAGAAGGGATAATTTGGTGTTTCAATAACAAATTTTCAACATCAAATATCAATCTAACCAGGTTTAAACCTAAATCTCTTTTGTTAGTAAGTGTCCAGTTTTCTTTTCCTTCTTTTTGAGATTGTCAAATTCAATGAAACTCCCTCTCACTAGGAGAAAAGCAATTAAAAACTTTCTCATGATATTACATAGTTTGTGACAAATATGTCTTTTTAAAGCCAAAATTGATAATATCTGTTTCTAAACCAGCGTTTCTCAAACAGTGCCCCCCTTGGGAGGGCGTGATAACCTTACAAGGGGGACGTGAGCATGCCAAAAATAAAAGATTTTAAAAATTGCAAATTTACTGAAAGAAAACAAAACAAAAGGCATTCTGACATAATAAAAAAGTAAAATACACATTTACATTGATATAATATACTTATAAATGCATCTGCACTGTAAAATGTATTCGATTATTAATTTATCAATACTAAATTAAGAACAAGATTAATAATTACTAGTGACTCCCATGGGCTTGTCATATACAAAATTATACACAAAATTTAATACTTATCTTAATAATTTGTACGGTTTATAATTAAAGTCATATTGTAGCTTTAGCATGTAGCTTTTAGTACGTTATTTTTTAAATCAATACAATGTTATTTTATGGAGGAGGGAGCGATGAAAATTATGATTGAAAATTGGGTCGCAAGTATTGAAAGTTTGAGAAGCACTGTTCTAAACTTTATTTTAAGATCTTCGCGTTAGGGCCTATTCTGTTCAGTTCCTATTGTAATATGACATATTTTTTCAATGTGACGATATGAATTCATTGTCTACTGTAGTATCACTGTAAAAAAAAAGGAACCACAAACCTAGTTTCAAAATATGAGTAAAGGGCATTTAAATATAGAACGTAGGTCAGACAGATTGTCTGTGACAAATTGAAAAAATTTGCAAAGTCCAATATTATACATCTCTTTAGCTTAATTCTCTAAAGAAATGCTGAAAATGTTCCTTGTCTTAGTAAGATGTATGCTCTCACCCTGTAACCACAATTTAACATCACTAATTTTAGTAAATAAATCAGTTAATTTGGTAAAATCTGGTTTCCTCAAGATTAAATTTTCTTTAAAGATTAGTCACAACCTGGTTTAATGTGAGCCACTATCATAGACCCCTATTTACACCTCATGAAACCCAAATTATTTTTTTGCTGGTGTGGACCCCTTGCAGGTTGTCATAGACCCCTGGGGGTCCATATAGATCACTTTGGGAAACACTGTTCCAGAACATCAGTAATTCCATGCAGCGTCGTTGCCAAACTTAACAGGTGACTACTAGTCGAAATTTCAAACAACTATTGCAATACAACCTTTCAACAAAATGTTTTCTGTCTTATTAATGTGATATGTTGCTGTTGCTGTTCTTTGTCTCTTCTCCTATACACCATAGCTCACAACTACGGCATTTTCGACGCTGCATTCCTTTGCGATTCCAAGTCGTCTTTCTACCCCCTACATACCCTGCAAGTTTGTCGGTCTGGTAGGAAATCACCCAAAAATTCCATTCCAAATATACTTATAAACTTACATTACTAACTCTATACGCCCAAATCAAAACGGTTGGCTCTAAGAAAGAGATTGGCTAACAAACATCAACTAGTATATGAATTGAATCGTTTACCGGAAGTTGAATCATGTTGGAATTCTCAAATATATATTTTTCGATTGTTTTTCGGCATCAACCCATTTCTCGAACGGACTAGACGTGCGCAGAGGAGGCAGAGAGTGAGGTGGCAGCAAGGACGGGCGTGTGTATCGTCTGCAGACGGGTGGGTGTTGCACACCTTGACCCCACGGTGGTGTGTGGGTGGGGAGCGAGAACTCAGAAATATTGCCTAATAATTTTAACACCGCACATAGCTCGCTCAGAGTAAGAAATAGTGACAAGTAACTTTTTTGTGTAGTTTTAGAAGCTTTTTTAAAAAATGCTATTAGTTTTCACTAGGACTTCAATTTTAACTAGAGTCGGTTTTATTATTGTTATTATTACTGCTCTTAAAAACTCGATAAAATTAAATATTTCATATCCAGAATGCTTAACAATAATTTATTAATTTAGAAATATAAGTTACCCCTCCCCCTTCCAAAAAACTTGCACTAATGTTTCTAAATATGATAATTTAGTTTATATTTTTTGATTTATTATTCTCACAATTTACTGTATTTTGTTTTTAGCATCCATATCCTTTTAATTTATTTTAAATTTTTATTTCCATACCAGTAACTATTCCAAATTCTAGCATTTATAAAGCTGTTTTATTCAGAACCCTGAGGCTTTTACTTAAAATGAAGTAATTTAAATAAAATTGTTTCGGTGGATAAAGAAAAAATTGTATTAATTTATTTATTGATTGATTGATATATCTATTTTTAATTGTGGTTTTTTTCCTTCATATCTCTCTCTTTAGCTATTTTAGTTATAAGACATTAGACACGAAATTTAGTCATTAGACATACAGATAAAATTACATTATATACAAAACAACATAAAAATTTAAGACTAAAATAAATAATGAATTTTTCGTTAGAAAATGCATATATGAAAATAATATATTTTTATGATATGTAATATTTAATGTTATTTTATGATTCCATTTTTTGACATTTACCCTATTAAATTTTTTGAAATTTATGTATTTATACGAAAATGGTACCCTACTTAAAACCAAATAAAATATATATTTCAGAAAAAAAAAACATTTTTTCGCACAAATAGTTATTTTAAATTGCTTAGAAATACTTCAATATTTTAAAATTCCATCTAATTCTTTGAACAACTAGTACACAAAAGTTATAAGTATTTCTCACAATTATGGGCATGGAATTGGTATAGCGAATGACAATTTTACTTTTGCAATTTTTTTTCGTGTCAGACATTGTAATAAACAGTTATATCAAACTCTGATGATTTGAAAAAAATAAATAACAATTCGCATAAATCCTTATTCCATCCACAGAATCATCAGGCACATATCATACAAACCAATTAGAAAGTCACACAATTAAAATAAGGTAGTAAAAAAAAATGATATTTAGGTCATTTTTAGAATAATGAATCCCCTTAAGAATCGAATGTTCTGCCTTTATTTAATATCTTGATTTTATTCAACAATTTATTATAGGCAGAAAACACACAGTTCAAAATTATTTAACTAAATAAAAATATATAGTGAAATACGTTTAATGCGAAAACACTTAAGGTAAAATATCGATTAACCGAAATGATACAACGGTCGAGACAAACTACTGTGCATTTCACGCATTTATTTTTCTTAACATGAAATGAAAACAGCTTAACACGAAAAACATTTCCCTTCTGGGAATGAACTAAATGCGGAAAAACACCAGGATTATTGGACTGTCCCACTGTATTATCGGAAGATTTATTTACAGTAGATGATGATAATGTGTACAGCCTCAATTATGGCAAACAAAAGCATTTTGCAGCATGTTCGAAGCTCAAAAAAATAGCATTGATGTAATTCCGGTAATGAAAATGAAATGAATAATGCAACTCCTGTGTTCCCACGTCATCTGAAATGAGGAACATCATGAAAAGTAGCGCAGTTATTTAGAAGCTTATTACAAAAGAAATGAATAACAAAATGAACGGCATCGAACAATGGATGGACAATATGATGCTAAAAAGGGCAACGCAAAGGAAAATTTTAGATTATTTTCTAAAAATTCAGTAAATGACTTGTTTTTCTAAAAACATCGAAATTTTGCATTAAATTTCATTAAGTTCTCATAAATATTTTTGTTTCATTGATTTTTATTAAATGCATGCATATATACATATAGCTATGTGAATATAAAATCTACACTAATAAGCTTTATTTTGTGAAATATATGGGGCGGGTGCAATATCCCTTAACGGCGAAATTCTTTTAACACGAAATAGGTTTCAGTCCCCTACGTTTCGTGTTAAATGATTTTCAGTGTACACACATGTTCCAAGTGATTTGAAAAATTCTTTGTGATACCCTTTTTGGAAACCTTGCATATTAAAAAACGTGAACAATTACATAACCCTTATTCAATTTGAATTGTTCATATACAGTTGATATGGTATCCGAACACGTTGAAAATGACCAAATCTGGTCTAGATATTTTTGTTTTTTTTTATTTTATTGAAGAACTGTCTTTTGGCTTTACAAAACATACTTTGTTTTGTTTCTACGCCGAGTTACAATCAATTTTATAAAGTTAGGAAAAACTGGAAAAGGGTCTTTGAACTACTAGAAGTGGGCATTTAAAATGTTCAAAATCTATTTTAGCGAATCTGATAACTCAAAATATTACGAATGTATTTCTATACTACTTTTTGAACCTAATATTTATATTATTTTCTAGAGGATGTACTAAAATATTTCTTATTGTATGAATACTTTTGAGATATGGCTTGTTATTTCAATAATGGTCTCATAAAGAATGTGATTTTTCTTATAATGTTTACTTAATCAGCTCTAAAATTTTAGTACATTTTCTAGATAAATGCATCTAGTTTGTTTTAGTAATACTTTTACTAATATAAGTTATTACTTTTTCTCTAATTGCTTTGAAATTTTATAAAAATATTGCTAAAATTTCACACATAATTGTGATTTTTGTGAAATTTAGGCAATTTATTTTAAATATTGTTAGTTAAATATTGGTATTTATTGGTATTGAGTCCTAAAAAGCATTTAAAATATTTAAATATGCTATTTTGTCCAAAAGTACTCCGAACGTGTTCGGATACCTTATGCAATCAATTTACAGGTCCATGAAATAGTTTCCAGGTAAAATGTATTATTAAATTGTTCACTGTTTAGTTGATAAAACCTCACTAAAGAAAAATAAATCTAATGCCATTCTTTAAAGAATTAATGGTACAAAATTAAAACCCTGCTATGGAAATTGAAACAATCCAAAACAGCAAACGTAAATTGTACAATCTTCAGAGAAATTCCTCAGAACGATATATTAATGCATTTATCAAAATTATTTCACTCGATTCGATGGATTAATCACAAACCCCTCATAATCCGGTCAAAACGAACGGAACTTCTTATTTCCTGCCTTAATAGATTATTAGCTACCGAAAATTCGAAAGTACACTCCATTCAAATCTCGGCAACAATCATTTCGACGTCTTAATGTGTACATTTAAATTAAGACTGTTCCGAGTAAAACGAAATGGAACTGCGGAGGATTTGAAACGTTCTTTTTCGTTCCTAATCAATAATGATTAGGGAAAATTAAAGGCGCTGTTATTTAAATCAAGCTTTTGCAAATCAGCTTATAGAACAATAATCACAGCCTGCAGCAGAATCGGCGGGAACTTGTCACACCGTTCCTGAGCGACAAAAGTTTAGAAAGCGCTAATCAGGGCTGACTTAGAGTGATAAAACTAATTAGTCGACTGCAGAGCTCCCTAAAGCTCCCCTTAAAAGCCATTCCAGGGCCCTGAATGCCATCCAAATAGTCGTAGGGTAAATTTCTCCTTTAAAATAAGCAGGCCGAATTAGTGACAGCGCGGCTAAATCCTGTTTCGAATTTTACTTTTTCCCACCCAGCCGCGCTTCCAGGTAAATTAATAGCGAAGTTTTCATTAATTGCTCGACTGGCGCGAAGCAGAAAATTAATTAGTGCCACACAAAAAAGAACCTGTGTGTGTTCTGTAATTGAGTTTTATATTACACTGATAGAAGTTTATTTAAGGGTTGAAGATGGGCGTCGTTATGTTTTCCTCGTTGATAGGCTTAATAAACTCTGAGGTCTTTTGTAATAATTAATTTAAAATTTACGATGCTTGCGAGTAATATTCAATAAATTATAATGTTTTGCTCATATGTATTTAACCTATATACACAACAAAATCTTATACACATATATCTATGAATTTAGACATTATACGAGTCCCTTAAATTGACATTATTTGTATATTGGAGAATGGCAACATTTCTTTAAATATTTGTAACTAGCCATTAAACACCCGCTTTGCTGGGTATTTCATGATATTGTATGAATATATATTTTTCTACATAAATTATTGATATCTAAGTGTTCGACTGTATTGAAAAATATTCTTACTAACCCTAACCTCTTGATTTCAAAAGGTCAGGATTTGAATTTCTGGAAGTAGAACTATCCATTCCCTAAAGAAGATTTCCGTAAAATCCATTTTCAGTGAATCTCAACTCAACGAAATAAAAATGCTTGAAAAATTTTCTTCTAAATCTAATAGTTCAAAAGCGGGAAAATTTATCTGTAACGATCTTTAATCCTCGCAATCCCCTTGGCAAAAAGCCAAATAATAAAAAGCAAACCAAACCAAACTGGGCCAAAATATCTACAATATAAGACCAATATATGTGAAAATAGAAATAGGCACAACATTCTGCCTAAATTATGGAACTGGTCACTTATTCAGCATAGCAGCATAAAAACACCCTGTAAATCACAGAAAATACGTTCAATAAAGGCAAGGATGACCTCTAACGGCTACACAACTCTCATATGAGTGTTTCATATTGTTCTCTCACCAGGGTCCTTATCAACCCTTATGGCAACCACCCCACTCTTGAGCTTGTTGATGGTCGTTGGAGCTGCTCTTTGAGCTGCAATTGAGCGGCCAAGGACATTCCGTACGTGTTCGATGTGATAAAGGCCAGAAGACATCGCAGGCCACTCTAATCTTTGAATATCCTCCGCTTGAAAGTATTTTCCACCAACTGAGCTTTGTGTGGGCGTGCGTTATCGTTTATAAAGATGAAATTTGGTCCATATTACCAGCGTGAAAATTCCTGCTTTATGCGCAAGGATCTCGTACTCGTAGGCCTCATTTTACCGAAGTCAGAGTACCTCTATCAAACACTTGAAAGTCGGTATACCTGTCTGCAATGATACCTGCCCAGACCACTTCGACCACAGTGGTCCTTTTCGACAATGTTAGAGGGCCGATATCGACTTTCGGGTTCTCTCCAGTTGAGAACACGTCTTGATTCACTGTCCAAATTGAATCACGTCTCATCACTGAAGAGAACCCGTTTCGATCATCCTCTGTCCATCCTGTGTCCAAGATTTCTGACAACATGCTAGACGATGCTGTGTCTGCACAAAGTAATAAATATCACAGGCCACCTTCATTAAGTATCTAGGCGTCAGTTATCGTGAAAAGAATGTTGCCGTTTCATTAAAGTTATAATACAGTAGTGTTGCTGTCATGGACCTATCCCTTTCAGCCAGAAATCTGAAATATTGCTCTTGATCCGGCGTTGTCGCCTTTTTGGCCTTGACCAAGTCGGTGGATCCTTGTTCCTATCGATAGGAACTGTTTCCACAGAGTAGATACCATATTTTTTGAAACCCTGCAGGTATCTGTGATTGTCCATCCCCTAGTATTCTACCTGCCATCTTTTGGCACCATCTGGACCAAGGGTGGCCAACCTTTTTGGGTAGAGTGCCACTATTTGATAAAAAATAATTATGCGAGCCACTTACAAATTTTTCAACAAACAAACAGATATGCAAAAGTGAAAAAATGTGTTACTTGTAGACTTATTATGAGATTTTTACTCAAATAGCACAATTTTTAATGCATGTCTATGCAGTCGAAATTTAAAAGTAATATAATAAATAAGACGAAAATACAAATTTAGATTTTATTGTTAATGAACTTTTTACAAATTCAATCAATTAGGTTAGATGTAAAACAAAAATGAGCAACTTGAATAATTTAATTCAAAGTAATTGTTAAACGCTCAGTATTTACTTAATGTGGCTTTTAAATTACTACTTTTTTTACCAAGTCATCTATATAGGGATTAGAAATTAGGTTATTATAAGTCCACGTCAGCTAGTTTTGAGTGACATTTATTTTATCATGTCCGTAGCAGAAAACACATTTATTCATTAAAATATTTTGATTCAAATTTGGAGTTTTTTTTCAGTCTAAGGCAATCCCAAATAAATAAAATTGTAAAAAATGCTTACTTATCTTTTGAAAATTTTCAATCTTGAAAGATGGTTCATCTTTCAATTTATAATAAAAATAGTTCATCTTTTCAAAATTTAAAAAAAATTCAGTAAGTCTTCTCGTGCCGCTGTCACAACTCCACCGTGCTAATTGTGGCACGCGCGCCGCTGGTTGGCCACCCCTGATCTAGACGATGAAGACTAACAATATCAATGATGGGTAAGCAAAAAATTCAAAAAACAATGATTGAACTAAGCGATGTACACTGGTGTGCAAAACTTAAGCAACAATGTAAAAATTTAGCCAGCCATGAAATTGCAGGTGAGGCCTGGGAGATCAGTAGAGGAACACGTGTCAGTGAAACGTCATGCGTGGGCGCAACAATAGAACAAAACGTCAGAAGTTATGTGTGAGCGTACGCAAAACGCGTGATGTCGGCGCGCGCTGCTCAACAGTAGAATGAAATGAAGGACGGAGACACAATTCACCATACTTTCTGCAAGTGCTGCGAGTCAGTTCGTGAAAATATGGCTAAAAGAAAATCACCTGGACGACTTCACACGTGAAGAATGACGAGGAGGCGTACCGTCACCAGTGCAGCTGCACAAATTCGGAATCAACAAAAGTGTCAGCCGCGCGCTTCTGGAGCAGTTCCAAACCACAGTGCAGCTGTTAGAAAGACGGTGCGGCCGCCCGAGGGATTTCCATACAAACAACTGCAGGATGACCGATATATCATCCCGTAGGCGAAAAGGTCGACAGCAGTCAGCAAGCGCCATTGCTCAGAAAACTCTGTACAGCAACGGGTCGACAAGTGCCGCGGTTTACTGTGGCCAGACGCCTTCGCCAAAGCGCCTGTCGCTCACCGTCCCGAATGCTGCCTCCCGTTAAAAGATGGTCAACGAAGCCACCATTTACAGTGGGCCAGAGAGCACAAAAAACTGGACAATCCAATCAATGGAGTCAGTCTTTATTGATGAGAGCTGCTTCAGTACCAGAAGCGATTCTCAACGCGTTTTGATTTGGAGAGAGATCGGGACCAGGTTTTATCCCAGTAACATCAAGGAAAGACATTTCACGGTAACCGGAAGCTCTGTCGGGTTGGCATTATGCTGAAACGGCGGGAACTGTAGAGCTTCACATTTTCGACAGAGGTCTGTAACCGGGACGCTGGCTGTGAGGGGAGGTACTTCTTCCCGGCGTGTATCTTTTCCGGGAGGAGCCATTGGCCCAGACTTCATTTTATGGATGACACTGCAATGGCCACATCGCACTCTTGCCAGTTGAGGAGCTGCTGGAAAGTGAAGATATCACTGAATGGATTGGCCAAAGCGTGTTCCCAGATTTAAACTCATCGAACATGTGTGGATGCTTTGGGAGACGTATTGCCACACGCTTACATCATCCGGGAGTACAAACTCAACAATCAAAACAGATGTTGATTATTGAGTGGAACAAGTACCTACCCCAGAAATGTAACCAGCTGGTTCTGAGTATGCAGATGTGCAGCAACGGCTTGTAGTAAGGGGAGTGGCATATACTATTTTTGTAACGAATGCTTGTTGTTCTTCCTGTTGTATAGACAATCAGAGTCACGGAGGCCTATGCGTTCAATAAAGCTTGTTTTTACTTGGATCCCATACCGTATGCGTTTTTATTCCTTTTCAGCGCTGATGCTTTCGTCATCCTTACATACATGTAATACTTCCTCATTTCAGAATTTCATGCCTCGATGATTTCGTGAAGTTATGGCAATAAACCCACTGTTGCTAGTTTGCACACCAGTGTAGTTTTAAAACGTCCATACTCTACCAGCTTCAGCGAGTAAGTTGCATATAGTCGATCGCTGCGCCACCGCCTTATAAGTAAAGTCGTGTATGTCACAATGTGGTTGTGTTGTCCGCGTAAAAGGCAATTTTAAAGGTCATCTGATACTTTTTATGTGCGAGTTGCTAATTGTTTAGTTCATTTTAAAAAAGTGTTCCTCCCTTTAATTGTTTACCCCAGTGTATTTAGCAATGATGGCGGAGCAGCCATTCCACAAGTGTTGGAGTAAAAGTAGTGAGTGAGTGAATATTAACGTCGCACTGTTCAGTTGCCATCGAGGCTTTTGGCGACATCCATGTAATTTTTGGAACCATGGTTAAGTGACGTGACACACTTGAGCTGGCACTCTCCTAAGCTGCGTTGAAGTAATAACCTTTTAAAGACTCGCTTACCCTATGAATCAACCTTCCATTTACAAGTAAAACAACATTTAGGGCTGAGCTACTGAATATTGCATCTTTGTTTAAGCGCCTATAATAATAAAAAAATAATCACCTGTTATATAGATTTAGTTCTTTGAAGCAAATTAATTTCGTTTGATATTTAATCCTTTAGATCGTGATAAAGGAATGATAAGGAGCAATTAACCCCACGAATAAGCAATAGGATCAAAACTAATTAAATCAATATTCACCGTGTTTATTACGCCAATGGAAGTTGTTCGATTTGTTAGAAGAGATGGCAAATGTGTAGATTTGAATTAAATAGAGGAACCGTGGAATGGGTATGATTGTACTAAAATATTTTGGGTTTAAAATTTTTTTATACAAATTTTCTTGAGCTGTGATATGTGTACTCCTGAGTAGGCTCTGAAAGGCTCTTAACAGAAATATCAAGGATACTATGCCAAAATCTTTTCTGAAAAACTCTCCGTGTAATAAAGTATTTGAGCGAGGCTTCCCTCTTGAAACTAACGTGGAGCTTCCTTTGATGATATTACACTAGTGTTTTCAAAAGGGGGGTCCCCCGGGGGGAAATCGGGGAAGGAGGGCGTGAGCATATTAAAAACTCGAAAACAAAAGATTTTAAAAAAATTATTAATTTACAGAAACTACACAAACAAAATGCATTCTGACGTAATAAAAAATAAAATACTCATTTACACTGATAAAATATACTTATAAATATATCAGTATTGCACAATGTATTTTTATAATTAATTTAACAATACTAAGAGCAAGTTTAATAATTACCAGTGACTCCATGGGCTTGACCTATATAAAATTATACACATAAATTAACACTTATCTTGATTATTTGTACCCATAACTGCCAATCAAAAGAATCGCTCCCCAATGCCACCATTTTCCACTTAGGCGCGAGTATGGGATGTATTGGGGGGAAGAAAAGAATAAATGAAAGTAAATGTCTGAAATAAGAGTAAATACTTTTCAAACACTGACAAGGTCTTTTTAGTGCATTCTAAGGCCTTCGGAATAATTTTATGGATAGCAGTGCACAGAAAAGGTTGCACTTCGTAAAGACGTATATATATGCCCAGTGCAATTAACACTTTGGCTGAGCGAGACATTTACATACGCCGGTGGCATTTAAGAGATGAAAGTCGTATTGTAGCTTTACCAACAAAGTACAGTATTACTGAATTCAATACATTGTCATTGCATGGAGGAGGGTGCGATGAAAATTATGTTTGAATACTGGGTCGCAAATATTGAAAGTTTGAGAAGCACTGTATTACACGGCGTAACGGTCATCTTCTTACAGAATTGATTTTTTGTTAATATTGGACTCTAAAACAAAGCGAGGACTTTTGGTGACCTCGTCATTTTGAGCCTCGGTCGAATGACGAGGATGACAGTTGAGCTGGCTACTCCGAGCTCTTACACCATGCCACCGGAAGGACTTTGATTTCAACAGATTAAACATACATCAGCCCCTCTACATGGCGGGTCTTCAGTGGTACCAGGACATAAACTCGAGCCACAACAACTAGACTACCGCATCCACCAGTTGTCCAGGGACTCGAACTCACACTACTCTGGGCATGAGATCGTGACCATGACCACTTGGCTATCACGCTTATATTTCACAGAAGAAAAGTGACAGGTTAATGAAGAGGGTTATAGAAAGTGTTCTGAAGTGATGAATATGTTTTTTGATAGTAGGAAAGGCTGTGACAGTTAATCAACAGTTCCTAAACTTACTAAGAGAGCGATTCTCTAGGAGGGGGGCTCCTTGGTTGGGCGTGATAGCTCTTCGTGGTTGACTCAAGCATATCGAAAGTAAAAGATTATTTTAAAAATTGTTATTTACTGAAAGGAAGCAGACAAAATACATTGTGACATAATAACAAATAAAACTTAGATACTAAAAGTAACATAATCTTAACCCTATTACTAAAAAACAATTTACTTTAATTAACTATTACTTAAAAATACCATTAACACAATTGCCACTTAAAAGAAGGATTCTAGAGTCGAAAGATTTAGAGTGCCCCTGCATCGGAAGATAATTTTTGAATCAATGTGCTTGGATCCCTGTTTGTTTCTGAGATAAATAATCTGTATAATCTTATACCATGAAGTCCCCTTATCAAGAATTTCGTTATTTGATTACTCAGCAAGATTATTAAAATTGAGATCAGTTTAATGTTAAGATTTATTATAACTACGCTTACATCCACTTTGGGTTTAAGTGCCCTGATAGGAACACGATCTTATTAGTTACAAATATAATCGCAAGTCTCGGCTACTGTTACATCTTCAAAAGTGCGAATGAAACGTATTTAATACTAGTATTTTTACATAACATTTATTTTGGATATTTTATCGAAATACCTAATACATATCAGAATGTGTAAGAAGTTAGGTATAAAACAACTTAAAAGTTCCGAATAAAAAGTTATGTGCCGTTTTGGTTTCACCATTCCTGTTCATTTCAAAATATTAATTCATTAATATTATTGTGTATGCTCCGGAACAACAAAGTTTCCAGAATTTATCACATTACTAAAAAGGAATCATCCAAAAATTATTTGAAAATGAAAAAGAACAGATATTTTAAGTACATTCCACATATTATTTTGATAAAGTGTGTATTTTTCAAAGTTAAACAAAATATTAAATCGTTACAGTCAAGATACATTGTATTATCTTTTAAATTAAATTTGTGTAAAGGTCCTGGAGTGATGGTCATATTTCCCTTATGATCAGGGGGGAGGTGAGCTCGGAATCTCCACCCTTCTATTTTTCATAATGGCCACGGTAGCCTAGTGGTTGTAGTCACGAACTTGTAACCGACCTGTCGTGAGTTCGAGCTCTAGCGCCGCGAAAAAACACGCGTGCAGAAAGGCTGAGGCACATTAATTCAGTCGAGGCTCAAAGTATTCCCTTGGTGTGGTGTGTTAGCTTGGAGAAGGGAGTTCTAGTTCAGGTTTTAACCTCGTCCAAAGGTCAAAACTGAGAGATCTGTGAATAATGTGTTTCTTTACCATGCGTCGTTAATAAGCACTCTTCTATTCTGATTTGAAAGATTTCCAGTTTCCTGAGATTTTTAAATGCTTAAACCGTCGTTGTCAAACCAATATTTGCTATGTGCAAAAAGTATAACTGACTAAGTGAAGATTAACATCACCCTATTCAGCTATTTGAGAACCTCGTCATTTTAAACCATGGTCAAGTGACGAGGACGACACCTGAGCTCTCTTCTATACCACACCAACGGGAGACGTTTGAGCCTCGACTGAATTAATGTGCATCGCCCCCCCCTACACGACGGGTATTTAACGGTACTAAACTCGAACTCATGACACGTCTCGGCCACGAGTCCATTATCGTTACCACTAGGCTATCATGGCTACGTCTAACTTTGAGAATATTTTTATTTGACAAATATTCTGGCTGGTGCACATTGCATATACTTCTGCGATGTACCTGGTATACGAGATGTGACAAAAAAAAACGAGACTGATGCCATAAATCGTTGTACTTACAGAATCAGTTCTTTGTGACATTACCACCTTCAAAGTAGTTCCCTTCAGTATTCACACACTTCTGCATTCGGTACAGCCATTGTTGGTAACAGTTCTGGAACGAGGTTTTTAGAAGTCCCTTTAGCAGATTTTCCGTTTTCGCCTGAACATCTTCGACTGAGGTAAAATGGTTCCCTTTCAGTAAGATTCAACTATAGAAACTAAAAAAAATCTCACGGGACCAAATCAGGTGAATAAGGAGGATGCCCTATCATAGTAATATTTTTGCTGCTCAGAAACTGCTTGTCAGATGGGGCCATGTGAGCGGGTGCATTGTCTTGGTGCAACATTAATCCATCACTCCCGATTCTGGCCTTTTTTCTTTCCTAATTTTTTTACGAAGTCTTTTTAGTACTTCAATGTAATAGTGTTGACTAATAGTTTGACCTCTGATGTGAGTGGGAACCCACTAATACCATTAATTTTGGCAATGTTTTGGTCTGTAATTGCCTACCTTGAGCGCCCAGTAGGTTCATCATCTTCCACACTATCCCTTCCCTCTAAAAACAACTGTTTATACCATTCAAATACATGTGCACTACACAAAGTTACATCTCCATAAGTCTCGGTAAATATTTGAAATGTTTTCGTGGCTAATTTCTTAAGTTTCACAAGAAACTTGATGTTGATTCGATATTTTTCCGGCAGAACGCAGGTGCATGTGTTCACTGAATGGCGCAGTACTCCCAACGGGCGTGATCTATTGAGACAAAATTAATCACATGGATAGAGGAGGTGTGTGGTATGACGTCACCAAAACAGTTGTTGCCAACTTAACTTTTTTCAAGCTACACACTTAGTCTCGTTTGTGTGTGTGTCACACCTTGTGTTCTTCTCACCGTTTAATACTTAGAGTCACTAGCAGTGTTTTTATACTAAAATTTGATTAGTAGTAGTAGGCATAATACTCAAAACGTCGAAATTTCCAAAAAGTGCACATAGGAGATATTAGTTTTACATAGGCTATATTCTAACTATTGCCCAAAATCATTATTAACTTAAAAACTTGAAAGGTTTTCACACACTCGAATATATTTGAAATAACGTATCGAATTGTAGCCCAAACTCTGTGTAATGCCATTTTTTAAAACCTTTGATTACATTCCCCCTAAACAGTGATTAAATACACACTCGAAAATTTGAATAAGCATCGCTTAACCTACATTATTTATGACAAAGAGTAATAGATTTATTTCCTTCAAATTAATTTTTCCCGCTGTATTCACAACAAAAGAGCATTTTTCAGAAAAATTGAATTTCACACGCGATATTGCACAGTTTAACTCTGATAAAAAGTATCGTTTTCGAACGATAGGAACGGAACAAAAAGTATGTGATTCCATCTCCCGTCTCACAATCGCTGTAACGCACAGGACGAAAGGAATGAACAAAATAAAAACATACATTTTTCGGAACACGCGACTGCAGTAAATATTTACAATTAATTAATTATACAATTAACTAGAAATAAACAATCATTGCGAGAGAATCACCTTTAGCTCTCAGCCCTCATTTGCGAGTGTTGAGACAAAAACCGGCAAAGAGGATTTCCTCACAAATCCATTTAAAATTCTTCCTTCCTTGCCATCAAATTAATTTGCCCGCAATGGGGAGAAGGAACCACTAATGTGCGGTTGCCGTTAATTTCCAGAAAAGAAATCTTAGCGGGGGCGATCGATGACACTTCGGCATAATTGTTCGAAAATCTCATCTTCTTCCTCCCCTTAAAGAGAATTAGAAAATTATACCGTCGCTTATCTGTCCTCCAATAGCAAGATGGCGAATTGCCGGTGAAAGGCTGCTGCGGAAAATTAGCGAAAGATCCTTAAAAATCTATTTAAGCACCCCGTTGTCACAGGTTCTGAGATGTACTTAAGCTAATTAGAATCGATCTGCATGGAGTTGATATTATCTCTCTGGAAATTAAATATGGACCTCTCGAAGGCGCTCATCTGGAAATGGTAAGTGTGGTGCGCGTTTGGTCTTCTGGTTCTGAAGCAAACAGCACAAGAAACATTAAATAATCCTAATGGGCACTTGCTGATTGCTCATAACGATGTTAAGGAATTCATTCTCATGTGGTTGACTTAAAAATAATTTAAGTTTTATCAAGAGCAAAGTACACTGCTCAAAACTATTAGCCCATTGAATGTCAGGTAAATTTAGAGCATTATGCTCTGAGTGCTAAGGTTTGTAAATGTTTTGTGCCTTTGCGGCATGGGAGTACTTTAAATAGCCATCGAGCCGCAAGTCCTCACGAGAGGTTAGTGGAAGGGGAAGAGAGGGGGGAGCCTTTCTTTTCTACATATGGTGTTGGACTACTTATTCATTTATAAATCATATTCTCAGGAAGTAGGCCATCCCAGGAAGGATTCGAACCTCAAACCTTTGGATTAGAAGTCCAACGCGCTATCCATTGTACTACAGGGACACAACGAACGCTTTTCCTTTCTATGTATGCTGCTGGACTATTATGTTTGTTTGTTACTATTTTTATTCATTTTATAATTTAATTAATGAATTAATATTTGAAAAAACTGTATTAACATAAAGTGTCATCCACTACAAGTCGAAGAAAATGTATTTGAACTTGAATAGATGAATAGAAAGTATTATATTAATGATTGAAAATTTGAACAAGATATATAAATAAATCTATATATATATATATATAGGGAGAGAGTGAACTT
Organism: Trichonephila inaurata madagascariensis; assembly: GCA_019973955.1. Classification (NCBI taxonomy): domain Eukaryota; kingdom Metazoa; phylum Arthropoda; class Arachnida; order Araneae; family Nephilidae; genus Trichonephila; species Trichonephila inaurata. The sequence continues at coordinate 150,296 of BMAV01001827.1, forward strand.
ATAGTAAGAATTGAAAAATAAATTTACTGGTTTTTGATAAAAGTCTCCAAACTCATCAGAGATCTATGCAATAAACGATTGTAAGGAGTTATCACTTATCAAAAAAATATATATACATTTCGTTGTCATAAAAATTTATTTAAAAAAAAAAGATAAATGGAAGGTATTATAGAATAGTTGGGTAATATGGAATAAGTGGTTTAACTCATTGAAGAACTCATTAAGACTTCCTAAAACGTAGTTATTTTTTACTATAAAAACCATTTGTAAGAATACGTGAATGTCATTTCGCTTTCGAATTTATTAATAAAATTCACAGTCCAATATAGTCACGATGAGCTCACAGAAAACAGCTGAAATACTGAATCCAACACATATATATACAATAAACGAGATTGCAAGGAATTATCACTTATCAAAGAAAAGTGTTATCCACTACAAGTTTTAAAAATGTATTTCTGAATTTGAGTGGATGAATAAAAAGTATTTTATTAACTATTGAAAATTTGAACAATAATATATATAGGAAGAGTGTGAACTAATAATATTAATTGGAAAAAAAATCCGTAATATTTTACTTACACTGTTATCGTGAAAATTAAAAACCTGACAAAAAGCAATTTTAAGTTTTAAAGGTCAGCCAACTGAATGGAAAATTTAACTGCAGATGTTACGTGTTATGGTTTCAGTTTTCGCTTCGACATTCAGTTAAGAAAAAGTTTCATAACTGGCTAAATAATGTGGCAAGAACACGAAATTGTGTCCACTTATTTATAAAAGTCCAACATTGAAAAAGAGTTAGTAAAAAAATTCGATATTTTGGTCCTATTTGGTGTAATACTTAACTTACACCGTAGACTTCTGGCGCCAGACTTTAAAAATCCGAGCCATTACGATCTTAATACTGACTCATAAATTTCGTGGAAGTGTTAACTTAAAAAGGGCATTTACCCTCATCTGTCATTTTGAACAAACTCTTGTTAATCTTTATTTTAATAGTGTACATGAAATTCGTACTTTTTTCTAACTAGCCACTGTGATTATTTATTTAAATTAACTGCTTTATTTTTAATTTCTCCTTTCAATTTCAGAATAGTTAGGTTATTATATTTGTGTGTATAGTATTAATTAATTGAACATATTTTTTTCCTGGCTTAACTAATAGTTTTGAGTTGGTATGATGCTTATATAAATTCAATACTGTTTCATCAAATATTAGGAGCTTCAAGATGTATTAAATAATTAAAATTTCGATGTCTTGCTTATAAACGTGTCTGCAAAATCTTCAAAGATCAGTGTTAAAATTACAAATCTTAGTGTAGATCTTTATTGTTGGTGAAAATTTTGCGTATTCGATTTCATTTACAAAATAATAATGAAAAATTTTCTTAAAATTACTGCAACAATATAAGAGATTAAAAATTTTACTAATAAAAAAAATTAAATGTATTTGCATTAGATAATAGGTATTTAATATATTTTGGCGGATGGTGTTATTTTAACACCCATCTTAATTGGCATTAAGGTATCCGACTACGTTTGGAACCGTGATTTTGCAAAAGCGTATAAATTGATAATATTTATGATATTTAGTGTCACTTAGATTAGAAAATGTATATAAAATTGTTTTAAGATAGTATTACAATAAAAAATTATTTAAGTACAATATTTGACAAAAAATGAACATAGAATGACCCATTTTCAAAATATTCTCCTTTTGTGAAAAATGCTTCTCTTATAATAATATTTTGCCTGTACATAGCTCAGACCTCTTTACAGAGGCTCAACTAGAATTTTTGAAATAGATAACTCAGAAGTGGGTTTATCTATGTTTTTCGACAACAGAGGGGAGAAATTTTAAGAAAAAAACGTCGATAATTATATTTCAAATGGTTGTAACTCTGAAAACAATGTGAATTTTTCAAACATTCTAGTTGAGCCTCTGTACAGAGGTCTGAGCTATGTACAGGCAAAATATTATTATAATAGAAGCATTTTTCACAAAAGGAGAACATTTTGAAAAAGGTTATTCTAAGTTAATTTTTGCCGAAATATTGTATTTAAATAATTTTTTTTTGTCAAAATGTCCTTAAAACAATTTTATATATGTATTCTAATCTAAGCGACACTAAATATCATGAAAATTATCCATTTATGTGCTTTTTTAAAATCACGGTTCCGAACGTAGTCGGATACCTTAACTTGTCTGAAATTGCACCATGGGAGTTTTATACAAATGTCTACATTCGTTGCGATTATATAAAGTCAATAATCAATGAGCGAGCCATAAAAGTAAAAAGTGTGTAAAAAAAAATTTCCATGAATATCTGCAAAAATATAAAATATTGTGAGACTTATAAATCTAAAATATGCGTTTATTCAAATATTTGTTAAGTTTTTATTTCGATATGAATTCTATTCAGTTTCATTTTAATATATTTTATATTTTAGTGTTACCTGTTTGCACAAGAATATTTTAGTGATAGTAACCTTGCTTTCATATAAATACCTTTCTAATTACACAGTTCTTCAAAAGAAAGGGTGTTTTTAAAAAGATTACATAAAGAAAAGAATAGAAAAGTACTATATTATATTATAAGAATAAAAATCCTAACTTTTACCAAAAATCCCCATTAAAAAAATAAAGCACTGAACACAACAACCCTTTTCTTGTGGTGTGTGTTTGATTGCGTCCCAATTTTTTTTAGGTGGTAAAGTAAATATTGAATTTTCTTGAAAATTTTTACGGTTTAGTTAAAATATTCTATTTTTATAGTTTAAATAAAAGTATTCATCAAATAGTACTGAAGTCAAAAACCGTACATTTTCTGTGTAAAACCCTCTGATCTCACTAACAGAAATTCATCGTTCTTTGAATAACTATCAGAGAGAGAGAGAGAAGTGATTTTCATTCTTTTTAATTCTAATATTTTGAACTTTTTTTACTATACTGGTCTTCTTTAAAAAGAAATAAACTATTCAATTTCCTATTTCTGTAATCAATCATTTGGTATTTTTTATGTAATAGCTTAGAGCTAACAAATATTATTCCTCTATATTCTGGTTTAGCGAAAAAAATTTTTTAAAAATTCCAAAAGCGAATAATTTGACAAGGTAGCTTTTTTACAAATTGGAATTTCAAAAAACTTATTATTTTAACTAAACAAACAGGAATATTTGTGAAAAACATCCGAGTAAATTTGAAATATTTAAACTAATTAAAATGTTAATACAACGTAAACTAAAAAAGTAAAACCATTTTGAAAATTGCAATTTTGAAAAAAAACCAAAAATTACCACGATTTAAACAACATAAAAATTTATTCAAACAAGGCTTACCTCTTATTTATGGAATTTCGTTGTCTCAACTTTTAAAAAAAAATTTCGGAAAGAATTAAAATGATTGCTTCAAACAGAAAAATAAAATTCAATAATCTATTTTGATAAAAAGTCAACTGTATATCAAAACTGATTGCCACCGTACTATCGAAAACTTTTACTCCAAACGATATCAAAAATGTGCGAAAAAGTACGAGAAATTATTCTTAAATATATTAGAAAGCTAAAGTTTTAATGTCGAAATTGGTCTGAAAAATTATTTAAAACAGATACAGCACGGTATATTAAATACTCCATACAATTAAATGCAAAAGTTTTTCAAATAAATTAAAATTTTCGTTAAGTGATTTCAAAGCTACTTAAAAAACATTTTTAAAAAATAACATTTAATGAATTTTAAAACAGTATTTAGATATTAAAACCGATTAAAAAAAGAATTATCAATCACTTAACCTATAAGATAAATAATTAAAATACGAGGGACTGGCGATGCAATAAAATTATCTCGTATTATTCTACGTGATATTAATTAAAGGATTTATATAATAATTCTAGCTACTTTTATTTTGATTTTTTTAATTTTTAAGAGTTAAATTAATTTTCCCATTAAGTATGTATTTTTATTTAATTATTTGATAATTATAGCTGTATACGCGTTAGCTGATTTTTTGAAATTCCAAAATAGGACTATAAAAGAAAGACTCTGTATGTGAGAATATATTTCTCTTATTAAAGGCCGGATAAAACTGAATAATTATGTTTAAATATAAATTACATTAACCGGGTATCACAGACAGAGGAAATTTAACAAAAGTTTGCAGTTCGTGAAAATGACATAAAACTAAATAGTACATAACAAAGTTGGAAAATACTTTTAATAGCGTTTGCTAAAATAATGTAAAATAATAAAATTCGTTTGGGAATATATGTTTATTAGTTTTGATATAATTTATATTCTGAAACCAATTAATGTGTATGTACACAGACAGATTGGCTTTCCCTTTTGAATTTTTTTTTCTATCATAAAGAGCATTTTTTACTACGCCTCTTCTCATTTTTTGATTTGTAATAATTTGTAATAATTCACAAAACCCATCTCGATCAGACTCAAATGGAATCTTTGTTCTTTAGAAATATTTAATTGCATGAAAATCTGCGTTTAGTAAAGATACAGTTAGAAATTATTCTTTAATTTAAACAAGGAACATAGATAGATTCTTGAGCAAGATGGTGAAACCAAAATGATTCTAAGGCTGCCTCACTTCAATGGCTCGGAGGAGATGTCAAATTTGAACCACATTTCGGGACAAAACGAATAACTACAGTACTACAATAAAATTCCATGTAATAATAACAAATGTAATCATACTTACCATAGTGTGATCTTAAAATTTTGTGCAATATTTCACAAATATTCCGTTTCTTGTTTTAACTCTTTATGTACCAATATATTATAATAACAGAGAAAATGAACATACCTTACAACAGTGCTTATGAAACTTTCAGTACTTGCGACCCAATTTTCAATCAAAATTTCCCCCCCAGTTGAATTTAACGCCCACTGTTCAGCTACTCGAGGGCTTATGGCGACGGACCACGTAATTTTGAGCCATGGTCAAGTGACGTGGATTAACCCCCATACGATAAATGACTCTGGTGGAAGGATAACTATGTGACCGCCCACACGCGTTTTCCTGCTACTCTCCCTCGCATTCCTTCTACGGGGCCCACATGCTGATCAGATGCTGTGTGCAGTGGTCAGACATTCTTGCTGTGTACCATTTTTCGTAATAGTTTGTGCTAAATAAATGTACAGTCCAGAGAGCTGTGTGTAAATAATTTTACAAAAAGAACAACAATAACAATGTGTTGAATTCAATAATAATGTTCTTTGGCGCTAAAGTTACAATACGCCCATAATTATAAACCGAACACAAATTATCAATATAAGGTTTAAATTCCGTATATGTTACTTTTAAGTAATAGGGTAAGTATATTAAGTTATTTTTCTTTCTAATTTTTAAATTGGAGTGAGTGAGTGATTGGAGTGATCTTAACGTCGCTCTGTTCATCTACTCGAAAGCTTTTGGAGACCACCTCGTAACTTTGAAACATGGTCAAGTAACGAAGACGACACCTGAGCTGGCACCCCCTCTCTCAACTTCCACAACCCCAAAAGGAGGGGCCTTGATCATCGACAGATTTTTCGGGATCCCCCCACACTTCAGCGATACTATTTTTTTAAAAAAAAAGATTGCAAAAACATGCAATTGGTTTTTATTGTGTCAGAGTTGTTTTGCTTCCTTAATGTAGATTTAAAACATTTTTTAAATAATCTGTTATTTTTGACTTTTCAATGGTTTCCCCCCCTCGTAAAATTATCACTCCCTCCCACAGGGAGCTCCCCACAGTTTAAGAGTCACAGCTTTACAATATACGGTATTCATTAAAATAAAGTCAGGTTCAACTACACCCGTGAAAAGACGAGCATAGAGCTCCAATACCACATCCCTGTACTTTATTGCATTCACAGTGCCTCTTTCAAAGTCATGGAGATGTACACAGGTATACAACGTGATGCCTGACCAGACCATCAAGCTTCCGCTGCCATAATGGTCAAGTGAGTGAATATTAACGTCGCACTGTTCAGCTACACGAGGGCTTTTGGTGACTGACCACACAATTTTGAACCATGGTCAAGTGACGTGGACGACACCTGAACTGACACCCTTCTCTCCTTACTACCACACCACACTACATGGAGGACGTTTGAGTCATTGACAAATTTAACGTGCACCGCTCCCCTACACGGCGGGTCTTTAGTGGTACTGGGCTCGAACTCGTGACAAGCGAGCCTCGATCCGATACCTTGACCACCTGACTACCGTGGCCACACCATAATGGTCAAATTTAGAATTTTGGGAGGTTAGGGTAGTGGAGCCCCTGTTTCTTTCCGAATGGAAGTTCGGAAAGAATTACTGGTTAAGCTGAACCGGAACTAATTAGTGTAGCCAAAGGTCGCGCATTGATCCATTTTCCAATCTTTGTGATCTCTACTCCATTTTAAATGGACTCTACCCTTCTAAGAACTTAGAGGGATGCAAAAACATGTCTCATTACAAACACGGCTCTCTCTCTCTCTCTCTCTCTCATGAAGTCTTCTGGAAACAGCCACCCTTGAAACTCGGGTTCCTGTGGCAGCATACAATTCAAGAAATAGCTGAGAAGCTATTACACCCTTTTTACACGTCGCTATAATACAGTCACTCAAAAAAGTATTGAGACACTTGGCGTGCATAACTGTAAAGCCATTTATAAAAATATTTATCACATTAAAAACAAAAAATGAATTAAGTAATACTTTAACATTTGGTGTACAGTATATAAGGAAAATTTTAGTAGTATTATAGAGTTATAATTTGATCCAGCTTTTCAAATATAATTCAAAGGCACACTGGAGTCAAAAAAGTATTGGGACACTTTTGAAATGAGAAATTTAACAAATATACAGCGCATCAATATAATTTAATTTCACACTACTTTTTTAGACTAGAAGTTTAAACACAAATGTTTCAACAGATAAGATTATTTATAGAAAATAATCTTATCTGTAACAAAGATATATCGATATCAGAAAGATATATCGAGAAACATAGATATATCGGTGCGCGAAATCTCGTAAAAAGTCATTGGAAAGAGGGGAAATCATTTCGCTGTATTGGAAAATATTGAAATTAAGTAAGTCTACTGTTTATATAACATCATTAACAGATTCAGGAAAACAAACAGTGTTGAAAACAAGCAAAGAATCAGGGCGTTCAAGGATATTTAATGAACGTGAAGAGAGGTGGAGTGTGAGACAAGTACACATTAATCCAAGAACTAGTGCATTAAAAATGACTGAAATGTAAAAGTAGGTTTGGAAAATCAGCAAATCCTGAAACTGTCAGAAATGTTTTAAGAAAACATAAGTATCATGGCAGAGTACCTCAAAGAAAGTCCTGCATCAGCAATGCAAATAGACAAGCTAGGATGTCATTTGCTAAAATGTATGTAAAGCAGCCAACAGAATATTGGGAAAATATAATTTTTGTTGATGAAAGCAAATATGTCATTTTCGGATCGGATGGCAAGCAAAAAGTCTACTGGAAATCAAATACAGCAATGCATGTCAAAAATTAACGGCTGTCAAATATGAAAGGGGTAACAAAATTGTCTGGGGCTGCTTGGCAAGCTTTGGTTTCGGAATCTTGCATTTTATTGATGGTATAATGAATAAATATGTCTATCTTTTGACATTCTCAAACGAAATTTAAAGCAAAGTGCGAGAAAGCTGGGAATCTCAGGATATTTTAAATTGTACCAAGATAATGACCCGTGACATACTGCAGATATTTGGAAGTAACGAGTCCTCTACCACTGTCCTAGAGTTATTAAAACTCCTGAACAAAGTCCAGACCTTAATCCCATTGAACATGTGTGAGATTGTGTGTAGCAAAAATTATATGATCACCAAATTTCTAGATAGTTTTGCAAAACATTGATCCAATCCATGCCAAATAGACTTCGAGAGATCATAAAAAGCAAGGAGGGCCCAACAAAATATTTATTTCTAAATTTGAATTTTTTTTTTTTTTCTGAATTTATTGGGACGTGTCCAATACTTTTTGAGCCCGTTTTTAACTCCGATTTCTTTTTTATTTTCAATTTTAACCATAACTGATTAAAAAGCATGAGCTTTTGTTCAAATTTTTATTATTTGAATTTAACAAAATAACGTTTACTTCGATTTTTTGGTTTCATTTGTATGTTTAAGTAAAATATTATGATAAAAATCTATGAACTGGTATTGTGTCCCAATACTTTTTTGACTGACTGTATACAAATGACGATCTTTTTTGATCATCGTGGCTCTTTGACAACCTTACACATGTTTTTTCTCCGTGAATCCGGAATCCTGAAACTGTTTCCATAAGATGATTACTACGCTGGGCATTAAAATGAATTTTCTACAAATATGTATTTAAGACTAACCTACTTCATGCCTACCTACAATTCACCACACCATTCCATCATCTGTTGCTGTTGTTGTTCATGTTGCTTACGCCACTTTATCGACAGTAAAATCAGATCAAAGTCCACGAAATTCATCGTGGCAAGGAGTTAGTTGTATGTCTGTCGTTAGCTGCAGCTTTGAGCATCATACAGGAGACAGTAGAATTCGCCACACCATTCCATCATCCAGAAATTGATGGTTATTTATTTTTACTGTTTGAATTTTAATTTAGCCGATAGCCGCGAATAAAAAATACTACCAAGAAATTCGGCTAAGTGTGCTAACGAACGCAATACGCATGCGCGCTTATAAATCCAGTTACTCGACTAATTCTGCCTCCCCCCATCCACGAATGCGCTTATGTATTCCACACACAAGATAGGCATTTTTGTTTGAAAGCTGTATTTTTACATTTCATTCAAATCTTTCGAAGTTCAAAAAATTCCCCCAAATTTTTTGAACCCATTAATTTTAAAGTGTACAACAGGATTCTTTATGTGTATAACCATTTATTATTTTATATTTATTTTAAACATTTTGAAAAAAGCTTCTTTTTTCTTTTTTTTTTTAATAAAAATGGATAAATGAAAGTAAAATTACAGTGTTTCTAGTTGATAAGAATGCTCAAAACATTTTTTTTTCTTTCTGCGGCATGTTTTCTAATATCACCTATCTATCACCAGATTTGATTCTATTTTCTCTGCAGCTCTTCATTTTCAAGCTAAGGTCTTCCAACAGGGATTCCCTTTTTAATACTTTATTATTTAAATTATAGGGGTCTTCAACCCATGGCCTGAGGGTCCCAAATGGGCCGCTGAAGGCCTCTCAGTGGCCATTCATTTGAATCTGAGGCAATTTCAGGAAAAATTACCTATCTGATTTTATGTCGTAAAAACACCAATTTTTCTGTTGTTCTTGATATTTAAATAATCTTTTTGATATGCTTGATATCCATTTGAGTTATAAATTTTCTAAAAATGACCTAATAAATTTCTTAAGTGAATTTTTCAAAAATTTCCTTGTATCTTAAATAATTTTAAATATAAAAAAATCTGACTATGCATAAAATCTAAAAAGTTTTTAGACGAAAAGGTAGACTTTTATCTTTTATCTTATCTTACTTTATCTTTAATACACAGTGTATTTCAGTTCGATTTCTATTTAATGTTTTTGAAACCGATATATATATATATATATATATATATATACTCAAAACTCTATATAACGAATCTCATTTTTAATTTTTTCTATATAGTGAACTTTTTCCGGGACCCTTGAACATTTCACGATTTTCTTCGTAAAATAACCTTTTATAGCAAAGTGCATTTTCTATATAAGGGAAATTTTTATGATTCAATTTTTGTTCTCCCTTTTTTAAAAATATTTCTGAAAAAAATTTCAAGTTATTCTCTCTTTAATACATTTTATGATGGTCATAAATTTTGAATTGGTTTTATAAGGTGTCTAACTCATCGAGAGCAATAGAGTTCTGGACGTTTCATTCAATTTCCATTTTAACCCTCCCCATTGCCTAGTTCACTAAAAACATCTTCGATATCCTCTTTTCACCCTCAGTAGAGTTGTCACATGTTCTAATTATAAAATAATCTATGTTTAATATTACTTGTATGCTTTAAGTTACAAAATGTCCTTGAAAATCATTAATTTTAGTATAAAATTATTTTCTTAATATTGAAAATACAGTGAATTCTTCGACATTAATTTTTTTTTTGTTTTTTTCCCTTTCAGTTTTTTTTTTTTCTTTTTTTTATGGGTAAGAAAATAAAATAAACATGTTTATTTAAAAAAAAGGTGTGAATAATTACTTTTTTTAATATATAGTATTTCTGAATTTAAAATTTGTTTTATGTGGTTTATAAAGTATATTAAAAGATGAAACTCCATATAACGAATTTTTCCTATAACGAACTTTTTTCCGGGATTTAGCAACTTTGTTACATAGAGGTCCGACTGTATATATATATATATATATACAAATAGCTAAAAACCTAAGTATAACTAGTCAAGATAGTAGGAAATGTTACCACAGTAGTACAATAGCAAACTCCTGTCCTTAGGAATCAAGATTGCAGGTTTGAGGATAGCCAACCCTCACGTGTAATTTGTCTATAATACTGAGCCATAGGGGAATATATATATATATATATATATATATATATATATATATATATATACAAATATGTAACACCATCTCTTCCCTTAGAACCAGTTGTAGTCTTGTAAAACACATACCTATCTTTCTTATATTTAAATTTCCTGATTACATCCTTTTTTTTTTTTGACAGTCGCGTGGCTCGCTGATCGATGTAAATTCATTCATAAAATTCATAATTCGGATCCTTGTGGATTTATTGATATGGCCCTAGATCATTTTTGAAAATCCCTAATTTAAATATAAAAGTTTTTTCTCATACATAAATAGAACTTAAAAATTTCTAGGTTTAAAACAAAACCGCCACATTCATCAGAGAACAAGTTCTCTTCCTAACAGAATCCTTCCCTAAGTAGAAAAGTTCCACACCTGTCAAGCCGAAATGGAGAAACCGAAGAAAACTTCCAAAATTACACACTGTCTGGAAATCCGAAGTAAGGGGGTAGAGGTGGGAGCACGAGAAGGAGGTATGGGGGGGAGAGGGAAATTCGTTCTGTGGGGCGAAAATTACTTCCTGCACAGTCAAATAAATGCGATATACGCAGCTTTTCCTGTGGTGCCCGTATCAATCATATCCAGTCTTTCCAAATGTGCTCGCCAGCATCCATAAATCAACTCTTGTTCTTCGCGGCGCAGTTACAGCTACGCCACAAATTACGAGCGTCGTTTTCTAGGAATATGGGGAATTAATTCAGCTCAGTTTGTTTTTAGACTCGCAATCAGTATCTGTGAGCGATCGTCACTAATTTATACGGCGCAGAGGGGCCACTTAATAAATAAACCGTTTGGATGTTTCCATTCAAGTTTTCTTATTTTAAGCCTAAAGTGTTAATTCTGCAGGACAGGCTGTCAGTCTTTTCATTTTGTTTTTGGTTCAGAAGGTATTTTGATTTTTGTACCGTACATTTTTAACATTTATTTTTAAAGCATAAAAAAAGAAAATTAGTTTAAATAGTATCTTCACAAACGCATATGATTAAAACTTGAAACTAATCAGTTCCCATTGCTTCATTAATGATATATTCCATGAAAAGTTTTTGTTTTTTTTTGCTTTCAATTATTTATATAGGTATAGTATTCTTTTCTAATTATATATTTCCTAACGTATATAATTTAGAGAATCTAATTTTTCTGTATAATTATTGTGAAGTATAAAACTGTTTGTGTGTGTCATTTCTATATTTGTATATAATTCCGCCTTCCCTTTGTTACAATTCTAAATCTTTTGTTATAATTCACCGATTCCAGAAAAGTTTTTCTAAATTCCCAGTTATTATTATTATTATTAATATGCCTCTAATGCTTTACTTTTCATATTTTCTTTGAAAGTAAATTTTTTTAATTTTATTTGAATGAAATTATTTTATCTTGAGTCAGAATTTTCTTAGACGTTTCTTATATAGTTATGAGCCTTCGTCCCTTTTTCCTTGAATATATTACATGTCCTTTTAACGTATTGATACACAACTTTCATCTGAAAATATTCTAAGAGAGAGAATTATATATATAAAAAATAATCAATATAAATGCAGAAATTTAAGTATCTTTGCCCTAAAAAGAAATAAATGTCCTAAGCTTTACATTCCTGACAGCGACTGCAAGTAGTGAAGCATTCCCTCCTTTCATGACGTCATCAAAAAGCTGTCGTGTCCTTTTCTTTCAAGATGGCTTTGGATCTCGCCTCTTTTAAGATCTCAGTTCCGAGCTATAGTGTTTAACGAAGGCTTTTTGAGGTAGGCCATAAAATTAATGGTCTGCATCCCCCTTCAAGAACACAGGAGAACCCACCTGACATGGTACAGATTGCATCTTCCTTGGATGCTGATTTAGTGGGTTTGTCTAGTATTCAATTAGAACATGGATTTTCGATGTGTTTACATAAGGAGAGAACCAAGAATCTGATATCACCGTCACCTCATTAGACGGTCATTTTACACCCCTTGTAATTTTTGAAAGCCAGGGGTGAGCAGAATGGGTAGATGGGCCCTTGAATTCTACGCCTCTTTTAAGATCTCAGTTTCGAACTATAGTGTTTAACGAAGGCTTTTTGAGGTAGGCCAGAAAATTAATGGTCTGCATCCCCCTTCAAGGAGAACCGCCTGACATGGTACAGATTACATCTTCCTTGGATACTGATTTAGTGGTGTTGTCTAGTATTCAATTTGAACGTGGATTTTCGATGTGTTTACATAAGGAGAGAACCAAGAACCTTATATCACCGTCACTTCATTAGATGGACATCTTACACGGCTTGTAATTTTAGAACCCCAGGGGTGAGCTGAATGGGTAGATGAGCCATTGAATTCTTCAAAGGGGATCACGTATTCTTATCTCGTGCACGGGACGAAACATGCTGAGCCGACTCTGGAACTGCTTTGATGTTACCACTTCTCCGACACCCAGATGGCTTTTTCTTCACAATGAGTTTTCGAAGGGACGCACCTGTTTGATGGCCATCCATTCTTTAGTTCTCTCGCACATGTTGGTCGGGATGCATTTTAAACAAAAGGAGTGTTACGAGATACGGCGACATAGATAATATCAGTCACGACAGATATTTGTCCTGAAAGAACTAATGGTAGTTGACCAAGTACAAAGGACAATGTTTAAGTTTGCTGAGTGATAAGAAAACTGTCCCAGAAGACACGCGATTGACTGAAATAGATACTCATGAGTCAACTTCACAAAAATATTTATACGTTGCCCATTGAGCTCCACTAAAACCTGGAAACAGATATATTTTAAACACAATGTCCTTTAATGGATTAACCTTTTTTTTTATGAAGCTTAAGGGAAAGTTAATACGTTTATATAATCTCTTCAAGTTTTGAATACAAAATATGTATGAGAGTCAAGTATTATGGAATACCATTTACATTTCTTAAAATAACTTAACTGGTTTTTGATAAAAATCTCCAAAATCATCATGGATATATACTATAAACTATTATAAAGTCACTTGTCAAAAAAAAAATAATATTTATTTTGTTGTCGAAAAAAATTTAATTTAAAGAAAAATAATAAAAGGACAATAAAATATGGAATAGTCGAATAATATGAAAATGATAAATTAAACTATTGGAAAACTAATTAAGACTTCACAAGACATAGTTATTTTTAACTGCAAAAGCCATATTAAAAATATGTGAAAATCATTTCTGTTTTGAATTTATTAACAAAAGTCACATTCTAGGATAGTCAAGGAGATCCCACAAAAAACCGCTGAATCAATTTTTCACTCGTTCATCTTCGGAGAATTTTCCGTTACAGAAAATACATTCAGTGTCTTAGTTTTCTGTTTTTTTTTTTTTTTAAGTTTGTGACGGATCTTTAAGGGATCTTCTCACTAATCCTCTTGTGGAATCTTTGGGCTAGCATTCACGTTTAATTCACAGCCATCCCTCTCAAGAAGAAACCCTTATATGTAGCTTAGTTCGACTATATAAAGTCAGAGTTTTGTAATTGTAAAAGTACTTGTAAAATTGTAAGAGTACTTGTAAAATTGTAAAAGTAATTGTAATTGTAAAAGTAATTGTAAAGTTTTGCTACTGTATTAAATGAGTGGATTGGTAATGTGTAGTCAACGATAGATTAAATTAAATAAAACTGGTTTCTTGCGCTTGTTCACTTAGGGTTTATTGCTTTTTCCATACGATTGTGACGGCTCACGCGTCCTTTCTCTAACACAACCTCTGTGTTTTTTTGACGGCCCCGATTAATGGCAAATTTTTTCCCAACCCAAATTCAAAAGTGAAACGAAGGATAAATGCAAATAAGAAAACCCTTTTAAAAAGGACAGAAGTTTTGGGTTAGCGTGATGGCAATTTAGAAAGTTCAGTTTAAAAAAGGTATAGATTGTAAATTGACGGCCTATCAAAAAATCAAATACATCTAGCCAATACTGGTTTTTTCCATTGTACTCGAGCCTAATTTGAATATCTGGGGGTTGGGTTGAACCGTTGATTAAAATTTCCCAAAGGTAGGAAGATTTTTTTTGAATTCGAAATATTTTGGGATTGAGAGCAGGCGGGAAAATTTTTAATTATTTAGATAAGTGACCCAATTGCGCGATCTGTGTTAACTACGGCTACGTTTTTTGGGTTTTTATTCTCATTAATATAAGTTTGTTCGATATAAAAAGGTTTTAAGTTAAACTCAAAAGAAAAAGTCATATTAAAAATTTCCCTAAAATGTCTCTTCTTTTTAAAAGAATCCCCCCTTCTAACTTACCCCTGAAACCCCACGATAGGGTTGAAAAAGATCGACCATACCCTTCCCCTTCTTAGGACATTCACAAAAGGGGTTTAATCTTTTGTTGATTTTTTGCTTGGTAAAATAAAATTAGTTAAATGGAAGTTTCTGGTCCTGCTTTGTTTCCTCCCACACTCTTAGGTAGGCAAGACGGTGAGGGAGCGACTTTAGGTGGAGGTAACTCACAAGTTGATGCCATGAAGTCTATTACAAATGATACATCAGAATGCAATGTATCAGGTATTATGGAATGTCTAGTATTCCATGTACCCGACACACCATCTTGGAAAATGAATCTTTTGACTGAAGGACAAAACACAGTCAGTTAAAAGACGCGACCGCAGTATTAAAAACTATCATTCTTTCAGTGTACATTATACTTAAGTTTAATGTTCAAGCTACTTGTCTACTAGTAGATTAAAATGTTTGAAAACTTACCTGTAAACAAATTTTAAAAATCCCAAATCCCACTTTGTTCTGTAGCGAATGGTATGGCAACAAGTGGTCAAGTGGTCAAGCATCAACAGTCTTTCCTCAGTACTTCAAGGTTTTCCCTCGATTTGAAACAATAAACAGAACCAAAATATCGGTATTCCATATTACCCGAATATTCCATAATACCCTACTCTCATCTTCCTAATTTGTTTAGTGAGCGGCCACATAAAAGTTCTCACTTTCGTCAGGATCAAAAGATTTTCCGGAAGTGCCACTGGTGTTATTCCGAGCTGATCTTTCCTACCCATATCTTGACTTGTTTGGATTTTCAAAAGGACTGGGATCTTCTGGATCCTCTTCTGTTTTTGGATTCGTGGAGATTGTTTAGCATTGCTAGACAATCTGGGATTAGTTACAGAAACAAAATCAACAATTGTTACGGGCTCACACGTCTTTTCTTTAACATGACCTCTGGGTTCTTTGAGGGCCAAGATTAATGGCAACTCTTTTCCAGCAAAACCCAAAAAGAAACGTGAAGAAAAAATGCAAATAAGATAGCTTCTAAATAACAAAAAATTTTTAAGAAGTCGTATTTGGGAATTTGGGGAATGTTATGTGTGAAAAAAGATACAAGCGTGAATTGACAGCCAATTGAAGTTACCTTGAAGATTAAGCCATTAGGTCCCAAAGGGGCATACCATTGCACACCCCGCGCCCAGACGCCTCTTCATAAAAAATTGAAGCTAAAATTGGGGTTAAAAAGGGAGGACTGACTATTTGTTTTAGGGCTTGGAATATTTTAAAAAATTTAGATTAAGCGGGGTTAAATATTGATAGTGGTCCAAAATTACGCGATTCGGTTTTTTATTACTGTGTGTTTGTTCGTGGTAGATTCTTTCTTAACTATAAGCATCTAAATTGTTATACGCTTAAGTTACATTCTTAATAAAGTCATATTAAAAATTTAAAAAAAGTCAATTTTCCCTTTTTTAAACCCTACACCTCTAGCTCACCGGATAATCAAAGAAACGGTCACCCTTGGGGGGGCCCTTTAATAATATAATTTCTCTCTTTTTATAGATTTTAGTATTTGCAGATTATATTTTATGTAGCAGGATTCTTAAGTTGGACTGAGTTTATATCTTAAAAAATATTACCAATTAAATTGCTGAAACGCATCCTCCTTTGAAATAAGACCCTTGAGATGCAACATACTTTTGCCATCGCATGTAAATTTCCTCGAAACATTTCTGGAATCCATTTTTAGCCAGGTTCTTTAATTCAGCCTGCGATGTACTTTTAAATTCATTGAAAAAATTTGGGACGACCCTTTAAAAAGGACGTGCTAGTTCAAAAAATATTCTAAAGTTTCAGGGAGCGAAATCAGTGGATTAAGAAGGATGGGGTAAAACAGTTGCTTTTATTTTCACCCCGTCGTTGTTTGCAGCATATGCTTACGTATCGCCCCAGAAAACTTTTCCTATTTTTTTCATCTGTACGGGAAGTCTATGGACGTCCAGAGGGTTCATCATCTTTGACACTTTCCCTGACTTCTCTGAAACGTCGATGCAGTTCAATTTCGCAATAATGTATCACTGCCTTAAACATGCTTCAACATTTCGTAAGTGTCCGTAGCATTCTTTTCCAAGCCAATATAAAATTTGATATTATTCTCTGCTCAACAAACGCAATTTCTTTCAATCTCACCGGCTTCTAAATGCATTCACCTACAAAATACGATGCCGAGGCAAGCCACTAACCACGTGATTTGGGTAAGTGAGTGAGTGGATATTTACGTCGCATTGTTTAGCTACAACAAGGACTTTCACGTGATTTGGGACAAACTTTTTTCAGAAAAAGGGAAGAATGCAGTGACTCAGAAATGTTATCATAGTAGCTCTACTGCAAAAGTTTTTCACGTTACAGGCTCATTCCGGGAACTTTTGAATCCTACCTCGTTTAAATATCCTGCAAACACAAAAAGAAATGGAAAACTTAAGACATCCTGCCTTTGAATGCAGTGTTTTTTGCCCCAGTGGGCAAGGAGAAACATATTTCTCACAACAAATGGTCTTACAAATCTAACTAATTTTAGAGGATTTTCTAAATGATTTTCTTTTTATAAATTAACCCTAAAAATATTTTAAAATCATATTACTAGAAAAAAAAATGAACATATAAAGGGTTAAATGACTATCACGAAAGATTGACTTGTTCAAGGAAAATAACATTTACCTTGGAATCATTTTCAGTTAAAAATAATCTTCACTGAAAAGATATGAAAACATTACTTATACCCCATTTTATGAATCAAAAATACATCTTTCCCTTTAAAATATAAACTTATTTTCCTCATTATAAATTCTCTGACAATGAAACGAAATATGTATTAAAAATCTAACTACAAA
>BMAV01001828.1:0-83818 GCA_019973955.1 Trichonephila inaurata madagascariensis
TCCCCCGCGTCACCAGGTTTATGCAAGAAAAAATAATGGGTTACCACCGGATAATCCGGAAGCATATAGATTTGCAGTAGACTATAGAAAACTAAATTCGATCACAAAGTATCCGCGATACCCTTTACCGTTAATAGATGATTTAATAACGAACATCCCATATACAACAATAATGTCATCTCTTGATCTAAGAAGTGGGTACTTTCAAATGGCAGTAAACCCCAGTGATATTGTTAAGACCGCATTTGTAGTAAAAAGTGGCACTTATGCTTTCAAGCGGATGCCATTCGGTTTATCAGGAGCAGCTCCCAATTTTCAAAAGGCAATTGACATAATCCTAAAACCGGTGATAGGGAGGTTTGTGAGTGTTTATATGGATGATGTGATTATCTCATCTCCATCATTCACTCACCATGTTGAGCATTTAAGGAAGTTTTTCGTTGTTGCAAGATGCAGGATTGACATTAAATAAAAGAAAAATGTAAATTTGGGTGCGATGAATTAAAGTATTTAGGATTAATTATTAGTAAAGAAGGAATTAAACGGATGAGACAAAGGTTCGAGCCATACTAGAATGAAACCAACCCGTAACTCAAAAAGAGGTGTCCAAGTTTTTAGGTATGTCCCAATGGTACGCGAAATTTATTAAAAATTATGCGGATCTTTGTGAGCCACTTTATAATCTTAAACGTAAATTAAAAAAAATTGTCTGGTCCAATGAAGCACAAAAGGCATTCGAAGACGTCAAGGCGGCGGTAACAAAAGCGCAAGTTTTAAAATTACCAAACTTTCAGGAGCCATTCAAGTATTTACAGATGCCAGTTCGATCGGTTTGGGAGCAGTACTTAATCAACAAAACAGACCCGTTGTATTTGCTCCACGTACACTGAACAACGCAGAGAGGAATTATACAGTAACCGAAAGAGAATGTCTAGCAGTAGTATGGGCGTTGAACAAATTCAGAACATATTTAGGAATATTGCCCATTAAAGTAATAACGGATCACGCTGCCTTAACACGCCTAACACATGGCAAAAATTTGTCGAGTAGGATGATTAGATGGGCACTCAAATTAGCAGAATTCAATATAGAATGGGAACATAGACCGGGAACTCAAATGCAGTGTATATACTTTCAAGGAATCCTGGGAAAGTATAGTGGGAGAAAAATTTAATTGTGCCATAATCAAGGATTTAGTACTTACTTCGCGGGAACAATTAATAACAGAACAGAAAAATGACCCAGAATTAGGTCATATCTATAGATATTTAGAAAACCCGGAAGATAACTCGGTTAATGCAACGATATGAGAATTGGTCCCACGATTTCAGTTTAATTGAAGGATTGTTATTTTATGCAAAACACGCAACGTCATTAGGTGAAATGCGTGTATACATTCCAAAATCTTTAAGGAATGAAATAATGAGAGAATTTCACGACAGGCCAATTGCTGGACACTTAGGAAGATTTAAAACGTATCATAAAATTCGGGACGTTTGTTATTTCCCGTACATGAGAAAATTCATTGATCAATATGTCTCTACATGCCATATATGCCAGTTAATAACTATAAAAACGCGTTACCAGCTGGTCGATTAAATCCAATTATATCAAATTATCCAAATGAGATAGTGACGTTAGATTTGTTAGGCCCGTATCCTATATCGAGAATAAGACGTAATCGCTATATTTTAGTAATAACCGATCATTTCAGCAAATGGGCTGAAATTATATTTAAAAGGCGTCATCTCGTATAATAGATATTTTTTGATAACTTTATATCGCTTTATGGAGCTCCAATAAAATTAATAAGGATAATGGTCCCCAATTTATATCCGAAATTTTGAGCACTTATGAAAGATTAGGCATAAGGAGGAAGACTGTGCATAAGACCACAAGCAAACCCGGACTGAAAGGGGTTAATCGAGATATAGTAAAAAATGATTGCAAATTATGTTAATGATCAACACGATATTTTGGGATCATTACGTGAGTTTGCTTTCCCGCTATTCGTACGGCGGTGAATGAAACAACGGAAAATCACCTGCTGAATTATTTTGGTCGAAAATTGATTACCCCATTTCAAAAATTAATTATGACCCTCGGAAAGTTCAAAATTTCAAAAACAAAATATTAAAAAAATATTTAGGAAGCAGACTAAGTACGAAAATTAAACAGGAAAGGTGGAAAGATATTATAATAGACGAAGAAAAGACATAAAATTAAGGTAAATTATTGGGTCTTATTAGAAACACCCCTTTAAGTTCAGCAGCTAACAAAGTCTGCGCCAAATTTAAACAAAAATTGAAGTACCTTATGGAGTATATTTGAAGAAGAAATAACAATAATATTGTAATATGGAAATCAGGAAAAAAAGTAACGGTTAACGTGGATCAAATAAGAATATATCGTCATAGGAAATGTGACGAGGTCGATGGAACAGGTATCCCAAATAGTATAAGATCCAAGTCAGGAACTAGTACTTCGGAAAAAGTACATCAAGGATTAAATGAGTCACACTATGGGAAAGACAAATCTGCGGTGAAACGGTAAGTTAGAGAAAAGGGATTAGCGCCAATCGAATCAATATAAAAATACAGATAGGGGCCCATAAAACGCAGATCACTGGTCAGATCGCTTCCTGTTCTTTTGGGAAAATGACAGGAAAAAAAAAAAAGGTCAATAAGGGGAATAAAGAATCAGGAGAGTCGGGGCAAGTGGACCACAGAAAATGGCCAAAAAAAACAAAAAGAACTTTTTCATCCAGTACTTTTTTAGAAGTGGAAGAACAAGACAAAAACAACTGAAGTTCCGGGATGGCCCGAAACCTGGGCCCGCGAAAAAAGAACAGGAGTCCCGACCGGCCAAGGGCAACGGGAAAAACAAGAAAAGCCGAAAAGGGATTACAACCCCAAAACCAACAACAAAAAAAATTCCGGGCAGCTGGGGAAAAAAAAGGGTAAAACCTCATCTTTGGAGTCATGGTGGGAGACCAAAAAAAAAAGGGGTTGTATTGTTTTTTTTTGATCTTAACAAGGGGGGTCAAAAAATTATTGCAAAGAAAAAGCCGGGGGGTTTTTTTGTTATAAAAGCAAAAGTAAAACCCCACAATGAGTGTTTTTTAATTTTTGAACTTTTGACTTTTTAAAAAAATTTTTCTGGAAAAAACAAAATTGCACATTTTTTTTGCTTCGATAGACTTCGTGAGATGGTTCCTGGTTATTTGTTAAAATATTTTAAAAAAATGTTTGTAATTGAAAATTTTATATATATGTTGTTGTATTTTTCCCGTATTTGAGGCATCGGGTTAGGAAACCGGCGTAGCAGGGAAACAATAAAAAACGGACCCTTATTTTTTTGGGGAACCGTTTGGGGGGATGAAAGAAAATTTGGTGATTTAAAATAATATATAATGAATAAATATTGTAAACTTATTATTATTAAACAAAATTGGAAACGTAATTTGAATTTTTTTGGGGAAGCCCTGAAAATTGTAGAAATGAAACCAACACGAAAAAAGGGGAAAAAAACCCCACCCTAGTGTGATAAGTGAAAGTTTGTTTGCCCCCGGAAAATTTTTGAAAAATTTAAGGATGAACAAAAAAGGGATTAAAAAGTGAGGGGGAAAAAAAATTAAAAGTAATTATTTGTTGGCCCGTTAATGGGGGTAAAATTTATTGTCACGAGTTTAAATTTAAAAATTGTTTTAAATTAAAATTTTTAAGATGGTAATGAAAAAAAAGCAAAAAAATTTGGAAATTATAAAAGTTAAAAAGGATTTGATTAAAATTTTAAAAAAAACCCCGAAAGCGAGGGGAAACGAAATAAGATTTTTACAGAATTTTTAACATTAGAACCTTTAAAAACACGTTTCTTTGGAGGGGGGTTTGGGCGCCCTCCGGGCCCTTTTCCCCAAAATAACCCAAATTTTTTACGGCCACGATTAATGCAAAACCTTTCCAACCCCAAACCAAAAAAAAAACGGATAAAATGTAAAAAGAAACTTTAAAAAAATAGGCTTTTTGGGGAAGGAGCACAAGTCAGAATAACTTTGGGGGAACTTCGGATCATGTTACGTCCCCATAGCTCGGGAAAAATACGTTCATATCAAAAATTATAAGAAAGTCTGAATCTTCTCATCCCCAAAGTTACGTTATAGGTTCCCAATCGATGAAGGAAGGGTTCAAAAAGGTAATATTTTTTTATAGGAATTAGATTAGTCAGTTAATTTTATAATTAAGATAAGGATCTTTGGGGGCGATCTGCTTAATATAAGGTTTTAAATTTGGGGGTTTCTCTCACTTTAAAAAAGTTGTTTAAAAAAATAAATTTTAAATTATTTTAAAAAAAGTTGTGAAAAATCCAAAATGTCTCATCATTTTGATAACCCCACCTCTACTTACGCGGATCCTTAAATTATACGAGGGTAAAGTCTCAAAAACGCAAACTTTTTTTCCAAAACCCCTCCTCTTCCATATTTTTTTCCAAACCCTAACCCCAAATGAACATATAGCCTATTTTTTAAAACACCAAACCCATCACTTAATATTAAATTCCAAAACTAAGTCATGAACACCAATCAATTTTTATCAAAATCTAACGTAATCTTTCACCTAAATACCAAATTTAACATCACAAATCAATAAACTTATATATCCGAACAACATCTTCAAAAGTTAGACTCTCAAAATCAATTTCTACTCTACATCATACAGCCAATTCCCCTTTCTTTTAAATTAACAACAACCTTTTTCATAAAATTTTGGGAAAACAAAAGAGATTTTATTAAAGAACAAGCATAATCAATTAACTGTGAAATATTAAAAACCCCCAGTCCAAAAAAATTTTTTTAAATTAAAAACGAAAACGTATCCATATGAAAATATATACTGAAATAATTAAAAGAAAAAAAAACTGAGTACACTAAAATCAATACAAACATAATCAAACAAAAGAAATTGGAAACATGCAACAGTTAAAATGATGAATAAATATAATATTAACAAAGAGCTTAATAAAAAAATACATTATTAACCACTGAACTTTCAAAAAGTGTGTGTGTGTACTTATGTACGCACGTAAGAATTTATACTTCTTTGGCGTAACAAGATTAAAATATTTCTAAAAATCTTTAGCAGGGCAAGCTGGGAAGATGAAGTTAGCTGAATGTGACACCTGAGACCTCATGTTGAATGTCTCGGCGGGAAGAATCGTTCCTGAGAAAAAAGTAAGACATCCACCTGAAAAGCCCCGAAGTTATGGTCATTTTAAAATAATTAAAACATTTAAAACAATTTAAAAAAAGATAAACGAGCCTTACAGTAGTCGTACATGTTGTGTAACATCTGACATGTTATATTAGTAAATACGGAATAGTAACTTATATCCCGAAAAAAATGAATTGGGTATGATCGGAAATATTTTTCTATGGAATAATTATATCTTTAATGAAAATTTTATTTAATTAACACAATAAGTAATGTGCAATTTTTTTTATCAAAAATAATTATTCTTGATCAATTTGAGGAAGAGTGGAGACAATAGACTTATTATAACTAAAATATAACACATATATTTGTGTGATTTCAAAATAACAATAACATTACCACTGTTAGTTGCTGAAACATTTTGATTTGTGTTGATTTCGAGCTTTAAAAAAAATTCATCATTCAAAAAAGCCATAATTGGCTCAAATTTTGTCAAACTGAAGTGAAATTCACCCCTCAAAATCATGGGAAGCGAGTGATAGTTTCTTTAAAAGAGTAGAACCACCTTCGGTATATGGTAAAAGTACAAAATGCAGGAAATCTTTAATTTTTTGTACCGTTTGATTTCAAGAAATGTATGCGACCACCGAAATCATTGTTTGTCCATTTTCAAATAAGTATTCTGCTGCACATATGTCCCCCAATATCGTTACTAACAATACCCAGTCCACTTGTTTGACCATAAGTAATGTTCATATGAGGAATCACAACATGTGAGTTGTTCTGTTTGCGATAGATCTCTCTCGCAACACCAGCTGCTCTGCAGCCCGGTCGTTTAAACTGTACGCAGCAATCAAAGTTAGGTTTCGAAACACGTTCGTCATAATCTAACCACGCCTCTGACAACATGAGTAACGAACATTTTATGAAATAACGTCGTCAAAATCTGTTTTGCCCCTCTGACAATTGAGCGTAAGAATTGCAAGTATATTCCGGGATAAAAATCTAAGACTTGCTGGTATGTGCAAAAGGGATTTAGAGTATCATTGGGTGGATGACCAGAGTATCTAGTTCTTCCGAGCTATAACCTCTTATCTTTAGGATTTTGAGTGACTGTGAAGAATTCACTCTTCCCCTTTGTTAAAATAAAAAATGTATATAAAAGTAAAATATACTTATATGAGGGTAAAAAATTAAAATTAAAAACTACTAAAATGCTTTAAATGCTAGAAAAATATCTTCAAAAAAGGTGCAAGCACTGAGAATGAAAACAAATTTTGATCAGTGGGTGGGTGAGGTGAGCCTTACTAATGAGAATGCAGCTTAGAACTCAGTCGTTGTAGAAATGAGAGAAACATTGAATGATTTGAAATAAGAAAAGCAGCTTTTTTAAAAGCTAATAAAAAAATAAAATACTATTTTAAAAATAGGAAAGAGAGAGAACATGTAAATTTAAATTTGATCTAGACAAATAATTTTCCAGGGAAGATTAAAGTGATTTAAATTAATTTTAAAAATAGCGAGTTCCTGGGAAACGAACCTGGGGCGATTTATTTCAAGTCAGCTATTATAACCATTAGGCTACAAAGGCTCGGGAAGAGTTAAAAAATAAGCTTTTAAGTTGCGTGTGAAGAGAAAAATGAATTTAATTAAGAATTTTAATTGGAGAGGATCCGAAAGAATATTATTGGAACTTTTAAAATTATGATCAGGGATATATTTTTTAATATATAAGATCGAAGGATTATTAGAGTTACCAATTTTTGAAACAAGTTAGTTGCTAATTTTTTGATAAATTGTCTGAAAGACATCATTTTGCTCACGGATCTGAAGTCCTTATTTTCATGAACCATCGAGCTTTTAATAATTTTCTGAGAATGATGCTTTCAGAAACTTCAATTTGATTAATATGAATTTTAGTTGCATGTACCCAGATTGGTGCAGCATACTGGTTAAAGGAATAGTGTGTAGATAAGCAATTTATTTTGTCTGCTCTAATATAGAGATTCTAACAATTAAGAGGTAGATTTTACAGACCGATTTTGAACTTAGAATCAAGTGCTCGAGTGCGTGATGGCTACTAGAGCTGTACCCCAATGCGGGGTGTACACCAACACGCACTCTCATTGGTCAAATCAAATAGCGCAAGCTTACGTCAGTTCCTGTTACACACATCCGTCCCTTTTTACAAAATCACTCCAACAAATATCCAGCAAGCGAGAGGAAACATGTTACACATCAATAAAATTGAAGCAGGGCACCCAGCCACACGAACCTGGGACTGGTTGTGAACAAACACAAGAGGAATTCATTAGAACCTGTCCGGCGTCTGTAGTTGCTAATGGAGCAGCGCTAGCTCTTAAAAGGAAGATGAAACTAACTTTCATCGAGAAGGAATAAGTGTAATGTGTAAATGGTAATGTTCATCCCAACCATACACATAGTAGTAGGTGATCTCAAAGTTTCATCCTTCTATCTCTGTAATATTTTTACGTCATCAAAAACCCCATAGGAATAACATGGGGATTCTAATTTTAGTGATAAGGCCCCCTTCAAGGGCACTATCTACACAAGAATTATAATAGATAAAACCCCTCCACAAGGAGAACCTATGGTCCGAGTTTCATTAACGAATCTCAAAAATCCTCAGTGCTATGAGGAATTTAAAAAAAATAAAGCATTCACCTACAGATCGAGATGTCCCCGGTTCAAACCCGGGTGCCTTTTTCTTCAGGGAAGTGAGGAGAAATATATTTTTGAGAAATTCGAAGGTGGGAATGATCTGTCCTGTTCTGCATATTTCTAATCAAAGCATTTTCGTATCCGTTCCTAAGGAACGCAAAACAAAAATTATCTCACGTGGGGGTATAGCTCAGTGGTAGAGCTTTCTATTGCAGATCAAGAGGTCCCGGTTCAAACCCGCGTGTCCTCTTCTTATGGAAAGTGACGAAAATTTTTTTTGAGGATTTTGAAGACAGCAATGATCTTTTCCGTTCTGTATATTTCTAGACAAAACATTTTCGTATCCGTTCCTAAGGAACACAAAGCAAATATTCGCTGACGCGGGTGTATAGCTCAGTGCTACCGCATTCGACTGCAGATCGAGAGGTCTCCGGTTCAAACCGGAATGCCCTTCTTCTGGAAAGTGAAGAGAAATATTTTCTTGAAAATTTCGAAGGCAGGACTGATCTGTCCCGTTCTGTATATTTCTAGACAAAGCGGTTTCGTATCCGTGACGGTGTGCGCACGCATTGTAAATATTTAAACTCTTTATATTTCTCTAACGACCCAAAAAAGAAGTATAACTTCAAAAATCATCGTGCACAACAATTTGCCTCATAATTATAAAAAAACACCTATGATATTTATCCTCTAAAGATAACACACACACACATACAATACAATATAAATTTGCGGCAAATATCAATATAAATAGAACGAATCAGGGGGTAATACAAATTAAACACTAATAAGAAAATACGCAAAAGAAAAAAAAATACATTTTAGAGACATAAGAAAAATTTTTTTGAAGTTATACTTCTTTTGGAGCGTTAGAGAAATAGGATGAGGGGGAATTTTTACGAAACGCGTGCAAACCGTCACGGAAGTGATGCACACCGTCACAAATTAACAGAACGGGACAGATCATTGCCACTTTCAAAATTCTCAGTAAAATCTTTCTATTCACTTCCCTGGAGTAGGGGAAACCCGGATTTGAACCTGAGACCTATCAATCTGCAGTCGAGTATCTTACCACTGAACTATACACTCAGTGTCAGGGAATCTTTGCTTTGCGTTCCGTAGGAACGCATACGAAAATGATTTAATTAGAAATATATACAGAACGGGACAGATCATTCTCACCTTCGAAATTTTCAAAAAAAAATATTTCTCTTCACTTGACTAAAGAAGAGGACACCTGGGTTTCAACCGAGGACCTCTCGATTCTGCTGTCGAATGCTCAATTACTGAGCTATAGCCCAGCGTAATGTAAACCTCTGCTTTGCGTTCCGTAGGAACTGATACGAAAATGCTTTGTATAGAAATATACAGAGCGGGTCAGATCATTCCCGCCTTCGATAATTCTCAATAAAAAAATATATTTCTCTTTTTTTTCCTGAAGCAGAGGATACCCGGGTTTTTACCGAGGACCTCTCTATCTGCACTCGAATTCTCTACCACTGAGCTATACCCCCACGCCAGGTAATCTTTGATTTGTGTCCCTTAGGAACGAATACGAAAATGCTTTGTCTAGAAATATGCAGAACGGGACAGATCATTCCCGCTTTCGAAATTCTCAAACTAAATATTTCTCTTCACTTCCCTGAAGAAGAGGACACCCGAGTTATAACCGGTGACCTCTCGATCTGCAGTTGAATGTTCTACCACTGAGCTAGGGGGTGGGATCACTAAAGTTAGAATCCCTATGTTTTTCTTATGGGGTTCGATCTTTTGATGACGTAATGATATTACCGAGATAGAAGAATGACACTTTGGGATCACCTACTACTCTGTGTATCGTTGGGATGTACGAGACCATTTACGTCACAGTTGTTCCCATCCACGGGGAGTTAATTGCGCTTTCCTTTCCCGAGCTAGCACAACCCCATTTGCAACTACATACTCCAGACTGGTTCTAATGGATTCCTCATGTGTTTGCTCACCCCCAGGCCCAGTTTCGAGTAGCTGGGTGCCATGCTTCTACGTTATTTAATTGTTTTAAGTGTTTTAATTATTTTAAAATGACCATAACTCGGGGCTCTTCAGGCGGATTTCTTAATTTTCTCAGGAACGATTGTTCCCACCGAGTCATTCAATATGAGGTCTCAGATGTCACATTCGGTTCATTTCATCTCCAGATACAGTCTGGAACCCCCCATGTTATTGGTCCTGTTGTCTCTGCGCGGTGGTGTTTAAATTTAGTTAAATTGTGATTATCTCAGGTTTGGCAGGTACGATTGACTGAAGGTTAGTATCGTTCAATTCTGCTCGTGACCGCCTTTCGTCCTTGGCCCTGTTTGCCTTGCTAAAGGTTTTTAGAAATATTTTTTCTTGTTACGAATAGGAATTAACACCTGCGTACATAAATACACACACACTTATTTTTTCTTTTCCTTTTTCCTTTATGAACATCAGTTAACAAAGCGAGTACCAAAACTTGACAAGACACATTATCAATAACCTTTAGAGGACGGCTGGTCGATAGTGACACCAAAAAGAATAGCCCCTTAAAGGACGGCGGTGGTAGGAGTAGCGACCAAGCTCTTCTTTCCCCCCTTTAACAGCTTTCGGATCACTGTGGTTCCTATTAGAATCCAGGGACATCATCACTAGACCGGTCTCTTTTGTATTGAGAGGGCGGAGTGGTGTTCCCTCTTTCCCACTTATGTAGAATTCCCTCTTATGCCCTTTCCTCACTAGATTTAATTTTTACACAGTTGTTATTGTAAGTGGTTTTTTCTCGCCTTTATTTATTCATCTCTATATTTTTCTCAGTTTAAATTAACTTGATTTCTTTAAAAAAAAAAAACTGAAGAGAAAATGCCAAAACGGAAAAGAGGTCTGGGAAAATCCACAAACATTCCATAATGCAAAAATTTTGCTATTTACTGGAAATACTATGATAAAGAGAGCAGCTGAATTGTGTGACGGAAAATGATATATATATATATATATACACATATATATATATATATATATATATAATTGCATTTTTAAAAACTCTATTGTGAAAAAAGTTACTGATGAAACAAATATATATGCCGCTCATGCATTACAAAATGCAACTCCTTCAAATTCGAGGAGACTTAACCCGGCTTGGACTCAAACTAATGAAGTGGAGATGATAAAATTTCTAGCATTAATCCTGTTAATGGGACATATAGAAAAAGACAATGTAAAGGAATATTGGTCAATAGATCCAATGCTGGAGACACCGTTTTTTAGAACTGTGATGCCGAGGGATAGATTTTTAAATTTACTTTGGTATTTACATTTTGAAGATAGTAATAATATTCCAGATTCCACGCGATTTCAAAACACATGTTTCCCTAAGAAAAGGAAGATATTCGTTATTTGGGGACTTTCAAACCCCCCTAGAAAGTTCTACAGTATTGGATAATTTTTTTTATAAAAATTATAGTATAAGTTTCTTTTATAATAATAATTTTTTGAAAAATTTTGCAAAATGCTCTAAAATCTATCTGAAAAAATAAATATAATCAGAACGTAGTCTAACAGATATAGTTATATTTAAATTAAAATAATATGTTCGCTCTCTTTTTTTTCGCCTATTTATTCGTGAGTCACGCATTTTATGGACAATAGTTGAAAGAAAGGAGTGTTCTGGGGCGCTCTAAGGCTATTGAACGTTTGAAACTCTGAATACAGAATTTGATGGTTCTTGTAAATGAACATGGAAAGCAAGTCGTAAATTTTTTTTTATCGACAAAGAAAGCTTCTCCCCCTTGATTATCGTTGATTCTTCAGTTTTTGGTCATTGTTGATTATCATATGCCTTTTTTTTGAAAAGAAAACCAAGTAATCTGCCTTCTTGAAAAATCTTCGGGTTGCTTTCAAGTACCCGGGGAAAACTTTTTTCTCTTATTGCCGAAATTAAATTTTTCAAAAGGGCATTTCCTTTTCTGTTAAAATTGTCGGACATGGGGAAAAAAAGAAACTATGAAAAAATTAAAAGCCCTCCTCTATTTCCCCGGTCTTTTGGGGGGACGGTTTAAAGAAACAAAGGGGGATGCGTATTTAAAACTAAAGTCTTTCTTCTTTTTTGAAGAAAAAAGTTGTTGCCCGGTTATTAACCCCCAAATTAAAGGGGATGGTCGTTGAGAATGAAATCTTTTGAAATTGTTTTGAATGTTAAATCGAAGGGGGTTGGGCCTTAGTAAGGAATGTATTTACTCTACCTTGCACAAAATCGGTTCATCATCGCACAAAAATCAGAACATTAATCTTAGAATTTGGCTTTTAAGCAATTCTTTTTGAAATTTTAAATAAAAAATTAAAAATTTCAAAAGGGTAAAAAAAACTTTTTTTAAAAAAATCGGGAAAAAAATTTAAAAACCCGGGATGTTGTCATTACTCGCAAAAGGGAAAAATTCGGTACAAAAAAAGAAGAATATAATCCATGTAAACAAGTATACCGGGGGATCAGAGCTCCTCGGCAAATTAAAAAAGTTTGTAGTCATAATATTTTTCTTTTTATACCAATATTTGGGGGGGGTTTACTATCAAGTATTTAAAATTCAAAAAACGGGTTTTCCCACAAATAAAAACAATTTATTACTGTGTTGAAAAAAAAATAATCTTTTCTTATGTGTTTTAAAAATTTATTTAAAAAGGGAAAAAGTAAAGGGAAAAATTTGGGAAATTTTAAATATTTCATTTACAAGGGGTTTCCCTTAGGAACAAAATAATAAGATGGACCTCGTAATTTAAATAACGATAAAAACGAAAATGAGCTACATTTCCTTTTTTTTCCACACCCCGCAACGTAAGGTTTTGACAATGAGTGTCAGCTCTGTTACATGATGGAACCCCTAATCGGGGTTATTTTTCAATAAAAAACAGAAAGGGCTACAATTGGCACTATTTAACATGTGCCCATTTTTGGGCCAAAAATATTCACATTTTTAGCATAATGGGAAAATTCTCTTTTCCCTCTCAATTATTTCCCACACTAAAAATTTTAATAATTTTTTAGCATATATGGGAAAAATCAAAAAGGGAAAAAATAATTTTAATTTTTGAAAAATACTTGTAAAAAAATTTAAACTTATTCTGGTTTTTTTAGATTTTATAATTCAATAATCAAAACAGAATGGTTTAAAGGTACCATGTATTCTGCAAATATTTTTCAAAAAGAAAAACAATTATAAAAAAAATCATTAACAGTGCATTTTCCCTAAAAAATCAGTTGATTTTTGACGATGTCTATTGGGAAAACTTATGTGTTAAAAACGCAACTTTTAAGCAAAAAATATTTCACGTAATTTTCTCCTTGATTGAAGCCATGCAGTGTTCCCAAAATAGATATTTTCATTTTAAAAAAAAATGACTTCAAAAATTAAAAATTTTAGAATAATTCTTTAACGTTCTACGAAAATCTAAATCTTAATTATGACATAAAAACAAGCAACTTTTTTTTTTTTTATATTTTTGATTATAATTTTTTAAAAAAAAAATTTCATTTTTTTACACCTGCGTAAATTAATTTGTAACCTGCATTTTTGAAAAAAAATTGAATTTATAATAATTTCAATTTTAATGCAATTGAAAAAAAAAAAATATAAATAAATTTTTCTTGGATAAAAAAATTTTTTTTTTGTTAAATTTTTGTACCTTTAATTAAAAAAGAAATAAAGGCATGCAATCTTTATATTATCAGTACTGTTTTATATAATAATAAATTTTTTTATGTTATTTCCCCCAATGCTTTTAAAAATATTGAAGTAAAATCTGGGTGGTGGCTTAAATTATGGGAAATGTCTCTTTTTAAAAAAAAAATAAATTTTTCAGATTTCTTGAACTGAAATCATTGAACTTACACTTATTCCCAAAAAACATGTTTCCCTAAAAAAGGAAATCATATTTGGGTTTCTCAGACGCGGACATCCCTCTCACGGGAATTTACAGTATCTTGTTCTATTGTCCCCCGGGGTTTGTGGGGCCGCGGTAGCGGGGGATATTATCGGATCGTGGCTTGCCTTGCCCGAGTTCGGCCCCAGTGCCACAAACACCCGCCGTGTAGGTTGGCGATGCATCTAAATCGTCGAGCTGAAAAGTCCCCCCGTTGGTGTGGTAGTTAGGGGAGGGGGGCCATAGGTGTACGTCACTTGACCAGGTTAAAAAATTTCGGGGCCGTCGCCAAAAGCCCTCTTGACTGAACATGCGATGTTAATTTTTCAATCAATCAATCAATAAACCGCCGGTGTACGGTAGCATCAATCAGTGAAAAAAAAGAGGGAAGTCAGCGTGGCTAAAAGTGCCATCCTGTGGAAAATTTTCGACTGAAAACCGCCGTCTCCAAAAGGATAATTCATACACTTCGATAGATAAATATATATATATATAACCATAGAAAAAAAAAAAAATTGATAGGGGCTTTTTCAAAAATGAACCCATTTTTAAAAAAAATATATCAAATTTATCCGACTCTTAAAACCCAGAGTACCGAAAGGTTAAAGCGCAACATCCCGTCCAAATTCGCGGTTGGGGAATTAACCGCACGGGGGGTTTTAAAGGAAATGTTGGGCCGAGTGACGGGTCGCCCATTCTCACTCGTCCGTTTTTTCCCTCTAAGTTGTTCGTTTTGTAAATACAAAAATTTTTTTTATGAAAGGAATCAACAACAAAACACACACACACATCCTGTTGACATGTGGGGGAAATTTTTTCCTTGGCTGTTCAACATGTTGTACCCTATAACTAACTCTTGGAAACCCTGTGACTCTAAAAAAGGCCCCCTCAAATTTTGGTGGTAGCTTGTGAGAAAAATTGGTTTTTTAATTGGGTTTTTAATAAAAAACAAAACCCATCTGATAATCGTAAGATGCGATTTGGTTAGTTATTGTTGCGACATACCCATCCTGTGATGACTATGTCTGGTGGGAATCCGCGAAAGATACAGGTGTGGGATTATCTAAAATGTTTGAAAACTTTTGGGGATTCTTAACACAACTTTTTTTAAGAATAACTTAAATTTTTAATTCTAATTAAAAATTTTCTTAAAGGGATTTAAACCCCCAATTAAACCCTTTTATATTAAAGAAAGATCGCGAAAACCAGACCCTTTATCTTAATTATATTTAATTAACAGCCCAAATCTAACTTTTTATACAAAAATAATCCCTTTTTATGGATTCCCCTTTTCTATCGATTGAGGAAATTTCCCTATTATATTTGATAATAGGTGAAAAATTTGGGGTTTTCTTAATATTTAATATATTAAATTACGATGAGCGTACCCTTTTTCTTAAAAAGTTGTGGGACGTTTTTAACCCTTTTATTCCAAACAATTTCCGCACTAAGTTATTCTAGGCTTGCCTTTCCCATTCTCACAAATTTTTCTACCCTTTTTAAAAGTATATCCCTTTTACATATTGGGATCCTTTTCCTTTTTGGGGGATTGGGTTGGAAAGGTTTTGCCATTAATCGGGGCCCGCCAAAAGAATTTTTGGGGAGTTTTTTAAAAGAAGGACGGGAACGCCCAAACCCCCACCCAAAGAAAAAAAACAACCTTTTAATTCCCAATGCCCTTAATAAATTACGGGGCCTAAATTTTTTTTTCTGAATCTTTCGCTTTCTAAGTTTTATTTTAAATTTTTAATCTTAAACCTATTTTAACTTTTAAAATTTTCCCAAAAAATTTTATCTTGACTTTTTTCATTACTCATCCTAGAATTAAATTTAATATTCAATTTTTAATTTTTAAAATTTTAAAAACCCCGTGACAATAAATTTTACCCCATTAACTAGGCCAACATTAATAATTACTGTTTTAATTTTCTTCCCACTCTCATTTTTTTACATCTATATTTTTTAAAAATTTAATATACATTAAATTTTCAAAAATTTTTTCCTGGGTGCCGCAGCCCCAAAACTTTGATCTGTATCATCATTTCATATGGAGCTGGCTTTTTTCCCAATATTTCGGGGAATTTATCATCTATTTCTACAAATTTTCGGGTTTTGTCCCCCTGAAATAAAACCTCAAAATTACTGTTTCCAATTTATGTTTACATAATACCAATAAGTTTTAAAATTTTTTATGCTTATATATTATTTTGAAATACAAAAAATTTTTTCATCTTCATCCCTACATCTGGTTCCAAAAACTTCCCAATGAGCCCCCAGCCCGTTTATTATTATAGTTAGTGCCCTGACTACGCCGGCGTTTCCCTGAACCGAAGTCTCTGGTACGGAACAATCACCATATATATATACAAATTTAACCCCAATTAAAAAACTTAACCAACCAAAACAAAAAACCCAAAAGGGAATTTTTTGCATCTCACGAAGTCACCCGAAGAAAAACAAATGTAATTACAATTTTTTTCCAAAAAAAAAAAATTTTAACGTCAAAAGTTCAAAAATAAATATACATTTTCATTGTAGTGTCAACTTTTGCTTGATTTTATAACTTTTAAACACCCCCCGAGACTTTTTTTCTTTGCAAAAATTTCCCCCCACTTTTTGGGAAGATCATAAAAATAAAACCCAATACAACCTGATTTTTAATATTCGGTCCCCCCAAAAATTGACGTCCAATGATGGGGGGTGTTTTAAAAAAATGTTTTTTCCTCTTTCCCTCGGCTGCACGGGAAATTTCCCCATGATGTTTGGGCTGTGGGGCTTGTAACTTTGTCGGTTTTTCCCCTTTTTTTCCCTTTTGTTTCCCTTTTTCCGGTGGGGACCCCCAAATGGGTTTCTTTGGCGGGGACTTTTCTACCGGCCCCCCCCTTTGGAACCCGGCCCTCCTTCTTGTTTTCTTCTTTTCCCCAAATTTTGGATAAAAAAAGTTTTTTTGTTATTTTTTGGGTGCCCCTTTTGTGCCACTTTCTCTGGGGCCCATTTGCCCCTGTTTCCCTGGGGATTTTTTTCCCCATTTTTTTTTTTTGGGAAATGGGGAAAGGTTTGGGTTCTGCGTTTATCGGCCCCATCTGTATTTTTATATTTTTTTGATTGGCGACTAACCCCTTTTTGCCTTTTAACACGTTTCCCCGCATATCTTTTTTTCCCAAAAAGTGTGACCCTTTTAACCCTTTGATGTACTTTTTTTTAATTACAAAAGCCCGGGACGGGGATTGATACTATTTGGGCTACCTGTTCCTAACTCGCCCTCGTAAAACATTTTCTTTTGACATATTTCCCCTTTTGTTAACGTTAACCGTTAATCTTTTTCGGGATTTCCAAATTAAATATTTTGTTATTTTTTTCCCCCTTTTTAATCCCTTTTAAAAGGGTTCCCAAATTTTTGTTTAAATTTAGCGAGACTTTGTTAGCTGCTGAATTTTAAAGGGGTTTTCTAATAAGCCCCAATCTTTTTCCCCAAATTTTTATATTTTTTTCTTCGTCTAAAAATTTTTTCCCAATTTTTCCTGTTTAATTTTCTTTATTTTAGTCTAGTTTCCCCTGAAAACCCTCTCATATTTTGTTTTTTAAATTTTTTAAAACTTTTCCCGGGAAATCATAACAAATTTTTTTGAAAGGGGGAATTAATTTTCGCCCCAAAAATAATTCAGAAATTGTTTTTCCCCGTTGTTTCTTTTACCCCCAACGAAAAAAGGTAAGAAAAACTCAAAATAAGTTTCCCAAGTATCTTTGTTGACCCACTAACAAAATTTTTGAAAATCTTTTTGTACTATATCCCGATTAACCTTTCAGTCCGATTTGTTTGTGGTCTATATGCAACAGTTTTCCCCCATGCCTTATCCCAATCTTTCATTTAAAGGGGTGCCCAAAAATTTCGGATATAAAGGGGAACCTTTTATCACTTATTAATTTTTTTTGGGAGCCCATAACGCGATATAAAATTATCAAAAAATACCCCCATTATACGAAAATGAGGGCCTTTTTTAAGGGGAAATTTTTCGCCCTTTTTGCTGAAAACGGTTATTATTTAAAAATATATCGATTGTCTTATTCTAAAATATAGGATACGGGCCAAAAATCTAACGTAAATATCTCTTTTTGGATAATTTGTAAAAGTTTAATCGACCAGCGGAAAGGGTTTTTTGGGTTATTTTTTTGGGTTTTTAAATATGTAGAGCCATTTATTGATAAATTTAATTTTTTTGGGAAAGGGGAAAAAATAACAAACGCCCCAATTTTTTATGATACGTTTTAAATTTTCCCCTTTTCCAATATTGGTCTGTCGTGAAATTCTCTCATTATTTCTTTTCCTTTAAAAGATTTGGAAGGGCCTACACTCATTTCACCTAACCATGTTGAGTTTTTCCCTAAAATAACAACCCCCTTCAATTGGGAAATCGTGGGACCAATTCTAAACATTTTTCGTTGCATTAACCAAAGTTATTTTCCCGGGTTTTTCCTAAATATTTTTTAAATATGACCAAACCCGGGGTCTTTTTTTCTGTTCTGTTATTAATTTTTCCCCGGGGAAATAAGTCCCAAACCCCTGATTATGGCACAATTAATTTTTTCCCAATTATTTTTTTCCCCTTTTTTTGGTAAAACATTAGCCACAATATTTAACTTATTTCTGACCCATTTAACCCTCGCAAATTCCCTTTATCTACCTTTTTTTTATTTTGAACCAGCGAGTCTTGAATTTTCAACGATTTTGATCAAAATTAAAATAATTTTGGGGTCCCTTAAAAAAATCAATGAGAATACAGGGGTTTTTTTAAAACCGTCCCATAAAAATGACCAAGCTCTTTCAAATTGTTTTGATGCAAAATATTCAATTCTACAATCCCCATTTTTTGGCAGCATGTGCTTTTAAATTCCCGGGGCTCGCGTTTTTTAATTTTGCTTATAAAAAAATATTTTCTATAAAATTCTTCCGATATAAATGATTTATCTGCTCCGGTGCCCCCGGCTTTCAAAAATGTGTTATTTAATAAAATAGGAACGTGGGGATGTTCTACGGGTGAAAACATTTTTCCGGAGAAAGTTTAAATTCCCTTTTTTGAAAATTTTTGGGGTTGATCTTTAATTTTTTACAATATTTAATCGTCCCCTTTGCACCCCTATCGCCTCGACTGAAATTTTTCACTCGAACCCTTATTTCTACGGTCCCCTATTAAAATTATCATTTCGCCATTTCAAAATTTGGGAAACCCTTTTGTTGAATCTCTGATCTCATTCTAAAAATCTATTCCCCCCTGGGAAACCCCAAATTACTTTGACGGCTATTTCAAAAAAATCTTTTTCCCCGGGGTTATTTGGTCTACGCCCAATCTAAAAATTTCCCCGGGTTTTACCTTTAAATAAAAAATTTGGGGCACCCTATGCGCGTTTTGACCCCCCCCCTTTCAACATTATCATTATTTTGTAAACCCCCCTTTTTTTAATTTGAAAGGAATACCCCCCGAATTTAGCTAAGATTTAAAAAAAGTTGTACCGTGTTCTGTGGATTGCCACTTCCACATAGCCCTTTGGATCTTGGTTCGAGTCGAAACTAAAATATGATCCACCAATTCTCCCTTTGGGGACTTTCCCTTTGTTCTAAATTTCTCCCCAATTTTAATAAATCATAACCGGGAAAATCAGGGGTTCCGATTTTTTCCCCCTGCTTTGAAAAAAAATTTAGCTTGTAATTTTTTTTCCTTTTTTTGCCGGCCGGGGAAAATTTCCCCGCTAATTCAGCCTTGACCCGGGGAAATCCGTGGCGGGTATTTTGCCCCACCGATCCAAATATTTAGTACCAATCGGGGGCCCTTTCCCCTGAGATAAATTTTTTTTAAAGAAAGAATGACGAAATTACTTGGGTTTTTCAAGTAACTGTTTTGGTTTTCTATTGTTTCTAGTAACTCTAAAAAGTTCCCCTGACCCCCGAAAAATTTTATTTTTGGGGAATACGTTACATCCACCTGCATTACCTAAAACCCAAAAATTAAAAAAGTTTTGGGGGATTGCGGGCATAAACCCTCCCCCTGACTATTTTCTTTGGGGATTTGCGTAAGCTTGAGGGTGGGATTATCTAATATAAAGGCATTTTTTTGGGTTCTTAACACAACTTTTTAAAAAATAACTTATATTACTTAATTCTAATTAACAACTTTCTTAAAGGGGAAAAAAGAGCCAACAATTAAACCTTATATTCCAAAATCAGACGCAAAAAAAAGGGTCACTTTTTTTAATTATAATAATTTAACTGTCTAATCTAACTTCCTATACAAAAAAATTACCTTTTTTTAGAGCCAACCCTTTCCCTTCCCAGGTTGAAGAAATACCTAATTTCGTTTTTAGATGAAAAGATTTAGGGCTTTCTTAATCTTTATTATATTCAATTGCGATGAGCGATCCTTCTTCCAGAGCTGTAGGGCTTCCAAACCATTCCAAACAATTCCCCAAAAAGTTATCTCTAGGTTTTCCCTTTTTTCTCATCAAAGCCTATCCTCTTAAAGTATATCTCATTTTTCATATTCGATCCGTTTCCCCTTCTTTGGGATTGGGTTAAAAAAATTTTTTTTCGTGGCCGTCAAAGAACCTTTGGGGTTTTGTTAGAAGAAGGAAAGGGGAAACCCCCACAATGGTTATCAACAGGATGGCTATGTCTCCCAAACCTATAACCAAAAACAACTTTTATTTGACCTTTCTGTAATCCCATGATGGGGATTTTTATTACGTTTTCTTTTTAAAACCTAACATACTACTTTTTTCAGGGGGAAAAAAAAAAATCCCCGACACAGGAATTTAAAAATTTAGGAACATAAAAAATTTTTTTCATTTTGATTATTTTTAAAAACTGCACATTATAGCTGTAATAAAATTTTTTCTAATAATCGTTTTTCCTTCAAGTTATTGGTACGGGGTTTTTTATGACGCCTTCCCCTTAGGTGTTTGTTTTTTCATTTAGGGGGAAATTGTAATAATTATTTCCCTTTTCGCGTTTTTAGGAAAAAAGTTGTATGATATTTGGAAACCACGAAAAGCACTTTGAAGGATTACTTTGCCAAGACTTATTTTTTTTGAGTATTTTTAAACATATAAAAAAAAAAATGAAAAAAGTTTTTTTCACAATTCTTTTTAAACAGTAACATACAATTTTCATAATGAAACGGTTTAAAAACCGGGAAAGGGGGGTGCGGGGCACAAAAGATCACGAAATCGTTAATTTGGCAAAACCCATTTTTTTTGTTACCAAAAGAAAAATTCCCAAAAATCCTTGAAAGTAGGTAAATTTTCTTTTTTCTTAATTAAATTTTTAACCGGAATCAAGATTTTTTTCAAATTTTCAATAAAAAAAATTAAAAAAGGATTGGGGGGACTCAATCAAAACCCCCCCTCACAATTAACGGGTATTTTTGGGGAGTGTATGCACCGGGGTAAAACATTTTAAAAATTTTTTCTAGCCTTAAATATTAAAAATAACACTAAATTTTCCTTTAATGGAATTTTATATTATTTTTCAATTTCTTAACATTAAAATTTTAAATTTTAAAATTTATTGAGGCTTAAATTTCAGTTTGCTTAAAACCAATTTTAATATGGTATTCATTTTTAAAAATATCATTTTACATTTTTTGTAAACATTGTCGTGCATTTTTGGGTTTTAAACTCCCGAAACCCGCTATTTATTAAGAATGTTTTAGTTTTTTTTTAAAAAAAAACTCTTTTTGAAAAGGGGGGTACCCCCCAGACAGTATAGTTTTAAAAAGTTCTGGTGCACAAGGTATTTTTTAATTTTATTAATACTAAATTAAGAGCAAATTTAATAAGTCTTAGCGACTTCCCTAGGCTGGTCTTGGAAGGAAAATTTTTTTAAAGGGAAGGGGTTTTCGATTAGAAATTGATATCTGAGTACATTTTTTTATATTTTAAAAGACTATATTTTTTTCTTGAAAGCAGCTACCAATTTTCTATGTTTCCCAAATTTAAAAAAAATTTGAGAAAGAAAAAAAAAATATAAATTACTTAAAAATTCATATATAAAATTCAATATACCAATTTTAAAAAATTTTGTACGGTTTTAATAAAATTTAAAATCGTTTTGTAAACTTTTGTGTCAAACTGCATTATTATTTCATTTATCATTTTTATTTCATAAGGGGGGAAGCGCAAAAAATTTTGATTGAAAAGTGGGTCGCCAGTATTGAAAAGTCTGAGAAAAAAAATGTGCTAACACCCCTTTGTAATAATAAACACGCCCCCCTTTTCAGGCCCCCCCATTTTATCAAAAACTCCCTCATTTTGGAATTTCCAAAAAAAACGAAAAACATTTTTCAAAAAGAGGTTATGTCTAGATTCATTTTATGATAGAATGTTTCCCAAATTTTTGATTTTCTATTATCATAAAAAAAAAAAAAAGAAAATTTATTTCTGCTGAGAAAGATGTTATAAATTATTTATATTTGAAAACTCGGTAACCCAAGAAAAATACTTACACCAACTTATTAAAGATGATTTAAATCTATTCTACACAAAATGTGTGATATTAAAACGTTGCAAATTTACAAATTTTTTTTTTACGGGTTTTTAAATTTCCCATTGTTTTAAACTTGTTAAGTTTAAAAATTTAATTCCCATTTTTAAAGATAAAACAGAATAATTTCCCCTTTCTTAGTATTTGTATATTAAAAAATTTTAAGTACAAATAAAATATCAAATTGATAATTTAGCCCATCAAAATATTTAAAAAAAATTTAAAAAAATATTCTTCCATCCAAACACCAATTTATCATTATTATTTTTTTAAAATTTAGATAAGTTAAAAAATTTTTTAAAAAAAATATTATTTTAATGTTCCAAATTTTTTTTCAAAAAGTAATTTTAAAATTTAAATTTTTGACAAAAACGTTTTATAACCCCCTCGAAAAATTAAAAAATTTTCAAATTGCATTGACTTAGAAAGGGGGTGGAAAAAGGGTTTAATTTTTAGCAAAACTTGGGGAAAATTTTTGGGGAAAGTTATGAATTTTTATTGTGACTAAAAAAAGCAAAAAATTTAAAAAGAGCATATAATGTTCATGTGTCATAACAAATTTTAAAACTTTTTTTAATTTTTCATCCGGGTCTTATATAAAAAATTGCTAATGTTTTAAAAAAGAATGGGCGAGCTTTTAACTTTAAAAAATATATTGTATGAAAGCAAAAACATTTACTAAATTTTAATTATAAGCCAAGTAGGGAAAACAGTTTTTCAAAATCCATGCAATTTAATGATTCATTTTTATTTTTAAATCATACGAAAAAGAACTTTAAAAAATAGAGAAATGTTGGGGTAATATATAATCTATACATTTTTTTTCTAATTTGAGAAAATTTTAAGCCGGAAAAATTTTTTTTCCAAGTATGGAAAAAAACTGCTCAATAAAATTATTATAAAAAAAGATTGGGTTTTATGCAAAACCAAAAAAATTTTTTAATGCATTTCTAAACATGGATTATCTCAAAATTTAAAATGTATTAAATAGTAAAATAAAAACACTTTTAAAAGGGAAAAGAAAATTGGGTTCACAGGTTGGGAAAAGAAATTTATTATGCAAATATAGTAGTTTTAAAACATTTTTTTAAAAAAAACTCTGTTTTATTTATTTCCCAAAAAAAGGGAATTTTTTTTGGGGCTTTTAAAGTTGATCTACTGCCTTTTTTTGGGTAACAAGTGTTAAAAAAGTATTATTTAAAAAGGAAAAATTTTGTCTTTTTACATGGCATGTAATTTTTCATTTAAATTAAATATTTA
Organism: Trichonephila inaurata madagascariensis; assembly: GCA_019973955.1. Lineage (NCBI taxonomy): Eukaryota > Metazoa > Arthropoda > Arachnida > Araneae > Nephilidae > Trichonephila > Trichonephila inaurata. Next base: position 23,593 of record BMAV01001828.1, read on the forward strand.
TAAATATGTTTTATACCGTTTTTTACTTTATATTTTATTTAAAAAATTTCAAGGCATTATTAAAAAAAATTGAAAATTATTTAGAATTTTAAAATATTCGTAATGTTAATTGTTTCAAAATATTTCTTGTAATTTAGACAAATTAAAAGACCTAGCAATTTTTATATAGCATCAAATTCCAAATATTTTTTATTCTAAATTTTCATTCCGTATAATATATTTATTTAGAGAATAGGAATCCTATAAAGGAATGTAGATAAAATTATTTTGAATTTCTTTTCCATTAAGTTCCGGGGAATTTTTATTTTTTTAAAATTTTTTAAACAAAGATAAAATTTTAATTATGTAATTTTATATTTATATAAAAAACAAAAAACCCCAACCACCCACAAAAAATTTTTATCACAAATAATTTAATAATTTAAATGTCTCAAATCACACCCCACACACACACAAAAAAAAACATATATTTCAAAACCGTGATTCTATTGGGAAAATAAAATCGTACAGATCGAAAGCAAACTTTTAAACTATTTTCTAGTAGTAAAATTAAAAGTGAAATATGTGTTAAAAAATAAACTTCATATTGCATTAAATCATCCCTTATAACAGAAGATTATCTCTTATAAAATCCATCCTTTTTCTTCTTTAAAAAACTTCTAAATGTTCTTTGGTTCAAGCTGTTGCAGCATATAAGAAAACATAACTAAAATTCAGAATACATACTATAATGTTTCTATGTCTTTAATAAGAATAAAGAAAAGACATCTTAAGAGATTATTATTTCTCATTTGTCATGCCACGTTTCTAAATCTTAAAAATTACAATTGACGCTTTAACATACGGTGAAAGTGTATGTTTTACAAATGCATATTAAAACTTACTTAATGTTGTAACATAGGTAAAAAAGCCCGATAAAATTGTTGCCCGAAAACGAACAATGCATCATTTGAAAAAGGAAAATTCCCCAAAATTTTTAAAAATATTCATAGAACCATATAAAAAAGTTTTAAAATTTTAACAATATTTGTGTTCCGGGAAAATTATCTTTATGTGTCTTTATTTTCTTTATCCCGACAACCTGGGGAAAGGGTTTTTTTGGCTTCATCCCGACAAACCTTGGGAAAGGGAAAACATAACATTAGTTTTTCTTTAAATACAGTTAGATAAAGAAAAATTATTTCATAGGGAAAAAATTCATATCCGCTAAATATAGATATATCAGTAATCGAAATGTTTTGTAAAAAACAAGCAAAAAGGGGGGTTTGTTTTGGGGGGGAGAATAATTAAGGGTTTTTACGCAACATAAAAGGGGAAACCCTCGAAAACATAATTAGAAATTATGTCATATCCATCGCATTGCCTGTGGGTACGAATGCCTTGTCCATCGTTCACTGAACAAATACTGTCAGATACAGATAGAGGAAATCCAATTAATGGTTGCATTGTTTGCTGACTTTAGATACTTTACTATGAAGGCTGATATTTCATTACAATAACCCCAAATGTAGAGGGAAGCTGATTATCGTTAAATATAGATATATATTGGCCGTTTAAATGATTCCTTTTGAGGGTGTTTATAGAAGGTTTTTTTTTTCCTGAAAAAGAATGACATGATGAGAAATATTAATAGCTGCGTGTGCTACTGTTTTTAATATAATTTGTATCTGAATTTCTAATCTGATTTATTAGAGACGAACGTGAGTTGATAATAAAAGAAAGAATCAGAATTAGGAATTGCAATAAGTTCATGGATCTATCTAAGTTTTTATTAAAAGAAAAAAACTTCGAACTTAAAAAATGCAGAAACTACAAAGAAAATAATGATAATAAAGCTTTTATTGTATTATAATTTGTCAAACTATTTGGGAGTAATCTATTCGTAACTTATTTTAACAAACTTTTGTTAAGAAGAAAACTTCTCAATTTATCTAAAGCTGATTCAAATTTTGGCTGGAATGTCTGATTTTCTTTTTCTTTTTAAATTGAAAAGATTTTAGTATAAAAATATATCTCGAAATTATTCTTTCTTTCGATCAGTTAGTCTGCATCACAGATATCAATAAATTATGGACAAGTAGACTATACTAAAATCAAGTTGATTCTGAGTTTAGTTTAATGTAAAAGAGAGGAGAAAAATACGTTTTTTTTTTAATAAAAAAAAAATATTTAAATAGATATGTTCTTATATACAAATTCTACTTATATATTCAAATTCTAATTACATGTTTCATTGATAAAACACAAGACAAATATTTTTACTTATTTTTTTTTTACCTCAAAAAGTTGTTTAAGAATTTTTCATAATGTTAGAAATGACATCAAATTACGACCAATAACAATGACATTTAACAAAAATGTTTATTTTGCATGTGAATTAAAATAAAATTTAACAAAATATTAAATAATTTCATTATTTTAAATAATAATATAAACTTTTATTTCTACTACTATTCATTGAGCAACTACTATTTTAGTATAAGTAGTAATAGCTTTTAATATGCTAATGCACTAGCATTACAGAAATGCAGTGAATTTATTTCTCTTGTTTTAAAATTTCAATCATCTATACATTGAATAAAAACAAAATTATTTCATTTCTTTTTAAATTTAAATTTCAAAATTTCATTTTGTTTTCAATACAACAAAAAATGTTTTTGTTTAAGTAATAGTCTTTTCTGTGCTTGATAATGAAAACTTTATGAGGTATCTTGAATAGTTTCAGACTTTCGACAACAGTCCAGGAGGTAAGTTGTAAATGCATTCTCCTAAAATGATCAAAATGAAATAATTTAAGACTTAAACAAATTAATTTACATTGCAAAATAATATGTAAAAAATGTGAAAAAAAAGTCCTACGTCACTAGATTTATTAAGATATTAATGCTTATATTGACATTTAATCATTGAAACAAATGGTGTAGGATATATATGCAATTCCAAAGCGATTTTACTGACTTTACCTAGAAGTTTTGCGTAAAACGTTATTTACAGTGAGTTTTTCAATAGGAAATAATTTTAGAACAAAACTAGAAAAATAATTTCTGCTCATTTTTAGTAGAATTGGTACTGCAAGTAAATGAATTGAAAAAAAAAAGGGCTGCTAGATATAGCTTCCTCCCCAAACAAGGAAAAATAGAGGAGTGAAATAATTTAAAAATTCAGATATTGACACAACGACATTATTGTTTTCTACTAAATCAAAATTCCATCAGTTTTGATTTGAAAACTTATATATGAAATATAGAAAGCACAAAATAATTATTTTGTACTATTCTTAGAAATATATCCTGCACTCTCTGTTTCTGAAGTCCGATAGAATAGGTAACCATTTTTTAGAATAATTTTGAGTCGAATATTCGAGTCCACTAATGATCGGCTTGTGCGGTTCTGATGTGCATCAAATCTGCCGAAGCCCAAAGCCTGCATGTTGAAACAGTTTGAAAGCATAGAGAACTGCTAGTCCAAGCGTCTTCCTCCTCACTTTAACATGATTTAAAATTACTAGTCTGTCACTAGAAACCTTCGCGTTGCTTCTAAGTGTGACGTTAATAAAAAAATAGATGAATAAATTCTCATTGGATTTTGAACAAATATATTTTCAATCATCAACCTTTTGTTCAAATTTTTAATTCTTTTTCGTCAAACAATTTTTTTTGGTGGTACTGCACATCTTTGACCTTCTAAATTTTATGAAGATATATTAGAATGGAAGAAAATGCCGGCATTTTTATTTTAGTTTGTTTTGAAATTGACTACGCACGCGAGAGAACAGTTACGGGGTTACGCTGCAAGAAAGCATGTGTATAAGACAGTAATTAATTAAGTGGAGTCTATTTGTAAGTAAAAAATGTTATATATCGTTGAAATAATCATTATAAATATCGTTAGAAATGTTATACTCTAGATATAAGTATTGATTGATTGGTTTTATATATTACTCGCAGTTTTATTTAATTATACTTTGCTTCATTCCATTATATATGCGCCTTTTTAAAATTAAACTTTGTAGAGATACTAAAATTTATGTTGCAATTACGTCCGTATTTTTATTTATTTGTAAATATTTTATATGAATTCTTCATAGAGTCACATATAAAATATGAAATATTATACACATTAGTTCTACACAATAATAAGCTCTGTTATGAAGCATTCACAATAAACTCATTTCAACTTCTTCACATAAAATATTAGAAAAAAATCCTCAGAATTTATTTATTGACATCGTCTAGACACATGAAGCGTAAATATAATAAAAAATAGGCTAGACACAGATTGGTAAGAATTATTTTTCTTAAATCATGTGACATCTTTTGTTAGTAAATATGTTTATGATGTGTGACAAAATGCAATGTAAACGGCTTGAGATTTGATTTATTCATTACCTAACAAATGAATTTTAAACACAAAACGATTGCGTCAACGTCAAGATTAGTCATTAAGTATGTTTGTTTCTGTGTTGGATTCAAGTAAAGATCAAGATAAAATTTTGCTCAGTTTTGAAATGAATTGTACAATGTATCAGTTGAAGAGGAAAAAATAGATCCAGTCACTGAATAACTAGGTAACTGTTAAGAAAAATTTCTCATCCTAACTGAGATGAAAGTGAAAACAATCTACATTCATGCTACAATACATTAGTACCGTGATTAATCACCGTAAAAATGTTATGTATGGTACGGATGAAAATATAAATTATCTACAAATTCAAATGACCCTCGTACTCGAGCATTTCATCGAAGTATTAATAAATCTACTTCTGGGCTGGTTGATAAAGTTTAGACTTTCTATCAAAATAACATTTTTAACTCTGGAAACATAACTGAACACATAAATAGAACTGCGGTCGACCGACGTAGAATTAGTACTTTTTGTCCATCTAAGAAATGCAGAAAAACCAAGTACGTTTACGACTACTGGAATAAGTCTATTTGTGGAAAGCACACTTTTGACATATCTTCGGCCTAGTTATCAGAATGCATAATTCCATCTGGGGTGCTTATTTGATATCGGAGTGCCACGTGCCAAGCTGTTGCTTATGTTCGCAAAGATGGGCGGTAACATTACAATATTTTTACCTTGATATTTGTACCGTGAGGTCATGTGTATCGTCATTTGTATCGTTAGGTTCGTTTAAAGAATCGTGTCAAACAGCTTTTGGCACGTAGGTCTGGTTTATCAAATTGGTTTACTTTGTGGAGTTACGTATTCTGATAACTAGGCCGATGATATGATCAAAGTGTAAATCAGCGATACTCAACCTGCTGCCCACGGGTCGCATGTGCCCTAACAGTCTATTCTGCGTGGCTTGGTCATGGCATGTTGCGCTAAGAAATCCAATTATTTAAGAATACTTTTAAAGTTTAGCAAGCAATTCTATCAATCAAGCTATCAGATATGTAAATTTTACTATCGATGTCGTGTTAGTACGAATTGCGATACAATTTTTTTTTCTATTTGTTATTGTTATCGGTGAGTGATAACAAATAACAGTGGAGTAGGTCATATAATGGGCGAAACCAATTTTTCATTAACCCTCATGCCTCCTAAACGAAAAAAAAATATATCTAAAAAATAAATGTTGCTTCAAGACGATGGGATCTTGACTGGTTTGTAGAAAAAACAAGTAATATAAAAAAAAGTCTCTAATTCCTAATTAGATCAACAAAGAATCTCTTATTTTAGCTACTTTTTATTAAATAGTTACAATTAATATAAATATATACATACATATGACAAAATCACAACATTAAATTGTTATTAATTTTTATTAATTATAATTAAAGTACCGTATTGTCATCCAAAACAATCGTGTATATAAATTTCAGGTCAACTAAATACTTTAACACGTGAGAAAAAACCTTTTCAAGTTCTGACACAAGTAACCAAAAGAGTCGCTAAGTCGCCAAAAATGATGCCAATGTGGTTGTATGTATTTGTAATTATTTAAGTAATTAGCTTTAATCAATTAATTTTTATTAATTATTATTATACTATTTTATTTTCATCCAAAATAACCCTACATGTAAAATTTCAGCTCAATTGAGCGCTTTAAAATGTATTTTAATAACAATTGAAAATTCCACCAAGGTAAATAAATATATATATAAATAAAAAATATATAGAGATTGGGATCTAATAGTAGGATATGGACAAGCATGGATCAATACCTTGTTTGATTTGAGGAGAAAATATTGTATTTAAAAAATATAAATTTGCTAATCATAAACCACTTACCACAAATATCTTTTTCTTGAGAATCTCTTTCAAGATGAGATAAACTGGTTTTCTTAATTAAAAAAACTTTGCAACAGCGGCAAAATATTTTGTTGGTGGAATTGTCACAAAATGCAGCGGTTACAAAAGCAATCTTTAAAGTTTGTTACTTTATGTAAACTAATAAACATGAAATTGTTTAGCATAAACATGAATTAATACAGAAATCGTTAGAGTGACTCATAAATGTTTCCGATATAATCTTCACTAATTTAAATTATTTTTTCAGAGATTTTTTTTTTAGTAAAATCCAAAAGTATTTGAATAAATTTTTAAACAAATGAGCACAGACAAGTTTTGACTAATTTTAAGCAATTATTATTGTTTTCAGTCTGAAAATAAGTAAAAACTCTTTGCTGCCATCCCGCATTTCATAAAATTAAAATCTGAAATAAAAATAAGTGAAGCTTTGTCAAAAAAATCAAATTGTCAAAGTACGTGGGAGATTTCCTTTTTTTGACAGTAGAATGCAAATAGGGGCCGGACTTAGGATCATCGATGAGAGGAAATTACCCCATAACTGGGTAAAAAATGCATAAAACCTATTTTTTGTGGGTGGAGCTTGATAGAGTTAAATATAGTTTTATAATAAAATCCAAAGCTGTGTGTTTTTATTTTAATCAATTTTCGGTACTTTTAAATGTCCTTGGTCTTATATCGTTTCTCCTCCTCCCCTCCAATAATCCAAATGTTGGTGCCTGCGTGAAATGGTGGTCATATTAATGTCGGCCTACAGAAAAAAAAGATTGAGTCCCCCCTGGTGGAAATGGTAATTTTTACCATATTTCACACATTTAATTTAAATATTATATAACTTTCCTTAAGACACACAGAAATTTGTTTGAAATAATAATAGGAAATACAAAATATGCATATAAATTTAAAGAGTAACATTGATTTAAGTTCAGTTGTATAAAGTTAAAAATGTTTGATATAATGTCTTTTTCCTCATTGAACTCTCTTTATTAGCAGTTACGAAAATTTCGTCAGAAACATATTGATTAGTAAGACATAATATCAAGTATATTTCATGCTTTAATTTTAGCTTATCTGCTATATATACAACCTCATTAAAGTGATTCTCAAAAAGAAGTTCTTTCAACAAGTAAAGCAATTTGGAAATACGAATGTATTCAAGTTAATTAGAAGTCATTGTGAAGAGCTCTTACCTATTCACTCTTAATGTCGAGTGATTTTGTTCACTCTTTTCTCCATACTCTTTCCTATCTTTTCAAAATAGCTAAGCACATTCAACAATTTCAGCATTACTAAAGATCACATGTTCATTCAATGCTACTTGAGTGTTGAGTTACCATTAGTAAAAATGTTTATCAGTTTGTTTTATAACTGAAATGAAAGATAAGGGTAATTGTTCTTTGTATTTTTGAATAAAATGATATATCCAGTTAATTATCAACTCTTTTGATTTCAATTTAAAATGACAAAAACATCTTAGTGATGGTTGTACTTAATAGTGCGCGAATAGATTCAATAAATATGTAGTTATTACATTATATCATCTTCATTCTTTTCCAAAGGTTGACGGGTCTCTATTCTTCGTACAATTAATGAATCACTGTTATTTTTTGTTTTTAATCAAACTTATAAATTCCGTGTATTTTAGATTTTAATTCTGAATATTTGGTAAAAGCTTTTAATAAACATATATTATTATAACATTTTGAACATTTCAATATTCGTGTTTCTTAGGGCTTCAGTTATTTTGTTCTAATTAATTCTTAGATTTCCTCAATTTATTGAGAAAAACATATTTGTAAGAATAAGTGTGTTATATATGCATAGCTATCTTTGTTATATAGTTTCAAGTATTTTTAATATAAGTGTCTACCCAAAATTCGTAGTTTAAGTGAAAATTTTCGAAAATTCATTTATGTTTTATTTCAAAGCCCATAAATTTAATATTCCAAAAACACTCTGTTTTTGTTTCTACGATATTTAGAAGCAAATTTATAGCATAGTTAGTAAACCGGAAATGAGTTTTACGAAACCGAAAGTATAGATTCATATACAAAATATTTTTAAGATATTGAACTGAAATTTTCAGAACTTGTTTTATTTAATTATATCTGTGTTATGAAACAAAAATCTTAATAATCTCTGTATATATATGTATGTACATTATTGCTTTTTTATGAAAAAAAATCATTAATTGCTTAAGAAAAATCGTGTTTTTGCGTATAATTTGGCATATTTAAAAAACTTTCAGAAGTATTACAAATCTTTTAATTCCTAACTCATATAAAGATGTTATTCACGTACTGTATAATTATTATTTGCATAAATTTATTACAATTTTGTGTAACTGTAATTTTTCATCAAAATTTCACTAAAAACGAAATTTGTTATAGTCTATAAAATTCTCCAGAAAACAGCATAAGTTTATAAAAAAGTCCGCATTAGTTAAATATAAAGCGAAAGGGAGCTTGACCTATAAGTATAGGTTAGTTTAAAAAAAGAACAATTAGCAGAACATTTTTTATGTTGTGTTAAAATCTTTAAATGTATTTTCTGAGAAACAAAGTTTTTCAATTTTTTGCTTCACGGAAAAGTTCATTACAGGATTTATTTTTCGAATATTAAATTTAATCTTTTAGAAAATGTTTTATTTAGTTTTATCTATGTTCTAGAATATTATCTAATGTCGGTATATATATTTAAGTATTTTATTGAACTTTTTGAGAGAAAATAACATTAGTTTTTTTATAAAATATTGAATTCTTGCATAAAAAAACATTTTTCAAAAACTTTCAAAAGTATTACAAATCTCTCTACACATACTCTAAGCAAAAAGTATGGTGTTATTTATGTACTGTATAAATATTATTCGAATATATTAGTTAGAAATTTCAAAATAAGGCTTACTGCAGTGCTTCTCAAACTTTCTATACTCGCGAACCAATTTTCAATCATAATTTTCATCCCCCCCCTTACATACGATAATAATGTATTGAATTCAATAATAATATACTTTGATGTAAATCTACAATACGAATTTAATTATAAACAGTACAAATTATATCAAGATAAGAATTAAATTTATATATAATTTCATGACGAGCCCATAGAGTCACTGATAATTATTTAACTTGTTCTTGACTTAGTACTGTTAAATTAATTACGAAATACAATGTGTAGTAGTGATACATTTATAAGTGTATTATATCAGTGTAAATGTTTATTATATTTTTTTATTATGTCAGAATGTATTATTTTTTCTGCTTCCTTTTAATAATTTAATAATTTTTCTTTTAAATAATGTTTGTTTTCGACTTTTCGATATACTCGCGTCCTCCTTGTAGAATTATCACGCCCCCTTAGGGGGGTTCCCCACTTTGAGAAACACTAGCTTACCGTAACTGCAATTTTTTGATAAAATTTCATTCAAAATATCCAATATATCCAAAATTATATTTAATTTTGTGGTAGTGTTCTTGAATTCTTAGTTTTATGCTCCATTACAAATAAAAAAAGGGTATATTTAGTTGAAAATATATATATTTAAAAAAAAACGATTCGAAGGTGCTCACACACCTTAAAAGGTCTTTAACCCGCGGTCACTCGCGCCTGTTTTTGCTACCGTCGTCACTCGCGGGGTGTAGAAACACCCCAAACTTTTTTTTAAAACGTGTATTTAATTATGAAAAAAATTAAGTCATTATGATACATATTTATAAAGTACAAGATTTTTTGTGCTTTACAAAAAAATTTTTAAATTTATTGCATACAAATGAGACTAACATTAATTTTTAAAATAAACATACAAAATTTTCATTTTAAAAGACATAATTTCATATTTTTCATAAACCAATATATAAGATGTCTATACCAGTAATAAATATACTTTATAAATAATGAGATAATGATAGTAGAAAGTAGAAAAATAATATTTTAATCATTTTCAAGCATTCAGAGCAGACTGTAAACATATACTCAAATTCTCGCTGGGTTTCAGCCCTCCAGATAAACTTTTGAAGGACATTACACTCCAATCGTTTAAGAAAAAGGGAAAGCATTAAGCCTGAAGGTTCAATGACCTAAAATGGGCAGCTACAGAAAAAATCATGGTTCTGCACATTCTTTTAAGAATCTTGGGAGGCTTTTCTTGTTGCTGGGGTGTACAGAACACCCGCGCGAGTGATCGCGGGTTAACCCGTGGTCACTCGCGCCTGTTTTTGCTACCGTCGTTACTCGCGGGGTGTAGAGAACACCCCAAACTTTTAACACGTGTATTTCAATATGAAAATAAAATTAAATCATTATGATACATATTTATAAAGTACAAGATGTTTTTTGTGTTATACAAATAAAATTATTGCATACAAAGGAGACCAACATTAATTTAAACTAAACATACAAAATTTTCATTTTAAAACACATAATTTTATATTTTTTCATAAACCAGTAAAACGTACATACCAGTAATAAATATACTTTATAATTAATGAGATAATGATAATAGAAAGTAAAAAAATAATATTTTTGTCAATTTTCAAATATTCAGAGCAGACTGTATACAAATGCTCAACTTCTCGCGGGAGTTCTCAGCCCCCAGATAAACTTTTGAAGGTCTTTATATTCCAATTGTTCCTTAAAGAGGGGTTGTATCATGCCTGAAGGTTCAATGACCTAAAATGTGCAGCTACAGATAAAATAGGGGTTCTGCGCATTCTTTTTAGAATCCTGGGAGGAATTTCTTGTTGCTGGGGTGTACAGAACACCCCGCGCGAGTGATCGCGGGTTAAATTATAACTTCTTGAAAATATTTAAATTCCTTTCATTTGATAATAAACATACGGAAAGATTTTTAAGAGAAAGGATGAAGTAGGAAAATTGAACAAATTCCAATATTTAGAAATATTTAAATAATTATTTACAATTTACTCATAACCTTATGTAACTTTTAATTGAGCATTGCATGCATTCAAAGCAACATTCTTTATCACCAAAATAAACCCTAGTATTATTGTATGAAATATTAAAATAATACAAGTAATATTTTGGAATAATAGTGACTCATATGGAAAATAACAAACACAAATAATTGCTTTAATTTTAGATGTTTTTAATTCAAATCATATAAAATGTGAATTTGGAATGTCTTCTTTAAAATACCCTAAACATAAATTACAATTATACAACCGTCATGCTATATGTGATCTCAGAATAGAAGGATCATGAAGGGAGGAGTTAGGTTGGTACGTCATGTGAATAGACTGAAGCTCAACAGCATTTATAGAAATAGTTTAACAGACTTAACATTGCGAAGGATCACAAGTTTACTCATGCCTTAGAAGTTATTAGTTATGGATCATCACAAAAATATTCACAGTTATCTATGATTCCTGAAAGTTATATATAACAGATGAAGAATAACGTTTTAGATTCGACAAATTATACGGACACGAGAAATAATTTGCATTAGATTTGCACAAATGGTTTATAACAAACACGAAATAAATCACATTTTAGTTTTTCAATGCAGTAAATAATGAAAATCTTAGTATTTCTTAATAAAACCCTTCTTTCTCGCGTAAATATATCAGTATTTGACAACAAATGTGACTTAAATGTAAAAAATGCAACTTTTTCAAATTTGCACAAAAATTGATTATAAATTTAAAAAATATCATATTTTTCACTTTTTCCCAAAAAAAATTGCTTTTTGGTAAAATGAAATTTTTTGAAATGAAAAACCTTTTAGGAATAAAAAAAAAGATATTTTTAAAGTTACGAAAGTAAAAATTTAGAAATAGATAAAGATAACAGTAACTCTAACATATATTTTATATGTGCGAAAAGATTTAGCTAAATATCTACTTAAATTAAGAATTTCAAAAGATTAAGCATTATTCTAAAGACTTCGAAAAAGGGAAAAAACTGTGCTAAGTTTTGAAGTTAGTATCTGTGATACAATGATTCATACTCATTTCATAACAATAATAATTTCCCATCGGAAACGTTCGGTTTTTAAAATATTAAATTTAAAACGGAATCCAATAACTAAATTTTAATTTTTTTTTTGTTAAATTTCAAAATATTATTTACATTGTGACAGAATTCAGTGTGAATGAAATTGGTATAACCAAAAGTATATTTTTAAAGTCATTTGGTTTTGTCACCTAATGCATATAAGTGATTTTTTTCGAATTTTCTTCGCTGTACATAAAGGATAATTTACAGGGTTCCAGTTTTTCTAGTTTAATGAAAAATTGAACAAGTTCCCGTTCAGTAGAAAGTTAACTTCCATATGTGTAAAATAAATAATATGTTTGTTTGTTTTTTGCAAACAAGACACAGTTACAAAAATACAGTTTAGGAAGACATTTGTATCGTTTTTAAATAAAAACGAAAAGAGCAGTATGGGGAAAAATTTTTTGAAAATAGTTTTTGGGTTTTTGATTTTTTAAAATGTAAACCCATTCCCTTTTCCCAATGATATAACATAAAAACCATTATATAAATTTTAAGATTTTTTAAAATGACTTTTAAGAAAATAATCGGGGCTGCCAGGCCACCCCCTTTCACAGAATAATTTAAAATATTGACTTTTTTTAAAATCGAGAACTTACAAAGCCTCCAAAAAAAATTCCTTTAATCATACAAATTAACTGTGGATTAAATGAAACTGAACTGCAAGTTTAACTGTTAGTTTTTTTTACGTTTTTTTTGGAGCCAAGTTTATAAAAATTATGAAAATTTTTTTATTTTTAATTTGAAATTTAGTACCTGGACGAAATTTTTTTTGGAAACTAATAGGGGAAATTTTCTCCTTTCAAATTTTATACTTCTAAATACTAAATAACTTGTTTGTGACGATTCTATACAATATATAAAAAAGTGCTTTTTGAAAAAATTATAATTATAAAATTATTTCAATAGGCGAAAAAAATGAGATTTTAGGGCCCCAAAAAAGAGGTGATTAATTATTGAAACCAACCCATGATACTGAACGGGCAATAGTTGTTAAAAATACTGCATATAAAAAAACACCTGCTATTCATCAAAAACAAAAAAGAAAAGACATTTCATACCATCCATTAAATCAATAAAAATTGAAGGGGAACCAAGAATCTTGTCATTCATTACTGTGCATTATAAATAATAGGCTTCCTTTTTTTGTTGATAAGGTTATATTTTCTTATAAAAAATTATGTTTTCTAAAATTTGTTTTGCTAAAAATTTGTAAATTTACAGTAAGCATGTATTACATGTTTCTTAAATGCAATTGTTTATACTGAAATTTCCTTTTTAAAATATTTTTAAGCCAACCGACTACGTTCGGAACCGTGATTTTGGAAAGGTGCATAAATGGAAAATTTTTTATGATATTTAGTGTCACTTAGTTTTGGAATACATGCATATAATTGTTTTAAAGATTTTTTTGAAAAAAATAAATTTTTTAAAATTTAAATTTTTTCAAAAAAATTAAAATTTAGAATAATTTTTTTTTCCAAAATTTGTTCGCCTTTTTGTGAAAAATGTTTCCCTATTATAAAAAAGCTTTTTGCCTGTTTTAAACTCGACCCCTCACAGAGGCTCAACTAAATTTTTTCAAAAAATTCACATTTTTTTCAAGTTACCCCCCAAATTTAAAAAATAATTATTGGCGTTTTTTTTTTTAAAATTGTTCCCCTCTGTTTTGTAAAATATGGAAAAAAACCCACTTCTAAGTTTTATATTTCAAAAATTTAGTTGACCCTTTGGGCCTTCTGTACAATGCCAATGTTTAATAAAATGAGCAAATACAAGTTGTAATTCATTTTTTTTTTCTGTGAAGTCACATTTTTATAATAAAAATTTAATTTTATCAAAAATTTTTTTAAAACTTTTTAGCACTTTTTTCCCCAGAATGTAAAAGATATTTGCACATGAAGTTTTTCCTGATGTTATTGATATTAAAAATATATATTCATGTGAGTTTTGGGGATTTTTCCAAAACATTTGACTGAAAACCCTTCCCAAAAATTTTCCCAAATTTTCCCAATCAAAATTGTCAAAAAAAGGTCCCAAATTGTTTACTTTTTTTAAAATTCATAGTATTTTTTTTGGGTACATGTTCTTGAGAAAACTAAACAAAAAAATATTTAACTTTTTCAAAAAATTAATGTTTTTTTATTATTTTAGACAAATTTTTGGTTTTTTAAAATTCAAAGGTATTTTTTTCGTTTCGAAAAGGGCTTTCATGCATTAAAAAACATAAATTTTTTTTTTAAAACAAAAATCAGTCTTATTTTTGACTCCCTTTTAAAATATCTTTTTTCGTTTTGAGAAAATGTGAAAATTTTTAAACTTTTAGAAATTGTGTTTGCATTTAACATAAAAATTCCCCTAATGAAACTTTTCGCAATGTCGCAAAAAACCCCATATCCCAAATCTTTACTTTTCATATTGATAAAAGTTTTTCATTATATTTATATATTTTTAAGGTCAAATTTGATATTTGGAATGCAAACGAAGTTAAAAAATTTTTCAGAAAATTTATATAAAATTTGAGAAAAAATTTATGAAAAAAGCTAAAAAAAACTGTTGAACAAAACTGAAAAATATTTATATATATATATTTTCTGATCATTTTAAGACTTTTTTTTATATTTTTGTTAAAAAAATTTAAAAAAATACTAATGTTTAATAAAAAAAAAGGGCAAATACATGTTTTAACATTATTTTTTGATAAAAGGTTTTTATTTTTAAAAAAAGCAAATTTTTTTAAAATGATTGTTTTTTAAACTGCGTGCATTTTTCACCCAAAAACTTCTGAATGAATTTTACTTGAAAGTTTTACCGCACAAAAATAAAAATGTAACGTCACATAATGGAGGGTATTTTGGGGATTTTCGTAAAAAAATTTTTAAAAAAATATCAAAAAAAGACAATTTTCAATAATTTCAAAGTTTTATTCTTTTTTCGATGAATTTTGTTTTTTAAAAAAATAAACAATATATTTGAAACATTTTTTCCATTATTTAAAAAAAAACCCAATTTAAAATACAGACCAAATATAAATTTTTAAAATTTAACAGTTTCTAAAAAAAAGGTTCCAAAATGGCCAATTTAACTTTGTTTCTTAAGGGGGGACCCCATTATTTTTAAACTTAGAAATTTGAAGCCCTTTTAGCCATATCGACAAGTTTAAAAATCATAGGGTTTTTTTTTTGTTTTCAAAAAAAAAGCAAAATTTATTTTAAAAATTTTTCGGGGAAAAAATTCGGAAAAAAAAAACCCAATTGGGGAAATTTAAAAAAGGGGGGATAGGCTTTAAAAATATAAAAATATGGGAAAAGTATATATCTCACTGTCCCCCCTTAAATGTAGGGAAATTTAAACGATTCAAACAAAAAACAAAATAGTACAAGCTTGAATTTTATAAAGAAATTGACCCTTATCATTTTGTTTTAAAATTTGGTTTTATCAAATTCAAACACGATTTGAATTTTTTAAAAACATTTCAGTCTCCCCGGTACCCAATTTTTTACTCGGGTCATTGCTCGTGCCACTAAAACTTTCTAGCTCCTTACAGCTTATTTATTTTCCCCAAAAATTTTAAAGAGTGTGCCCATCTTTTCTCTCTTTAACACATTTCCTTTCAATTGGTTTTTAACCCGTTGTTGAACCAAGTACGCATAAGAGTTTGTGGTTTGGTAAAAATAAAAATTATGCAAATGACATTACTACGAGTTTAATTTTTTGTGCACCCCTTTTTCCCCGGGGGGAATTGGGTTTAAAGGGGTTATTCCCCCTTTTGAAGCATTTTTTCCCCAGTGTCAGAAAGAGAATGGGGTATTTACTGAATAAAAAACCCAATGAAAGGCTTTCCAAAATTAATTTAAATAACTGTTTATATGAAATAATTACATACCATTGTTTGGCTAAAAATGAAAAAAAGATGGTTTTTTTAAAAAATTGCGGTTAATTTACTGGCCAGATACTAAAAGGTATTTAAAAGATTCAATTCCCTTTTTTTTAGAAGTAGCTTTCGCAATATATATATATATATATATGTACTGCTGGCCACCGTAAATGCAATACCCTGAAGGAAGCACGCAAATAACATGAAATTTAAAACATGAATTAGCGGAGGTGAGATGTGCAAATGATTAGAATTTCAGCGCAGACACACATCACGCGCATCTGTAGAGCCCCCTCAAAGCGCTATTTAAGGCTTGGAGATATCGACGATTTTTCAAGTTCGGCAATTCTGTTTTTCTTGTGGTTTTTTTCAAAAAACGATGAGTTATGTATCGTACAAAAAAGTGATCAGCTTTTTATCAATTATCTGAGTTCGACAGAGGAAGGATAGTGGCCTACCTTGATTGAAGATTATCTTTTAGGAAAATCGGTAGTCGCATTGGACGAAACCAAACAACTGTAATGTGGATATGTGACCGTTGGATGAATGAGGGTACGATGGATCGACGTGGTCAATCACATCCACCTCAGTGGACCACTTCACGTGAGGACAGGAAAATTGTGCTCATGGTAGTGACGGCTCGTTAAGTCTCATTACGAACCAGAGCACAGCACATTGAGTCTGTAAGGTATCATTCAGTGTTAGCGCATACCATTCGACGCCGTTTACAGCAGAGTGGTCTGTCCGCAAGGCGTCCAGTGCTTAGTCTACACTTGACGCAGAACCACGGACGTCTCCGCCGCCAATGGTGCGATGAAAGAAGGATGTGGGTGGCTGAATGGAATGAAGTTGTCTTTACTGACAAGTAACGCATCTATATGCAACACCACAATCGTTGGATTCAAGTGTGGAGACACCGTGGAGAAAGGATGCTAAACAGCTACAATATGCAACACCACACTGGTCCTGCACCGGGTATTATGGTATTAGGCGGTATTCGATATCGATCTCGCACTCCTCTAGTACGCATTGTCGGTACTTTAAGCAGCTAGCGCTACATCTCCAAGATGTTGGAGCCAGTTGTCCTTCCTTACCTTCAGGGCTTGGCTACAGCCCTAGTTAAACAGGATAATGGGCGACCAGACGTAGCACGAATTATCTAAAGGTTCTTCGTCAATCACCAGATCGAATTGCTTCCCTGGACGGCTTTCCCCCCGGATCTTTCACTGATAGAAAACATGTGGTCCATGGTTGCTCAACGATTGACCCAGATTACACCCCCAGCTGCCACATCAGATCAACTTCGGCAACGTGTGGAAGCTGCTGGGTCTGCAGTACCCCAAGAACACATCCAAAGCCTCTTTGAATCAATGCCGAGGCGCGTGGCAGCGGTGATCTCCAACAATGGCGGCTACTCTGGCTAATAATTCTAGCAGGAACCACACTTCACAGAAATCTATAAATTTAATCATTTGAATAACTTTATTAAAGAATGTTTTGAACATGGATATCCTGCTAACTTTTTTTTTATAATTATATTTCTTATAGTTCTCAGTGAGAATACAATATGTATTAACAACTATTTTTGACATTATGTTTTAATATTTGTATTTTTAATTTATACATTTATTCAATAGATGGCGCCACATATTTAATAAATTATTATTATTATTATTTAAATTTTCTTGTAATCATTTGTTTTCTACAAATAATTATATCCATATAGATTTCTGGTTTTTTAAACGTACATATATATATATATATATATATATATATATACATCATATTATTCTATCATAATTTATTTTTTTATGCGGTACTGATATTGCTCTGTGCTATTTGGTGCGAAACATAACTAGTTGCTTTATTCATGAAGTAAGTCTTGCAATCTATCTTATTGCATCGACTTTAAATCTATAGCAGCGAATAATAGTAGGCTATAATTTTATCGTAATATTTAATAGTATATTGATTTTATTTGTAATATTTAAATTTCTCCTAATATTATTATTTCATGTCCCTCAGTCACAGTGTATAGACAAATTACAGGTGAAGGTTGGCTAGTCCTAAAAAATGTTTAAACTCTGCAATCTTGGTTCTTAAGTCCAGGATTTGTTATTGTACTTCTGTGCCTAATATTTCCTATCTTTAATAGTTATACTTAAGTTCTATATATATATATATTCAAAAGTAATAAAATATATTCAAAAGTATATATATATATATATATTTTATTTTGAAAGTATATATAAAACAGCCTCGATAATTTGAATTTTCATAGTACGAACCTCTCGCAATTGAAGTATATACGGCCCCTGAAAAATCTTGATATTTCGAACTAAAACCATACTTTTTGGTACTTAAATTTGATGAAAAATTTGTGGTTGGCCGACACAACAGGAAAATTGAAATTATTCTATAAAACCTCGAAAATTAACCCTTCTTATAAGTTAGTTTCTTTTCCTGTCCCAATTTTTCCAGAGGGGTTTTTTTTACGAACTTATTATCAGTCAAATTGTCATTGATGAATAACTACTTTTTTTATTATATTTCCTTTTTCTGCAAAATTTTTGATTTATTTCCGCCACTGTTTTTTTTTTTTTCCTTTGATACTTTTTTAGATGGATAAAAAAATTTTTTTTTTATTCATAGCAATGAGTAATGTTTCCCTTTTTACAAGTATTGCCTAATTTTTGATTTGCGTTGAGTATTTATTAAATAATGAGTCACATTTAAACAGATTTTTTTTTAAAAAAGACTAAACTACATCCAAGATTTTCGCAGAATCTTTTTTATGACATAAAATTTGAAATGAGAAAAAAAAAACCTTTTATATAAAATGTACGAGGAAAAAAGGAGAGACAGGGATTTCCCTTATTCATTATTTTTAAAAAAAGTGGAAAGGGCCCCCAAAAGATACACGTGCCGTATTTGTCGCCCCCCGCTATTAAGAACCCCATAGATAGGGTGAACTGGAATACGCCTTTGGTTCATTTTAGTTTCCCCAAATTTAAAATTAAAAATATTTTTTTACTAAAGTTGTGGTGATTTACGTTTCCTACCTGTTAATTTTCATCCGGACCATTTTTTAAACCTCACCTCACGTCGATTTATCACGCGAAAGGAGTGGATGCTTTTTTAAAAAAGTACAAGTGCTTAACAATTTCTGAAAAGCGGTGATAGAACAGTTGAAGAAGATGAGAGGAAGGTCGATGTACCCAAAGCATTTGAAATCCCACTGAGCTCGCTCTCCACATTCTGAAGAATAAAGAAAAAAATCTTAAGTGTTTTTCGAGTAGAGGAGAAAACGGGGCCCGTGGGGTAAATTTTCCAGTCTTGAACAGTGTTTATTTCATGGATGAGACATTTCGAGGACAGAATATTCCGATGGTGGCTCTTTTAAAGAAAAGGCTAAAGTTTCGCCAAAGAATTAGAATCGATTTTTCGGCTACGAGGGATGGTTTACAAATTTTAAGAAAAGGAAGGGGTTTCTTCAAAAAATGTGGGGGAAAGCTCGGTCGACTTTAACGTTTTTTCTAAGTGGCAGAACCGTTTTCGATCTTAAAAGGAGTACGAACCACGAACATTTTCAAAACGGATAAAACCCGGACTTTTTCAAGTGTTTACCAAAAAAACATTTACATTCAAAAAAAAAAAATGCCAGGGAGGAAAACATAAAGGGGGGGTTAACTATTTTACTGGCTGAAAAAAGGAGGCTCGAAAAGATTACCCTCTCGTCATAAAAAAAATCTGCAAAACCCGGTGATTCAAGGGCATAAACTCGTTCCCACCAAATACCGCTCAAACAAAAGGCCCATGGATGACCACCAACTCTTTAATGAAGGGTTTTCCATGAACTCGGATATAAAAGAGAGAAACGAATATTCCTTATTTTTAAACAACGTACTATGCAAAAACACACCCCCAAATTATCAAATTTAAACTTCTTTTCCCCCTCCAAACTAACTCAAAACTTTAGCCCCCGACCAGGGATCATACATAATTTTAAAAATTTTATCGGCGTGAAGTTTTAAAAACGTTTGGATAACCCGAAAAAACAGCAGAGTGTAACTATTTCTATTTAACAGCTTTGATCATGATTGACAAGGCTTGGGGAGCAGTTTCCCTTTGACAACACAGTGTTTTAAAAAAATCAGGGTTCCCCGCCGATTTGGTTGATTGGGCGATACAATAAGAATTTAATGCTGAACGATCCTTTTGGGAAGCTCTTCCCGAACAAGATTTTACGTTTCACTACGTGTTGCACACGACATTGCGTAAACTCTATTGATGAAAGTGGTTTTGGGCCACAATAATACAGAAAGTGATGAAGACGAATCGGGGGAGGACTCCTGTAACTCTGTCAGAAACTAAACAGTCACTAAACAAACTACAAAATTTTTTCCTTCAAAATCATGTTTATGCAGACATTTTCAGGTTTATTTGTTCTAGAAAAAATTATTTAGTTTGAATGCCTTAAAACAAAAAAAAACAGATTTTGTCGACAAAAATTAATTTTATATAAAGTATATTCTTTTTAAAAGTTGTTTTCAAGACATAATGTTTTTTTTAATATAGGGCTTTAACACTTCTATTTTTTTTATAATGTATAAAATTAATTTTTTAAAAAAATTGTACTGTTTTTATTACATAGTTTTTAATTTAAAAGTGTTAGAAAAAAACCCCCGTATTTTGAGAGGGTTTTTCCAAATTTTGTGTGATAATTCGAAGTTTTTCATTGGTCCCTCCAACTTCGAATTATCGAGAGTCGACTGTATATATATATATAAATCTGTTACAAGAGAAACGTTACTTTCCTAGAAGTGCATTAAAAATGCATAACTTGCGCTGAATCTGATTAGAATAAACAAGTTATTGCCAAATTCTAAAAACAAAAATAAATTCATGTATGGAATTGTTTGGATAGTACTAAAATAATTAAATAGTATGTACAAATACTAGGGTTGTATATGCATTTGAATATAAAAATTATTACGGTTAAAATAAAACAAAAGAAATTATTAATTTTAATTTGAATATGTAGGTAACTATAAGTATATACGACTAGGAATAAAGATAAATGTAAAATAATAACAACAATAATAAACTATTAATACTCTAAGAAATTTTTATCCTTACTAATTGAAATTGCTTTTTACAAATAATTATTAATAAAATTTGGTATTGGAAAAACGGGATTTTAAAAAATTTTTTAATTTTTTGTTTATTCAGATTTTTTGAAACTAGAAGTTTGCGTTGTATATAATTAATATAAATATTTCTGAATGGACTTATGAGCACACTATTTTCCCAATGGGGTACTTTTATAATATTATTTTAAATTCATCTCTCTCTTTTGTCATACACATATTAGTAGTTATAACATTATATTTTAATTTAATTTCTGTATTAAGAACATTTTCTTCATTATTATTACTATTTGTCTGTATTAAATAAAGGTATTGAAGATAAACCTAGTGTTAGGTTAGAAATTGTCTTGCTTGCCAAAAATGATAATATCATCTGTATAGTGAAAAAAAAAATCCCCGAATTATCTATGAAGTTTTTTAAAAAAAATATGTAAAATTGCCTGAAGTTTTCTGAACCACCCGTTTGTGTGTATAATAGTTAACTTTAAAGTTATATTTTATTTTTAATAGATCTGTAGAGACCTAAATCTATCATAATTAATATGTGTAAATAAATTATTTGTACTTAGATTTAAAAGATTTTTTGTCGTATCATCAATATAAAAAATAATCCTTTTATATTTAACCCTCCATTAGGCGCGCTTCACAAGTTCCATCCAATGGAGCACTGCATCTCTCAAATGCACTCCCCCTACCTCTTGAAAGATGAAATTTTTTAAAATGAATTTGTTATTTTAAACGTAGTTTAACTAAATAATGACGCAAAGTGTTTGCTTCTGAATTTATTTATTTGTGTATTACCTATAGTTTTTCCTATCAAAAAAAATAGACAAAAACAAGTTTAAAAATAAAAAGAATATATATCTACCTGTATCACTCAAGCATTCAATGACCATTAGGGATTAAATAATATAAAGCTAAGGGATTGTAACGTGTTAAAAGGGAGGGAAGGGAACACAGTAATCTGCCCCCAAAAAGAAGTAGGTTCACGTATTAATTTGTATAATGAAAATTTTAAAAAATAAATATTGAAACATGTTTTGGTAATCATCTCAATGAACAAAACCAGCGAGTTCTATAAAAAAAAGGTAAACCATGTACTTAATGCTGAAAGAATTTTTTAATAGGTTACTTTGGCACAAACTTGACTCCTGTAAGTACATACCTACGTTATACACATCGTAATATAATATTTAGTTATGATCAGAAATTCCAAATTAAATACAACACATCACAAAGATAATGATTAGTTACCATTGTCATCACTACCTATTTCCATTTTGAAATCCTTTGTTGCAGTCTTCACGAATCATCTTACCTGTTCAAAATACATGTATTTTCCTCATTTTGCACAGCATAATTTTGATAGTCGTCTTTCCTTGATCTTCAGGCAAGGGGAAAGTACTTCTTTTTTAATGTTCTTGATGTTTTTTCGTTTGGTTCTTCACTGAACAGGGATGATACATCATATATTTCTTCTAACCAGAGTCGTATGAATGAGGTATTTGAATGTTACTATGAGACCTTCTTGGAGTGGTATCTCTCAGAGGAATTTCACTCACAGCACCATCCTAAAAGAATTGAAAATTACTTGTTTCGAGTTATTTTAGTATAAAACTGGAATGAAAACTACACCCTAGGTTACAACAAAAAAAACATGAAAATTAACGAAAAATTGAAAAGACATTAAAAATTATGTAGCTGGTTCCGCTGAATCTATTATTTCAAGGGCCACTGCCACCTAAAATTAATAGCGGCAACCGCGTCCTTAACACTTAACCCTAGAAAGAGTGGTTGAAGATAGAAAGAAGGAATTGAACGTTCCCGCACACCGTGTGAATGCGACACCAAAATTATTTTTATAAAGCATTTCAGAGATTCGCGTGCCCAACAAAGGGTTAATTTGTTCATTAAGTTCTTTACTATTTTTAAGTGTGACTGTGGATTTAAGACTATTTATTGTGTCTTGTAATATTTCATGGAGAATTTTACCTGATTTGCTGATATATGTATTAAAACCATTAGTAACAGTTCGGAACTTGACAGGGATTTATGAAATTTAGGCGTAAGTTATACATGTGGAAAAATAAAAGTATTATTAGTTTGCCTTCTTAATCATTTATGAGAAGTCAAAGTTTTTAAAGTATTGAAATGCACGTCTAAAATAAAAATGCAGATAAAAAAAAGCGTTTAACAGAAATAATTGTCTCGTGGTAGATTTCTTGCGGTAAGCTGAATTAAAGATAAACGAAATTTAAATGCCACTGGTTTTAATTCAAGTACTATACATTTGCCCAGTGGAAGAAAGGTAGTGTATCACCCATCCCCACCACAGGTCCAGGGTTCAAATACTGGGCTGGGCAAGGTCGACTCAGCTTTTCATCCGCTTAGTGGGTCAATAAATGAGTACCAAGCTTGCTTGGTAATTGAAAACCGGGGGTTCCGCGTCAGACTGACTACTTGAGAGAAACATCTGCACATACACCCGAGCACCTAAGGTCACATAAACTGAGACAGACGCAGTAGGCTTTGGCTTTCATGAGCTCTTGCGCTACTGAGTACAGATGTACTATACATTTAGTTTTCCTGCATCATACACAGTTATCTTACGCACACACAGTTTTCACTATTCAAGTAGATTGCTTTCAGACGAATTAGGATCTAAACATATTTTTTTTTGTATTTTCTAACTTTTGAATAATATGTTAAAGTTTAAAAAAAAATATATATATATATAATCAGCGAAATCAAACGAGGATAATTGGTCTAGTAAATTAGAAATAAATATTATTTTTGCATTTTGTTATTCATACGATTTGCTCATTAATGTATACGAATCAAGAACCTTAAAAATAAATTGTTTTCGAAGCAAATTTAAGCTATGTGTCACGAAAGATATTTCTGTCACTCTATACAGCAATATGAAGGCTATTGCAGATGGACCTTGTAAGTTTGAGCATCGATGAAGTGAAAAGGACGACACCTGAATTGGCACCCCCTCTTCTAACTACCAAACCACACCAACAGGAGGACGTGACCGTGGTAGCCGAGTGGTATAGGTATCGGATCGAGACTTGCCTTGTCACGAGTTCGAGCCCAGTACCACTAAAGACCCTCCGTGTAGGGCAGCGATGCACATTAAATCTGTCGAGAGCTAAAACGTCCTCCCGTTGGTGTGGTAGTTAGGAGAGGGGGGTGCGAGCTCAGGTGTCGTCCACGTCACTTGACCATGGTTCAAAATTACGTGGTCCGTTGCCAAAACCCTCGTGTAGCTGAACAGTGTGATGTTAATATTTAATCAATCAATCAACCAACAGGAGGACATTGAGCCTTGGCAGATTTATCGTGTATCGACTCTCTCTATACAACGTTTCTTCAGAGGCACCAGGACTCAAACCCACAGGATACCTTACGTTCCTTTCCACGTAGGAGAGGAAATTATTAAAATTTTACGAAACTAAGTTTGGTGTTTCCATTCTTTAATGTTTGCTTCTAGTATTCAGTTTCATTCAATAATCCCTAGCTAAAAGAAACCATGATAATAAATTCGTCTTACACACAAAATATTATGTAAACTATATTGTTTATTGCATTCATGAAAACAATATATTGCGAATCATAATTTGTTAGTAAATATTGCATTGTATCACCATTTTTTTTTTTACAAAATAAATTATCAAAACATATATCCAACATGGTACTTTATTCTAAAATAGATTTCCCCTCAAGAAAAACAGAAAATCGTATCATGTTTACAAGCTCATTTCTGCGAAAGACTGGCGAAAATACTATTTTATAGATCGCAGTGTTTCTCCCAAACCAGTTAAAATTCCATCACGCTCTTCTGAAAGGATCGTTTTCAGTAATGCGCAGAAGAGGTTGTTTTGTTGCACCTTTTTTGATCGCTGTAACGTCATTTTTCAAAAATACCTTCTTTTTCTTCCATGAATTTTAAAATAAATGAAAATTCTGTCTCGTAGGGTAATTTTTTTCAGACGCCTCACATCGTAAAATATGATGAATGTAAGACAAGAAATACTTTAAAGTGTTTTTGTAAGATGAAGTTACAGAATATAGTGCAAAGAAGAAGTTTTTCACTGTGTGGGTTTATTATATTGTAACTGTTATGGTATGTTGGATAAAAATATTACGTCTATAATAGAGAATACATAAAGACACATTATTATTTTCTTTAAGACATCTAAGCACCCATTTTGAAATTCTTTTTCACTTTCAATCATATTTTTTTCCCTATTATTTTTGTCTCACTAATTTTGGAAAGTTATTTTTAATACAAATGATTTGCAACAAATGAAGAAGGTATTCTTAACATGTCATAAAACATAATGTCAATTTGCAAAGTAACTGTCGAATACAATTTATATGTCAAGTATTAATATAAATAATGTATTCCAATTTTCTGTTAAGAATTAGTTTGGAAATATTTTTAATTTAGCTTCAAAAAACCTACAATTTGAATTATAGCTTGAAATTCTTGTTGTTTAAATTGTTCTAAGAGATGTAACAAAAAATAAGTCATTAAAGTACTTATCTTTTTTCATTAATGGAATTGTGGAAAAATCTACGTAATTGGAAAAAAATATATTGCTTAAAAGAAACATTGTTTGTACACCATAATTAATGTTGAAAACATTAAAAAAATATGTATTTGTTATGAAAAGAAAAATTCTAACCTCTCAAAATGTTTCGAAAAAAATATTCATTAGCGCCGGAATGAGAAGATCTGCGAGGACTTAACAATGTTTTAATCGAAATTTCTTCAAGTAAAAAATAAATAAATTTAAAAAATGATTATTATGAAATTTATTTTTATTGCATACATTTTTAAAAGGTGATTTTTCTCTGAAGCATAAAATACAATTTCTTTAAAGAAATTCAATTATGAGGTTTAAAATAAATTATTTTAACTTGTTATTCAATTAAATATTTACGCAAATTATAAATGAATGCCTTATACAATCCTATTAGTAGCAGCAATATCCGATTAGGTTTTTCCATGAGTTTCCAGACATCTAAACTTCGGTTTTGTTTCCTGTTCAATTCCTCATGTAACTAACGATCCATTTTTCGAGGAATTGATTAGTGTAAAATACATGAAAATCTTAAGATCTTTCTTTGGCATAGGGCAATAATAAGAAGAGACATTTAAATGACAAAGAGACAATGAAAAGGAAAATACATTTGTTGGTTTCATCTTCGGAAGTCTTATCAAATGGAGAAGAAGAGAGTAGATAACACCACAATATTAGATTAATTGCTAGAAAAAGATCATTTCATAGGGTTTCTTGGATATGAGTTCCATACCGGTGTTAAACTTATGTTATGTCTGCAATTTATGAAAGGCAATCACTTTTTATATGATTTTATCAGCTAAGCACCTCATAAAATTACCTTTAAAGGCGACGTAAATAATACAGTAAATTACTTGTTGAGAAAGTTTTTTTTAACAGATACCATGCTTACAGTATTCTAAAATACGAAAAAAAAGGTTTAGATAAAAATACAGTTGAAGATTTAATATCACAATTTTTAAACGTTAACCTAATAAAAGATATTTGTTTCTTGAAATAAAGCAACCATCTGTGGTGTAAACATATCAGTATTCAATATTTTTTAGTTGTTTAATTTTTATTAATTTTTTGGTGAAAAATGTGAACTTTTTTGATTCAATTATTAGACTTCATATTTTTCTTAGATTCATTTTGTATTTTTCTTGACTTCCAGTAAAATAAAATGACTGATCCATAATACGCTGTTTCATATGTGGTTTGTTGATCTTCCCTGAACATTTAAATTATACCTTACTAGGAACTTAAAGCACTTCATATGAACCCTTAGGATGTTCTCCTCAAAATTAGAGTAGAACCTACCCAAAACATACTACCACTGTATGATGCTGAAAGCTAAGGATAACGACAGGCGTATATCTAGCCCTTTGCCGTGATGGATTTCATGGGCTTTGATCTGGCATTGTCAGATAGATGATATTAGTAACACGAACAACTGAAGAGTATTAATTTCTCGATTATATATCAAGTTCTAAAGGGTGATATTTTAAATTATTTTTTATAAGTTCTTTCTTTGATTAATAGAAAAATATATTCAGTATTATATCAGCAGAGGTTCAATTAAAGTCACTTTGTTTCATCTTAAATGGCTCAAAATTTTAATATTGCTACTCATGAAAATAGTTTTTGAATGCTAAGCACATTTGACATTTAAAAAAAATATTCATATAAATAATAACAAAAAAGGTAGTTGTTTCTATGCAAATACGTCTTTATTCATTTCAGAGAAACATTAGTTGATACATAGATGTATTGAGAAAAAGAGAAGATAGTAAATTTTTCAAGCAAGAATACATTTTTTAAAAAGACTCAAATCTTCTTACAACATTAATAAACAAATTCATCTGTTTGATATATATGCAAACTACCACAGCATTGTATAACAGTTATTGAAAATTTTACAAATGATTCCGACAAACCCCTTTTGTTGCTTGTACGTTTTTCTTTAGTTATCAACAAGCTTTTTTAATATTTTGTTTGTTTTTTTCTGCAAAGAAAACATTACTTAAGAAATAAAAAGAAGAGAAAAATGACATTTAAATAAAAAAACCATTTGTAAAAATAATCAAAGTCTGCTAATGTATTTTACATACTCGAAGAGTCGCTGAAGAACAATTATCTACTATTCCTGAATATTGGTTATTTTTCACTTCTCTTTTCGATACTCTTTTTCCTTTAGATAGAATTTGTACGCATTTAATGATTTCGATGCAATTAATGTAGATGCTGTGTTCACTCAGTGCTAATAGATCATTTCAGTGACATTGGCGAAAAAAGGAGCATTTGAAATCGAATATTGGGATGGCATTTTATGGTTTTGGTTTGCATGAAAATTGCTTAAGAGAACCGAGACGTTCTAAGCCTTGAAAAAATTAATTTTTCAATTTTCATCTAAAAAAGTAGATTTAATGCAGATTCCCAAAATGCAAACATGTTTAGGTTTAAAGCTTAATATCCGAGGAATTGCGGTTTAAAAATGTAAACAACAGCTACCACGCCTGTTGATTACATTATTGCACATCAACTGCCACGCCCATCTTACAGCTGACCGAAGCATGTTTTTATGTAGATTGGTGTTTTTATATCACTTAATCTGATATATTTATTTTCTTCTAGTGGTTTGAGAAGGATTATAGCTATTCAACTCAATCTTGTTTGTAGTATAAGCTGTGGGAAGTTTGAATATTTTGCTTTCTCTTGCTTCAGCTACAAACACGTGAGTTACGAACTTCGTATTTGGACTGCTAATTTACTTTTTGTATACATTCAGTTTGTTTGCGATTTGTGAGAATATTAAATATCTGCAATGACCCGAATAAAAAAAAATTGGGCAAGTCAAACATCGTTTAATTCGTAAAAACACTTTAACCCGTGGTCCGCGCCTGTTTTTTCTACCGTCGTTACTCGGGGGGTAAGAACACCCCCAAAATTTTAACACGTGTATTTAATTATGAAAATAAATTTTAAATCATTATGATACATATTTATGAAGTAGAAGATGTTTTTGTGTATTATACAAAAAAAATTATTAAATTTATTGCCAAATGAGACTAACATTGTTTAAACAAACAAAAATTTTTTTATTTTAAAAAACATAATTTTATATTTTTTTATAAACCAGTAAAAATTTTATACCAGTAACAAATATACTTTTTTTAATTAATGAGATAATATAGAGAAAGTAGAAAAAAAATATTTTAATTATTTTTCCCAAAAATTCAGAGCAAACTTTTTATACAAATGTCAACTTTCCGGGAGTTCTAAACCCCCCGATAAACTTCAAGATCATTACATTCCCAAACATTCGAGAAAGAGGGGTTGCATCAGGCCCTTTAAATTTCAATGACCTAAAATGTGCAGCACAGAAAAACGTGGTTCTGTGACTTTTTAGAACCCGAGGATTTTTTTTGTTGTGGGTGTAAGAACACCCCGGGGGGACGGGTTAATGCTGGGGGAACAATATGATGTCAGTGCATCTAAAAAGAAAATTGAGAAGAGTGAAGGAACTTTAAAGGACTATGAAGATAATTTTTAATTTGAAGCTGAAAGCAGGTATGTTATCATTGACTTAAATATGATGAATGATATTTTTTAAAAAATATTGCAAAATGCAGATATTGTGATACATATTTCTGCTTCGATGTTGTTAAAAATAAAAGTAGCGACAAAGACCTTGCTACCAGTGTATCAGCAACTTGCAAGTATTGTTTATCTGGCCATGCTTCAATTACTTCAAATAACGTGTCAGATGGATATGAAGTAAATTTGAGGTTTGTTTTTAACATGAGGTGCATTGTGGAATTGGAAAAAGTGCAGCTCAGACATTTTGAGCACTGATGAACTTGCCTCCTCCTCCTACAGCTAAATTTGAAAGACTGTATACGCTAATTTTTAAAGTGTTGGAAATTGTTTCACCTCTTTCAATGGTTAACAGCGTTAATGAAGCTGTTATTGAAAATGAACAAAATAAGAACATAACAACTGATCTTGATGGGACCTGGCAGAAAAGAGGGCACTCTTCAATGAATTGCGTTGTAACGGCAACTTCTCTCAATAACGGAAAATTATTGATTTTGAGTGATAATCAAATTATTGTTTTTAATGCAAAAATACGAACAAAATCTGTGATAATTTCCTGGTAAATAATCATGGATTTAGTG
Organism: Trichonephila inaurata madagascariensis; assembly: GCA_019973955.1. NCBI lineage: Eukaryota > Metazoa > Arthropoda > Arachnida > Araneae > Nephilidae > Trichonephila > Trichonephila inaurata. The sequence goes on from BMAV01001828.1 coordinate 53,639, forward strand.
CGGGAATGGAGAGTGAAGGAGCATTACAGATTTTTAATCGCTCCTTGCTAAATTACAATGTTCGGTATGATCAGTTACCTTGGAGATGAATATTTGAAGGGGTTTCTAAGGGTTCAAGAATCAAACATGTACGGTGATGATGCTCCTGTTGAACAACTTGAGTGCATCGACCACGTCCAAAAAAGGATGGGAACAAGACTGAGAGCCCTAGAACAATTTAAAGTCCACCAAGCTGTCAGACAACAAACCAATGCCTTAATAAGAAAGGCTGACAGATGCAGAAATTCTTCTGCTGCAAAACCTTATGGGTTAAGCCTTATTATGGGCTTATGCCACTTTATGGGCTAGCCATAAGAAGAAATGTTGGGAAATCGGTCGCAGATATGTCCATATTCATTTGGTGAATACATTTCTATAAACTGTCGACAGATGAAAATCCACGACATGGTTTGTGCCCTATGGGAGAAGAAAGTTGGTGCGGGTACAAGAGCGTTGTATCAGGGGAAAAGTACACGCACAAACATTCCCTCCCAGAAGCAGTTTTTTTTTAAACTAAAAAAAAAATAGAGACTTACCTGCAAAAGAATTGTTATTAAAATTTTTGCATGGCCGAACTCAGAACCCCAACGAAAGCTTTTATAACAGTGTGTGAAATCATGTGCCGAAAGACACATTTGTGAGCAAAAGAACTTTGCAAATGAGTGTTATGGACGCAGTTTTATGCTTCAATAAAGATGCATACGTAATAACAGAAGCATTAAAAACATTAAAAATCAATCCAGGCATCAACACTGGTGAAGGGCCTTCATAAAATTGACTACGTCAGAATTTGTGAAGCCGAGATGACTGATCAAAAAAGCTACCAAAGAAGCGAGGCCTACAAAAGGAAAATTAAAAACTGGCAGGATGCTTTAGAATAGTCAGTGCAGGATGAGTACAGTGCTCGAATGTTCTAAAATTTAAATTTTTGGTAAGTGTACCATTTCATTTAGTTTTGTTTTTCATTTTTCTCAAAATGTGTTTTTTCAGTTATTAGGTACATGTGTAGAAAAGTCGATCTGTTATATTTTAAGGAAACTTGGTATGAGCTTTTGTATCATGATAATGTATATTTAATGCTACTAATTTTATTTCTTAAATGTTAGTATTTTTACATTTATTGTTAAATTTCTAAAAAATGCCTATTTTACGAAAATTTTAAAAAGTGAAAATTCAATTTTTTTAAAAACAAAACAATTCTAAGCAAGGGAATATAAAAAGAACTATTAAATTTTGGAAAAAAGTCCAACTTTATAACTAAAACAGCATGATTTGTGGTGTTATATGTTATAAAGGAATGTGATACATGTACCTAAAGAGCACCATGTAACCAGAAGCTTTTTTTGGTGTGTACTTTTTCGAATCCTTATATTTCTTAAAATATTTTTTATATTTAATAATTTAATGTTATAATATATTAAGAAAAATATATGTATTGTATGACACAAATTTTTTATTTATGGAATCTTTCTGTCTTTGAAAATAATGTTCTTTCGAAAATCCAAATTTTGCTCATTTCGTGTCATTGAGAACATCCCGGTTTCATCATGTATACAATTTTATATACGACTTCTGAATCATCTTACAATCCACATTCCACTGTCATGGTTGTACAGGGTGTGGTGCGGGAACTTCCTTTTTCGAAGATGTTGCAGTGATGTTCATAAAGAGGGGATGGGTTCGGTGGAAGGCTGTAGTGGTATATTTACGTTTCCACCCCTCTTAATCTCAAAATTGTTGTATCAGAGGCAGCAGCGCACTTTTGCCGTGGAGACGTATTTCTCGAACGGTCCGTCGATGATTGCAGTGCAACGTGCCTTTCGTCGGGACTTCGACATTCCTCCATGAGGTCATGTTGTTGATTAGAAATGTGCTTTAATGTGAATGGATGCCTTCAGAGCAACAAGGAATGGGACAAAGAAAGAAAAGGAAATCAGAAGACCATTAAAACACCTTAAAATGTGGAAATGTGTTCATGTTTGGATTCAGACCGGTATGTGACAATGTTCCAATAATTCTTCTTACCCTCTCTTTTATAAAATGGTCTTGACAACGTGTGGTTACAACAAGATGGGGTCACGTCCCACACTAGAGTTTTTATGCGTATTTTAAGAGCAGCCTTCCCCGAATGACAAAACTCTGCTAGAGGAGGTAAACTGACCTACGTGTTCATCTGATTTATCCCCTCATTATTACTTTCTTTGGCCTTCTTTCATGTCCTTGATTTACAAAGATATCTCCAAGACCCTGGAAGTCCTAAGGAACAACATTGAAACCAATATTGACATTATCCCGCCCAATATGCCGGAAAAGGTGGGTCAAGGTTTTAAAATTGGACTGCATCAGTGTATTGATAATGGTGGCGTTTAACAGACACATTGAGTTTTAAACTGTGTAAATTCAAATTTCCAATGTTGTGTGGTATTGAAAATAACAATAAAATTAAATGAAACATATATTGTGTTTTATTGCCTTTTCGAAAAAGGAAGTTTCACACCCCACCCTTTACATTTACAGTTATCTTAACTTGCACCATTGCCTTTTCTTTCAATTACTAATCATTCTAAAATACCTGTATCGATTATCATTAATTTTTAAAAACACCTGCATTTGGAAACGTATTTTGATATCAATTGTTAATCTTCTTGAATTTAATAAACTAAGAAAATATAATAGCATCAAAACAAATAGAGTATTTGTATCTATTATTATAGAAAATTATAATTAGTACAATCAGTAGTATTCTCCAAGATTATTCTGCGTCATTTTAAAATTGAATTTTTAAAGAGATCTGACTACCTTCGAAACCCTTTATTATAAAAAAAAACGTGTAAATGAATATGTTTTTGTTATTTAAATGGAGAATAGTTTTATGTGTGAAAATGGAATTTACATATAAAACCATTTAAATAATGTCAGTTAATTAAAATATTCAAATGCAATTTTTTTGACAAAAAGAAGAAAAACTGACATTTTTTTTCGAAAATTTTGCTTAATGAAAATGCTCCCATAATAGTTTACCTATATGTTACTAAAAGTTCTCCATAGATCGTGAACTAGGATTTTTGAAGAATTCACATTATTTTCAGAGTTACTGAAAAAGAAACATTATATATAACAGTTGTTTTTTGTAAAACTTTCTCTACTCTGATATTTTAATTTATGAACAAATCCACTTATATATATATTTTTGAAAATATGTCATTCTTTCTTCATTTTTTGCCAAGAAGTTGCATTTACATAATTATTAATTGTCATAATATTGTTAAGACAATTTTACTCATACATTCCAATTCAAGCGACATTAAAGGTCAAACATTATTCGTTTTTAATGTTTTCAAAATTCTGATTCCGAACGTAACCAGATACTTTAACTCTCTAAACGGTCTGCACTTAAAGTCTTGCCATTCTGGAGATGCTTCGAAAATGCACCGCACATATTTTTTCCGTTACTTGGGGTTCCCAAAAGCGGTTGAGCCGTATTTTTATGAATGTGGCTCGGCCGCTTTTGGGAATCTTGCTTGAAGGCAGAAAAAGCATCTCTGGAATGACGGGATTTTACGTGCAGACCGCTTGGAGGGTTAATTTAAGTTTGGACAACTAGCGGGCCGTCAAGACATTCAGGAAACTAACTAGACCTATGTTCCATATATATTTAGGCCAAATTATATTTTTAAGCAAGATTTCTCGTGTATAAAGATCAACAAGATTAAATACAGCTGTAAGTTGACTGATATTAACTTACAGGTTGTATGGAGAATTCGAACGAACAATATTACTCTGATTTTAGAAAAAAAATGTTTCGAGGTATATATTTTCTCATATTAAATTAATTCTAAAATTAAATTTCCTTGCAGTTATAAATAATAAGAAATTAGCACAACAATTAAACTGAATAAAACCACCCCTATTTTATCTCACTCAATACTTTTTTAAAAGGTGCAACCCGCCATTACCCTCTCCCCAATGAGATCCTCAAGCTATACGAGTTGTCTTCTCTTGTCTTAATTGAAGAATTCTTACTTAACTCATTCCTAATGTTAAAAGTAGAAATAGTATGATGTTTTAAAACATTTAACCTTATATGTTAAATGTTGTTTAAAGAAGGATTTATAACTTCTGTGTTCTACATAAAACATTCAAAAGAAGCTAAGAAATAGATGGATTTAATATTTATTATATCACTCTAATAAGCCATTATAACTTTCTTGTAATTGTTAAAATCTAAATCCTAAAATTGTATTTATTACTAGAACTCAAGAAGAATACAGCAGCATTTAATGACATTACTTCAATTGCTTTAACTACTACGCAATTATATTTACCGAAATGTTCGCAATTTCCCTTTATCTCTCTATTTATTTCTTGTCTGTTTACCAAATCCCACATTTTACATACTCATTATCATCTAGAAACAAAACACACACCACACAATACGAGTAAATTGTAACTTCAAACCTTCTAAAATCCCTGATATTAGTGGAAGGAGCATCATTATTAGGCACAGAAGGTCTAAATGAGCAGTTAAGGAAGAAGCTGCGCAGTTACAGCAAAATGTGTGCTATAGTAGGATTTTAGTTATTAAAACGTGAAATATCACCTACGCTTTTGTCCTAGGATATAATGTATCAGGTAAAATACAAATAATATATGTTATAAGATGTGTAATGATTATCATACATCTCTCTCTCTTTCTCTTGATCAATAAAAGGTGTAGAACTGATAATAAATGCATAAAAAAACAATAAGGAAGGGTTTTGTAACTTATAAATTATACGTGTCTGTCAACCATTTGTACAAAACTAAGATTATTCATTAAAGCTAACTCACTTAAAGTTGCAATATTTGCTGCTAAAGTCAGCATTAGTTTAATATGAATATATCATTTGCAGCTTGGATTTCTTTGGAAATAATTATGAAACTATAAATAAATACTCTTTGATTTTGAGAAAAGAATTTATTTCTTACATGGGAATATTAAAGAGGTATCAAGGCTATGAGCCTCCTGTGGAAATCAAATTATATAAATTAATTCTAAACCAGTGTTTGTGAGCAACGATATTTTAAATATTTATTTGAAAATTCAATGTTTTTTTAACTAGTGTTACACTTAATAATGCAAATTAATTTTATGTGAATATTCGTATAAATAAAACTTTTAATTTAATTGAGAGGCCACTGTGCCTAATGGTAAAGGAAAAGGACTCGTGACTGGCGTGTCATGGGTTCAAGCCTATTACCACTGAAGACCCACCGTGTAATGAAGGAATGCACGTTAAATATCAGCCGATAGCTCAAACAACCGCCCGTTTGTGTGGTAGTTAGGAGAGGGTTAAAACTCAGGTGTAGTCCGCGTCTCTTGGCCATGGCTCAAAATTACGAGGTGCGTCGCCGAAAGCCCTAGTGTAGCTGAACAGTGTGACGTTATTATACACTCACTAACTCACTTTAAATTATTACTTACTTCAAAGGCAGAATATATCTAAAATCAAATTATACAAGGAAGTAAACTGATTTAACCATATAAGTGATATTTTATATATTTCAATTCATTAATCAAATTATTAAAAAATCACAACAACTACAAAACATTTAAAAAATGGATCACTATTATGTATTATTTATATCCATTTCATTAATTATCTCTCGTATACTAACGGTTTCAAAACTCTAATGGAAATTTCTTTGAATGTTTCAAATTTTTTAAATGATTCTTGACGTTTAAGTTGAAATAATCTGATAATGTTTTAAGGTCTGTAGGAAAACTAATTTTTTTTTGACTAGAGATTTTTTACATTTTCAAGTTGTACAGATTTTTAACTTTCTAAAATACCTTACTTTAACCTCTAGAGAAATTATAAGCCCTTAAAGCCTATTTTTAAATAATCATTGAAACTGTGCCAAGCCCATTTGAAGGGCGAAAAATGGAAACAAAGCACTTTGTTTTTGGTTAAAAGTTGAACGTCTGATATATGCCAAAACATTTATCTTTTATTGTAAAGTAAGCCTTTTATTTATTTATTTTTTTATTTACTAGCCGATTCGAATTCTCACCGTATACATTAAAATCAATTTAATCTCAAAATGTGTAAATTTTGATGTTTGATGTACCTTTCTGAGAAGCTACTGTTCACAGGTATGTAAATTTCTTATGACATATTTTAATGATGGCTAACATATACTGAAATGAACTTTTTGTAAAAAACTCAAAAATTTAGTTTTATAAATTTTTTATGTGAAAATGGGTCAAATTTCGCAAAGTTTGATAAAATATTTTGTAAATCATGAAAAAATTCAAAATTAGCTAAAGGCTCATATCAATATAATGAGAAATGTGAACTTTAATTGTATGAAAAATTACAAGCATGTACATATAACAGATTTTGAGAAAAAGTACATCGAAAACAGCCAATTTGACTTTGTCAGTATAGAGAGAGAGGTTTCCAACTGCCCTGAAGAAATGGGAAAGAGATAAAGAAACTTAGGATCACCTTTCAGTATTTTCTATTATTTAAAGTATAAAATTAAACCGAATACATTTTTGGGGGGATTTAAATGCATATGTGTTCTCTTAGGATTATAGGGATATATTTCCCAGCATTTCCCTTGAAGTAAAATAAATTCTAACAATGCGTTGGGGATGTTATATTAAAGTTGTTGTTATTGCCAATGCCACCTGATTAAAGGAATATGTTAAAGTAAATATTAAAATGTAACACTTGAAATTTAAGAACTACTTCTCTAGGATAACCTATTTTAACACGTTTTTATGTTTCACTTCTAGGTAATGGAATCTTTGAACTCGATTTTTGCCCACGTTAAAAGGTCAGACTTATTCGAAATTTCACACACTTGTCAAGGACACATGACAATACAATAGTTTCATAATTTTGTTTCATTGTCCTAATCAGGATTTTAATAATTAAGGATTTTAAGGATTTACGAGATTTGGCGATTCATTCATTATATCGTTTCTAGATTTGGCGACTAATTGCATAAACCATGTTCAGATTTGGCAAATAATTCCATATGCCATTCCTAGATTTGGCGACTATTTCCAGATTTAGCAACTAAAAGATTAAGATGCAACCCTAAAACCGCAAAATTGACATTTGGTTAATAAAAAATAAAACAAAAATGTTATTTTTGTGAAAAATGGTAGAGTGGGTGAATGCTCAGTTTTTCTGAAAAAGGAAATAAAAAAAAAGACTCGTTCATATGAACAAAAATAATTTATGTTCTAACTGCTAAATATTTTTATTTTTATTTTTATAAAGCAATACCTTTAGAAGTGATGATAGGAATTAACATTATATCAATCCGAGTCCCTTCTAACGGAGAGAAAAAGTACCCTTCAAATCCATTAATTAATATCCATTGAAGACCCTAAAACCGCAAAATTGACATTTGGTTAATAAAAAAGAAAACAAAAAAATGTTCTTTTTGTGAAAAAAGGTAGAGTGGGTGAATGCTCAGTTTTTCTGAAAAAGGAAATAAAAAAAAAGACTCGTGCATATGAACAAAAATAATTTATGTTCTAACTGCTAAATATTTTTATTTTATTTTTATAAAGCAATACCTTTAGAAGTAAAGATACGAATGAACAATAAATCAATCCGAGTCCCTTTTAACGGAGAGAATAAGTACCCTTCACACACACACACACACACACACAAATCCATTAATTAATATCCATTAAAGAACCTAAAACCGCAAAATTGACATTTGGTTAATAAAAAATAAAACAAATAAATGTTCTTTTTGTGAAAAAAGGTAGAGTGGGTGAATGCTCAGTTTTTCTGAAAAAGGAAATAAAAAAAAGACTCGTGCATATGAACAAAAATAATTTAAATTCTAAATTCTATAAATATTTATTTTATTTTTATAAAGCAATACCTTTAGAAGTGATGATACGAATGAACATTATATCAATCCGAGTCCCTTTTAACGGGGATAAAAAGTACCCTTCATATCCTTTATTAATATGCATTAAAGAGCAAGACTAATGCCAGCAGTCTCATAGTTCTGTCCCCAAATATCAAACTCAAGGATGAATTCAACAAAGGATAAATGATAGTTTTAAAAACTAAAAAAACAGGCTTTTATTGTAGATCGAACTAAAAAATGAAAATAAGTTATAGTTTAAAAAAAACTAAAAGTTACACTTTTATACAGAATCGAACAAAAAAACGAGCCTTACAGTAGTCGCATCTGATGTGTAACATCTGACATGTTGTTGTAGTAAATGCGTAATAGTAGATTATATCCTGAAAAAAATGAATGAGTATGATTGGAAATAACTTTCTATCGAATAACTATATCTTTAATGAAAATTTTGTTTAATTAACACAAGGAGTAATGCAATTTTTTATAAAAAATATATAATTATTCTTGTTCAATTTAAGGAGGAGCGAAGATAGTAGACTTATAACTAAAATATGACACATATACTTGTAATTTCAAAGTATTTAAAAACCGTTGAAAAACGGCATAAATAAAAGTACCACTGTTAGGTGTCGAAACATTTTGTGATTTGTATTATTTCGTGCTTAATTTCATCATTCAATAAAGCTATGGGTGGCTCAGCTTTCGGCAAACTGATGTCAAAGTTTAAGTCACCACTAAAAATCATGGAAAGCGAGCGATAGTTTTTTTTAAACGAGCAGAACCACCTTTGGTATATCCGTTTAAGACCCGAATTATTTTTAACTTTAAGGTATCCGACTACGTTCGGAACCGTGAATTTAAAAAAGCGCATAAATGGATAAATTTCATCATATTTAGTGCCACTTAGATTAGAATATGTATATATAATTGTTTAAGGACATTTTGACAAAAAAAATATTTAAATACAATATATCGGTAAAAAATTAACTAAGAATAACTTTTTTCAAAATGTTCTCCTTTTGTGAAAAATGCTTCTATTATAATAATATTTTTCCTGTATATAGCGCAGACCTCTGTACAGAGGCACAACTATGATTTTTGAAAACTTCACATTATGTTTAGTTACAAACAATTGAAATAACTATCAGCGTTTATTTCTTAAAATTTCTCCCCTTTGTTGTCGAAAAACATGTTTAAATCCACTTCTAAGTTATATATTACAAACATTCTAGTTGAGCCTCTGTACAAAGGTCTGATCTATATACAGGCAAAGGATTATTATAATAGAAGCATTTTTCACAAAAGGAGAATATTTGGAAAATAAGTCATTCTATGTTCATTTTTTGTCAAAATATTGTACTTAATTTTTTATTGTAATACTATTCTTAAAACAATTTTATATACTTTTTCTAATCTAAGTGACACTATATATAAAATCATAAATATTATCCATTTATACGCTTTTGCAATATCACGGCTCCGAACGCAGTTGGATACCTTAAATCTTAAATTCTTCTGGATTATTAATACTATGTGGACCCCAATGGCACTGTGAAAAATACTAAACAAATTCCCACTCCACTTCCCCTTGGAAGATAGACGGTACCCGCACAATCATGCGGGTTGGGCGATATCTGTGAAACAGGTCATTTATATTTTTTAACGAGTTATACATTTTTAGCTCTAAGATGATGGAAGAAACAATCTTAATTCAACTTAACTTTTACAAATAAAGAAATTATTGATGTATAATTAACTCTTTTATAAATTTGTTATTTATTTAATGTAAAAATCTTTTGTTTTTATTTTTGGCAAGTATAAATAACCATTGCATTTTTCACAACATGTTTTCGAACTGCTTTCGTAGTTTTCATATCTGCACTTGTGCGAGGCCTTGAAATGTCATCAACACATCAAAAAGGGCTATACATGTCAAGCCTTTTATCCTGGAATGGCCAGGATAAAAGCCTTGACATGTATAGCAGGTGGATTATAACGCTTCGATCTTTTTTGCGAGTGGAATTACAACACTGTTGTCTTCATCATCAGTTAAAAAATTTTTTGTTAGGTGGAGAGGCTCAAAGTGCTACAACTATCTCCAACCTAAATTTTAAGCCATCCATTTTGATTTTTTGAGGAATTTTATTTAGTATTGCATCTTGTTTGCACAGAAACTAATTATTTGCGGCAGCTGATTTAATGTTTTGAATGTGCTACTAAAAAATAAAGTACAAAAAGGGGAAAAAAACAGGTAAGAACGTGGAAATTTAAATTTGATCAATATAAATAATTTTCGAAGGAAAATCAAAGTGAATTATAGTAAATTCGAAAACAGCAAGCTCCAAGGAATAAAAACTGGAAAACTCATTTTAAGTCAGCTTCTCTAACCACTAGTATACAAGGGTTCGTGGAAAGAGGTAAAGTAAGCTTTTATGATGAGTAAGAAGAATGCGAGGGTAGCGAAGAGAGACAACACCACGCGCTCTCATTGGGCAAATCAAAAATCACGCTTACGTCACTTCCTGTTACCCACATTCGACCCTTTTCACGAAATCACTCCGTCAAATACCCAACAATCGAGAGGAAAGATGTTACAGATTATAAGAATAATATAATTAACGAGAAAATCAATGTCACTGGAATAAAAGCATTGGGCGCTCTCTATATTAATTGTTATAAATTATTTTTAGTTCTATTCCGAAATGCCGAGTTTTAGTATAAAAATGTAGTACAAAGTACGCACACTTCACTCTTTTACCACAATGAAATTAATTTTCTCGTCAATCATTTTATTCTTATATTAAGAATTATTTTTCCTTTTTGTTCGATTCAGTATAAAAGAGTGTTTTTAGTTTTTTTAAAACTATATTTAATGCAAAGATGTAGTCAAATACGGTAAAATAGATTTTAATTCATGTCGAAGGAAATTGAATTAATGAAGAAATAGGCTCAAATGTGTGTTAATTTTGTATTAATTAGAAGGAAATGAATTACATAAGTGGAATAAAGTGGGAAAAAATATGTTTTGAAATGTGTGTTTTTTCAAGCATTCTAAAATGATTCAAAATTTAATGCTTACGTTTTAGACATATGTTATTAAATTTTAGTACATGACATGTTTTGGAGCCAGAATCGGACTTAATTTTAAAAAGGATCTTTATTTGATGAAATTTGGACATCTTCTGACGCTAAAAGAGCAGAGAGGAAAAAACACGCCACCGTGAAAAATTAAGTGGGTTAACACTTAAAAAACACAGATGTGATAAGTATTGCGGATTTTATGAGTGTACTGGAAAGTTAATTCTGACATATAGGGCTATTAAATATAACGATCTGGATTTATAAATATTTATTGGATAGACCATATATTTGAAGAAATAAATGGGCGATTAATGTGATACTTGAAGATGAAATGAAAAACAAGAGTTAAGTGCTAGATAGGGAATATAATTTTTAGTCTAATTTAATTATCCTACACATACATATATAGAAGAAAAACGATCAAACACTGAAGGTATTATCATGAGAGCTTAGGGCTACGAAACATAGCAGACAGGTTTATTTTGTTAATTAGAAATAACCTAATAACATGCATTATCTCATACTCCTGGGGGTGAGGTTTAGGTAGATATATCAGCTTCTTTTTCATTAAAAAAATATTTTTTTGAATTGCTATACCTCTACAGACTTGAAATTTAGCTGACATGCTACTTTTATTAAATTCATATTTACCAATAACAGGTTTTGTGGAAATCGACTTCTAAAGATGAATGGTGTGGGGTGTTGCGGGAGCTATATAGAAACAATTTCCTGTATTTGAACACAATTAGATCATGAGATATTAAATTTAGGCAGTATAAGTTTTTTATTTATAAGAGATCTGCAAAGATTGGATTTGATGAAAGCGATTCCCAAGGAAGAAAGGGATACATGGCGGCATTGAAAATAATTATTCTTCTACTTTCGAAGTTCAACTCATGTCCTTTTTAAATCAAAGGGCAATAACTATGAGGATTTTTTTGTTGCAATCGAAAGCTTAATATTGGGACTTTGTTATTTATAGCTAGAATCCAGATAAAAACTCTGTATTATAAACATACATCACCATGAAGTAGCTCATGGAAGGAATTGGGCATTTACTGAATATATGTGCAAATACACTGCTGTCCACACAAATTGCAACACCCTGAAGGCAGCATACAAACCATGTGAACTTTACATCATGCGTTAGCGGCGGCGAAATAGGTAAATCATTAGAATTATAGCGTAGCACATTATGGACGACCATAGAGCCATCCGCAAGTGCTATATAAAGGGAGAACATATTGGCAATTATAAGTAAGACAATTGTTTTGAGTGCGGGTTTTTTTGCGTAATTGTTTATCTATGCCTTGTGAAATACATCGATTGTCTTTTGACGAAGTATCTGAAATTCTAACGAGGAAGAATAGTAGCCTTTGGGGATTGCGGATAATCCTTAAGAAAAATCAGTTATCGTGTTGGACGAAACCAATCAACTGTGATGGGGATCTATCATCGCTGGATGCAGGAGTAAATGAGGGACTTTCATCGCTGATCAAACCGACATCTTTGCAATGCTCTCCGTGACGACGGGTGAATTTTACACATGTCAGTGATGATGATCGCACAACCACTTCACGCTCCATAGCACAACAAATTTAGTCTGTTCACATCATTCGGTGTTAGCTCGTATTATTCCACGTCGTTTACAGCAGATTAGAATGTCAGTGTCCTTTACTTCACTTACTCTTGACTGGAAACCACATTCATTTGATCCGCCAATGGAGCGATGAACTGCGGAAATGGACAACGGAATGAATACAACATAGTGTTAATTGACAAATCTCGTTTCTGCCAGCAACATCACCACGGTCAGATTTGAGTTTGGAGACAACGTGGTGAGAGGCTGCTGAACTAATGCGTTACGCATCGTCACAGTGTTCCTGCACCCGGTATCATGGTTTGGGGTGGTATTGGATTTCAATGGAGTTCAATTGGATTCCTCTAGTACGCATTGCGGGGATACTGAATAGCTACATATCTGATGTGCTGGAACTCGTAGTACTTCCATACATTCAACGCTGTCAATCATCCTTATTCAAACAGAATAGTGCATGGTCACACGTGCACGCAATATTCTAGAGTTATTCTGCATCCATTTGATTGAATAGCTTTCTTGGCCTGATTGTTGTCCCGATCTATCACCAATCGAAAACATGTGGACCATGCTAGCACAACGACTGGCCCAGAATACACCACCGGACTGCTATACCAGATCAACTTCGACAATATTTGGAACAGCATGGACTGCTGTATCCGAAGGATACTTCCAAATCCTGTTTGATTATATGCCGAGGCGTGTGTGAAGCGGTTATAGCCATACAATGGCTGCTACAATAACTACTGATTTTGTCATCATCCCAGTCACAAGTGGCTGTTTGATCTTTGTACAGCATGTTACCTGTCATAAAAAATTGAGCTGAGATATCTATGGTCCTTCTTTGTGTTTCATTTTCTATGGACAGCAGTGTATATAATCATCCAGCCAAAAATATAAGTTAAATCCTTTAGCAATAGAACAGTCTTGGTTTTGACTGTATAAAGGACAACTGAAATTTTCATACTTCATGTTCCATAGTTAGACATTAGCGTATATACATTACAGCAATATGCATGATTGACAGTGAGAACAACAAATTTATCACAAACAAATTTCGTATTATATACAGAAGTTTTATTTTTCCCATGTAAAATTTAAAATTAACATTTGTTTAATATTAACTCAGGAACTCTATTAATTTGGAGGGGAGTGGGTATCTTTTTCAGAAAGCACCAATTAGTAGATCCTTCATGATGCAAGAATAAATTACGGATTTGAAACTAAGATGTTTGAGGATAACTTGAAACTTTTACAATAATTTACAGCAGGCATGTCACGGAAGTTGTAAAAATACGAACAAGATATCCCAATAATCCATGTTGTAAATCAACTGGGTATTATTGATCATGTAGCTAGTTTCATCCTAGTTGGATAAAAAAAGTCATTAAAAATATTTATATTTCAGGTAAATTGACAGTCAAAACATGATTTCAAATTTGTCCGATTTTTATGTCATGTAAACATGTCAATTTTGATGAATCTGCTACTTCATTTACAATGAAATAATTTTTCTTCGATGGTAACTTAAGAATTGTAACACAAATAACAAATTTTCAATAGGTTTGTACAAGGTTTAACAAAGACATCAGCAAAAAAAAAATATTAAAAAAGAAAAAAAAATCATTTTATTACTTTTTCGTGTTTAAGCTAAGCAGGTACTTTGATGCAAAATTATTTAAAAAGTCATGAAAACAATTATTTAATTATTTGATTTTAAAGGAACATGTTACAATGTTTAAAAAAAATCTGTGATTTAATTGTTTCTTTTAAAATTTTTGGTTGCTGTCTATGCATTTGAATTATGTAAAAAGTGTTTGTGCTCAAAATAGTACCACTTATTTTTTAAACCAACCATTTAATTGTACAAGGACATATTTAAAAAAATTATGAATTTATTTTAACCCTCCAAGCGGTCTGCACGTGAAATTCCGCCATTCAAAAGATGTTTCTGCCTTAAAACAATTCCAAAGCGGGCCCAGCCATTCTTAAAAAAACGGCTCAACCACTTTTGAGAACCCCCCTAAAAACAAAAATATGTGCGGTGCATTTTTTAAACATTTCCCGAATGGGAAACTTTTAAATGCAGACCGCTTAGAGGGTTAAAATGCTTCTCCTCCTACAATAACTAATATCCACGCACGAAATGTGGTGTAAAAGTACTTGTTTTGATACTATGTCAACAAAAGTCAATATGGGCTTTTTCCAACATGATTGACATTCGCAAAATAGTTTTTTTTTGAATGCTATTTAAAATTTCTATAAAAATGTATAAATTATAAATTTAGTTATTTTTTTTAAAAAAAATAATTATTGTTTTCATTTAAAAATGCGTAACAATTTTTCTTATATGCACTATTAGAAATAGGTAAAAAAAGATCAAAACCTTCGGCACAATAGAAAAAAAACTTAGCTATGCAAGCTAGTTATCCTTCTTTATGAGACTAATCAGCTTAAAGTAATTTATTTACCATTTTGGGATGTAAATAAAAACACACATGCCGTTATCATACCTTTATTTTTTTTAACTCAAAAATTTCAAATTTTGTGAAATTTTAGAAAACTACATAATGAATAATTTTGGTTAGAAACATGTAGTTGAATTTTAGACCGGTTTATGTCAATTAAATGATTACCATTAAGTCTAAGATAGATAAGCACCTCAAATTTTCAAGGCATGTGAATTGAATTAAACTTGTTAAAGTTAATAACAGCATAAACATTGAGACGTATTTTAATCAGTAAACGGTCCCTATCTCTCTGGAAAAAGCCTCAATATCTTAACTGGATTTCCATTTCCAAAAGCGCGTCCTTCACCACAGATATGTATCTGATATTTGAATACATATTCGTGTTACATCAACACCTTTCCTGTTCAAGAATCCCATTTTATCTCTAAGTGTCTTTCAAAACGAGCCATTCCTCGGCCTCCCTTTAACACCTTTCCTTTCAATTCGCTTCCATTGCTATTAGACAAGTGAGCACATACACCATTGTGTGATTATTTGCCAAAATAGTTTTCTGCAAACGGCATCATCTTGAGTTGAATATTGATAGCTACTTAGTCGTCAGAGGGGGTTACATACTTCAAGGATTTCCTTCTCTCCTCGAAATGTTCTGTATCTGAATGTCTTTCCACCCTATATTTGATGAGGTGTGCAGTCATTGATGAATATTACTGGTCTCTATCTGTGTATATAGTAAACCTCTATAGGTTTAATCAGTTCCATTGAGAGTGATCGTTATCTTAAAAACTTACAGGATATTAACTAAAATGGATACTGTAAATATTCATTTAATTTTCGGAAATGTAACTATGTGAAAACATTGGTATATTTTGCTTCGTTAGAAATTTATAATGGATTGTTCTTCATTGTGTTACCAAATTGGTACCTCAATATTGCTTGGAACATATAAAAAACAACTATTTTTGTCTTTCTAATGCAATTTAAATTTTTGTCCTAGCTTAAATAGAAGTATTTTTTTAAGATATTTTGAAAAGTTATTTATACACCTGCCAAACGCCAAACAACTGACTGCCACGCACCTTTCAAATAAAAACAAATGACATATGCTACTTTTCAGCATTATATTGCGACGTAAATATAAATCTTTCTCACTCATCACATTCTGAAACAAACTTCATTTGAAAAACGTTTGCTCTATATCTATTTCCTTTAATACTGTTAGGACTGAAATAAATTCTATTTTTTTATCTCTAATTTTTTTTATAATACAATATGTTACAAACTAATTACCATTTACCTACTACTTCCTAAGGACTTTGTGATGTGGTTTGACTGTATATTGTTTCTTAGGATATTTATGTGTATGTTACAGCATTAGGCATTTGATTATTTTCAGAAATATTCTTATATCCCTCGTTCCTTAATTTAATTTCTAAGTATATAGTTTAGACTTTCATATCCCTCATTGGGATTAGATTTCTGCACAACGCATTATTACCCAATATTTATTTAACAACTGCAACATGTTGGCCAAATTTGAAGTCTATGCGTCTAATAGTTCCTACGAGCTCATATTGAGTGAAATTGAGTCACGTTTCTGCTATATATATATATAAGGTGAACTAAAATTGCATGGTCTTAATTACAAATAATTATTGCTCTCAAACTAATAATTGTGACATACGCTTATCTCGATATATAGTAAATATTATTACGAAATTTTTTTCATAGAATCATTTACTTCAGTAAATTTAAATGTTTCCAAGTGGTATTCCAGCTCCCGCAGAGTGTTCAGTTCAACAGTTGCTTCCCTCACACTTGACCTGCCACTTTTGAGAAAATCCTTAAAGCTGCCTATTTCTTTAAACACATAATACTATCGCTCTATTGCTTTTGTGCCAGAAAGTGTGCCTCCATAACAACCCCGGAATTTTCGATGAGCATGAAAGAGGAATTTAGATTATATAAACTAAAACAGACAGTCAGCTTTCTCTTGAATCAGCACCATTATGGCAAAAAGTGGTATTTTTCTTACAAATTATTTTCTCAACTCCTTACAAAAGTTATATTATTTTATTAAATGGTTACTCTGAAATGGATTTTTATAATAAAAGAAGACTTTAGGATTATTCAAAATATATATATACATGTATAAGTAATATTTTTGATAAAATGGGCTTCTTTGGTTCTAGCATTATAAAGATGTCATTCTGGTGTAGTAACCTACACCCCTATCTATATTTAGAAATATTATGTTAAATTTTTTAAAAAGAAACAATGATTCAGTTACTGATAATGAATTAAAACAAGTTAATTATAAAAATATCTGCAATAATTGCTTGAATTTCAACTGTCTAAGTAAAAATTCATATTTATATATATTTCTAAGTTATCTTAACGATTTTTAGATTCTTTCAATTTAGTTTAATAATGAAATTATTATATTGGATACCGTATACTTAGCAAAATTTAAAAAAAAAAAAAAACTACCTAAATGGTTTCACTGTTTTTTGCTTCTAGGTGCTAACACTTATATTTTAAAACGTCACTTTGCGTTGATTTTCGACAAACATGCTTTGTCTTCATGCATCTTAATGATTTGCATTTTTACAAGTAAGTTTTATTTTAGTTTCTCCTAAGTAATTTTAATTATGAGAGATAGTTTAGAATTCTCACTATTCATACTTCCATGTTAATTTATTGTCCGGTGTTCCATCTGCGTGTGATAGTTATAGGCCTAATTCTTCAACATGGCTCTATTTTTTCTATTATGTCAAAAATTTATGTACGGGAAAGGTGGATCCATAAAGCATTGTTTAAACCTAATTTCGCTTGCCTAATTCAGCGACAGCCTTAGAAATCATAGTAGGTCTCCATTTTGGTTCAAAGACTTTTTTGGTATCTTCAATTTTAATAGCTTTGTACCTCTGTGTTTCCTATTTTGTACGTTTTTATTCAATTTGAGTGCAATATTCTTATGCACCATTTGTTTTCTGGTTATATTTCTTAAAATTCATTTTTTTTTTCTTTTTTAGCATTGTAGGAAGTACAATTTTGTCTCTTATTATTTTTTTTTTTTATTATAATATATATATATATATATATCAACATTTGTTAAGCGGTGGCCCAAAATTACCAGCTTCCCAAGAAAAATATTTGATGATCTGCAGAAAAAATTCGGACATGAAAAACTGACATGTAGCAAAACGTATCATTGATTATACATTCATAATAATTTAAAATTAAAAAAACTTTTTTAAAAACAAGCTTTTATATTTAAAGGCTCTAAAAAGAATAAAATAAACTTTTCTTTTAAAACTTTTTTTTGCTATCAACTTATACAGTCATTACACAATTTATGATACAAAAGCTTGTCGCGAGATTTATCTGTATTGATAAACAAGCAAATTAAATAACTTGATCTGATTTATTTTAATTTTTAAAATTTTCAAACTAAGTAAATACGAGTTCTTAAATCTTTTTATATCATAAATTGTGTAACGACTGCCTTTAAATAAAAGCTTGCTTTTAAAAAAGTTTTTTTACTTTTAATTTATTTTTTACTTTTTAGTTATCTCTGGACAGAGGTTTCTCAGTCTGTTAATCTCATTCAGCGCATCATTGTTGCAAGGTCATTTGCCGCTTTATTTTGAACAGTCTAGCGAAGGGGTACTCTACCTTTTTTCTCAGCCAGGCCACATACATATCATAAATATTAATCAGGCCGCAACCACAGGATAATGGGAAGGAGGGATAAACAATATTTTATCAAAACAACATTGAACAAAGCAAAATTAATTAAAATATTAAAACTTTCTTTTTTTTTTGCTTTTACTATAATACTATATTAAAAACAAAAAACACATTTTTTTTTAAATCTGAAATTTTTTAAACCCAAATTTTTTTTTCAATTTTTGGCAGAATTTGGCTGATATTTTTCACAAACAAAATTTTTTTTTCTTGCGATTATATTTAAAAATAAAATTTTTTTAAATGTTTTAAAAAAATTTAGTATTTTTAAAAAATCGTTAAAAATTTTTTTAGTAATTTTATTTTTAAATGCCCGATTCTAAAAAAAAAAAAGCCTGAACTTTCTTGTGCAGCATATCGATTCAATATAACCAAAAAAAAAAATCTTTCCCGGGTTTAAAAAATCTTTTTCATAAAAAGCATCTTTTTTTGATTCATGTTAAAAAAAATTGAAAAAGAAAATATCTTTTTTTAAAGAGGATTATATCTTTTGAAAGATTCCACCCAAAAAATTACTTTAATTAATACCTACACTATTAAAATTCTAAGGTAAACGAACATATGAGTTTGAGTTTGAGGTTTTCTGGCGAAAAACCAGTTCTGGCTATATCGCCAAACAATTTTAAAAAATTTTAAAACGTATTATAATATTTAAAACACAGTAATAAATATAAGGTAAAATATTATAAAATATTAATTTTATTTTCATGAGAAAAAAAACTTTTTAATTTTTGGGGTTTATCCCACCAATTCAAATAAATTTAAAACAGATCAATCGTAGTGAGGAAATGGAATATTTTAAAAAAAATTTAAAAAAATTTAAAGAACTAGACAAAGGGTTTAAAAAAGCGATAGGGTTTTTCTATATATATAAAAAGTTATGGTGTCAAATAATAAAATCCTTTTATGTTTTATAACAAGGGGGGGTTATAACACTGGTATATTTTTCCTTTAAACCCGGGGTAATTTTTCCCCGGACGTATTCACCCGGGTGAATTTGCCCGGGTTAAGAGTCGGTGATTCCCCCCCTTTTAAAAATCGTATAAAACATGTCCTCGTCTGATGATCCTGGGTGTGCTTTTTGGTTTGTGAGGCGTCAATTGTATGTTTTTTTGGAGGTAACACTTTTTTTAGGACGTCTTTTCTTGCGGGTTTTGAAGTTTTTTTACATCCTGGGATGTAGAAGGTATGGTATTGGATATAGGGTTTCAGTTTCAACAGCAGGACATTTTCAGCTGGAAAGGGGGTTAACATTGATATATGGTAAAAAATGCTTTATTAGATGAAAAAAAATGCAGTAGATGTAGATAAACTATTAGATGTGGTGGGCGTAGTGTCTTTTAAAGGAACAGATGTTAAAATTCTGATGACGATGTAACTGTGACAAAAATGGGGGTAAGAGGTTTGCTTGAGTTGGGTTGATGATTTGTTAACTACGGGAATTTTTGGGAAGACTTGTTAGTTTTGGGAATGGACCGGGGTTAGTATTTTTAAAAGGCAATACTATTTTCGAAATATTTTCATCAGTTTGGGTTGTTGTGGTTACAGATGAGGGGTTTTACAGCTTGTGCGTATGTTTGGGCAACTGTGGGGCTTTTTTCGTGCCCCATATGAAATATTTCTATTTGTTTTAATTGCTTGGGTTTCTTTTCTGTTTTCCATTTTTAGGGATAATTTTGAGTCGATGTGGGGCTGGGGGGAATTTCCTTTTTTGGGTTTCCCGAGTACAATTGGGGTTCCCAAAGGATGCAAAATTTGGGAAAAGTTAATTGACCCGGGGAAGTTTAAGTGTCGAACCTCGGGACTTAAAACAGCGCAGAGGGTTCGGTATGTAGGGCAACACAGTTTAAGTAACCTGCTTTTATTGAGACGGAAATTTGGGGCTATTTAAAAGATAGTATTAAATGTTTTGTAGGACTTATTGTATTTTCTTTTTTTTTAGTAATTCTTCTGACCTGAATCACCCATAAGCCCCTAAAAGGGTTTCCGTTTCAGGGTCTCAACAAGTCAGGTTGAAATGAACTCGGAAGTATTAATGACTTGTGAGGACTTATTGTTCAGGATAATCAAGAAAAGGTTTGGCTGTAAAAAACTTTTTTTGGGGGAGCAAGGGGTTTTTTATTAAAACCCCCGGGAAACGTTTTCCGATTTAGGTTCGCCACCTATTCAATTAGTGCTTTGTGAATAGAAATGGGCTTTTTTATCATATCATTGTTTGGAAGGGAAAAAAAATTAAAAAACGTGAGTTTCTACAATTTCGTTGATGTTAAGGTTGGGGAAAATTTAAAGGGCCCTTTTCCCGGGGACAGCTGCATTAGATCCATAAATACGAGTATACAATTTATCCTGGCGTGCTTCCACCCCCCCACGGGTCCCAAAAAGGGAGGCAGTTGGGGCATCTGGCCAAAACCAGGCCCGGGGCTTCCCCGGGAAACCAGAATATAATGCTACAGTCCAGGGGGGGATAAAAAGGGTAAAAGACCCTTTTCTGCAGCACAACCCCCAAAAAGTGTCTCCGGGGTCGAAAAGGTCTACCAGCCGATTGACAAACGGGTATCCCCCCCCCTAAGGGAAAAAAGGGGCCGGGATCCTAGGACCCCTCCCCCCAGGCGTGGGCAAAAGGAAACCCAAAAGGGTCCCCGCACCATTTTCCTCCTTTCGGGGCGCCGCACACGGCAAACATTCGGGGCGGAAAACCAACGTTGTTAGTCGAAAAAAAATAAAATAACATAATCAAAGTATTTAAAGAAATATACGAAAAGCTAAATTAACGCAATACAAAATGTAAACCATAATATGTTAGTAGTAAAACGTAAGTTTTTTCATCAGAAAAAACAAAATTTGAACAAAGTTCATTTTGCAAGATTGGTCTGTGGTCTAGACGGGAAAAGAAGAAAAGGGAAATTTGAATGGCAAGAAGAAGGGCCGAAAATAGAAAGGATCACTAGTACCCTGGGTTCGTGAAGCCCATGTTTTACCAAAAGACAGTAAACCCCTTAGGAAGAAAAGATCACTGAGGTTACCTGGGAGCGTGAAACCGAACTCACCTAAAGGAGGTGAGCCCTGAGGGGTACGAACGTATGAGACTATAAGACTAAGTGTATCTTCTCACGAACCGCACGACGCAAAACTCGGTGACAATACCAAAAGATTCGGAATGATTCAAGCAATCCATTTATATTCCAAAAGTGCAATTAGTCAAAAAGATATTAATTAAAAACCTTAAAACGCATAAATATTGCCATTTTTCCTGCCAGGTGGCGAAGTTCCAATTTTCCGACCTTTTTCTATCCCAGATGTTTTTAAAACACGGTCTAATTTTTTTATGACACTCAGACAAAAATAATTACAGATTCGGGAAGATCATTTACTTCTCCACGATAGGGTATAATTCATTTTACAAAATAATATATTTTCTATTTTTTACGATTTTTTTCTAAAATTAGTCAAAAGAGGTACGTTTTTATGAAAACGATTTCTAAATCGTTCCAATTGCATTTTCTTTCACGATAATGAAATGATATTCTTCACTAATAAAATTTGTGCTTTTCTCTTTTAGAGTCAATTATTTTAAAAGTAAAATGTCAAAACCTTTTTATATAAAAAATACTCAAATGTTTTTAAATACTTAGTAAGTTCTATATTTTTAGAAATAATCTCATGAAACATTTTTTCCGTGTGTAAAACACTATTATCTGTAATCTGTACAAAGATTGAAAAAATTGCTTATATATAAAAATTACGCTTTAAAAAAATCATGGTTTCGTTTTTTCCCCTTTTTTCGAAAAATATTTAAGCATTATTTTTGTTACATTTTTTGTTTAAAAATTATCGTTGTTTGTAATCGATATATGAAGTTTGAAGGCCGAAAAAAATTTAAACTTTAACAAATAACGCAATTCGAAACTAAATATCTCTTCCTTTTATTTCAACGGTCTTTTATTTATTTTGTTCCGAAGATTTCGTGGATTGGTCGCTCAGAGCGCTGGATTAGTAACTTTTATAATCGGGTTCGAAATAACATCATCGCTTAGATTTTATGATTTTTTTGAAAATAATGCTCAAAATTTTATTCGCGCATCTAATAACTTCGCCAGAAATTTTGTAATTGGTAAGATAGTTTATTTCATCACGATACAATATGTTTTTTTTTTTGCAAAACAACAATACTTTACATATTTTATTATTTTTTTCTAAAATAAAGCAATATTGATGCGTTTATATGAGAATGATTTTCAAGAAACGCATACATTGATCTTTTACAGTTAGTGATTTGAAAAATAAAATGTCGAAAACTTTTTTTATGAATTTCATTTGAGCAATAATTCATTAATTTTCGTACCACTATATGGCTGAAAGTGTCAAGCTGCAGAAGAATCGGTGAATGGTCACTTACTCAAGAGCTCTGTTAGCGAGAGGGGAGGGTAATTTCCAAGACAATATGTTATACATATAAAAATGTTCGTGCAACTCCAGGAGGGTTATAAACCTGTCTGACAAAGGAAAGAAGTGAAAAAATTTTGAAACAGGGAATTTTAACTTATACACTCGGTAAAAGCTCAAGCAACGCTGGGCTAAGCGGAGGAGGTTGAGGGGTGGGAGTCATTTCGAAAATAAATATTATGAATGCTGATTTTTTGATGGAAAGGGAAAATTTATAAAAGTAGAGAATGACCGTGTAACGCCGGGCCAGGCCACTAATATTTTAACTAATTGCGATATTGGAATATAAATGGTCAAAACATGCATTGTCATCCAAACTAAACGTATATACAAAATTTCTCTATCGGTTGAAGACGTCAGCTTCAAAATTGAGTTGCAAGATTCCACCTGAAGAAATGACTTTAATGAATATCTTTTATTTAATTGCGATATCAGAATGTAAATGGTAAAAACAGGCATTGACATTCAAACTAAACGTGTATACGAAATTTCAGCTCAATCGGTCGAAGACATCAGTTTCAAAATTGAATTGCAAGATTCCACCCGAACATTTTACATTGCAAGTTAAACAAAAGCTTGTAAAAATACAGCATACTTTGTCCGTATGCTGAGTGGAAGTATTGTAAAATATCCCGTAGTACACAAATCAAACGAATTTCAAAAAATTTTTACACGAAAAAATAATAATTGGAGGCGTGGGGTATCGTTCCCTGTACCTCTTGCATACTAAGCGAGCACTCTACCATCTGAGCTACGCCACCTACCCACACTTTTGTTATTGTTGACATGCTCGTCTTAACACCTGAATAAGATATTTACATTAACAAGGTCGATATCGGAATATAAATCATCAAAACATGCATTGTCATTCAAACTAAACGTGTTTACAAAAGTTCAGCTCAATCGGTTAAAAACATCAGCTTCAAAATTGAGTTGCAAGAGAGAGATTTCACCTGAACAAATTACTTTAATTAATATATTTTTAACTAATTCCGATATCAAATTATAAATGAGCAAAACATGCATTGCCATCGAAACTAAACGTGTATACAAAATTTCAGCTCAATCCGTTGAAGACATCAGCTTCAAAATTGAGTTGCAAGATTCCACCCGAACATTTTACATTGCAAGTTAAATAAAAGCTTGTAAAAAGAAATAATTACCATTTTAAGAGAAATTTCTACTGAGTTTAGAACAGAGGTTCTGAAACTTTTTTTGTCTTACAGAACCTTTGCCACGTTTTACGGTTTTTAGTACATTCCTACTTACCTAATGTAGAATTTTTATAACTTAATCAGCTTCAAACGTGTTTTTGATAAATGTGGTATAGTGCTACTTATTTTATTTGACTTAAATTTATAACTATGATGAGAGAGAAAATTAGCTTGTAAAACTTATAAATCACATGGTATTTTTTAACGTTTATAAGTTACTATATTTATTTGAATCTAAGCCTCCTTCGATTCTTACCGCACTATATTTTCTCTGCATGTTTTTATGAAAAAATTAAAAATAGGGTAAAAATTTATATTAATAACCTGTATTTATGAAATTTAAAAAAAGAATCAAAATTAGAACTATTAAGATGTGAATAATTAATTTATTTTAGCTGAGTTAAAGACTTTTTTGAATACATATTTTGAACTGTAATTGCTCTAAGAGAGTTAGCATCAAGTTTACTTTCTCCCATCTAATGAATTTTCCCGACTTTCATTCCAAGCGGTATGCGATTTTCTCTACCATTAGCATTGCAAAAAAACTGTTGCTTAGATTCGAGTAAAAATATAAAATACATAAAATTTCTAAAATTATCAAATTTGAATCATTTAATATATTAGATCGAGATTTATTATCTTAGTAAAATAACTAAGCAATCCACAAATTCTTTAATAAAAGTGATGAAATTGATACCCTAATAACAAATGTTTCAAATTAAGGTTTTAAATTTTATGTTAGTTATATTCTTAAATCTCCTCGTTTAGTAATGCCCAGTCTATTTCTTTTTTTTTTCTTTTTTTAGGAGATTGGGAACTGCACTGAAATCTCATTCCACTGGGTAATAGGTTGATTCATAGATTCAATTTAGAAATAAAAAAAAGAAAACGAAAGTTACATTTATTTTGTGAAAGGCGCACTAATAATCCTGATGAAATATTGAATCTGTCCGATTTCAGAATTAATTTTTGTCTGATTTTCGGACAGAAGAATGACAGTTTCTAAAATGAAGGAAATGTTGGAAATCTTTGCCTCTCTATTATTTTGAGTATATTTGCACGAAACTCTGCATTACAAGGGTCGGTTGATCATTCATTTAATGTTTTTGCTTTTGAAATTTAAATCATTAAAATAGATTCTTCGGATTAGTTCTCTTTTTTACCTTCGACTGGTTTCTACATTCATTTAGCCTCACATTAACCAATAGATACATTTAATTACTGTCAAGATAGATATGTGTTTTTATATTATGATAAAATGTTATGTAAGTAAATAGGTAATATTTGTGTATGTGGATTCTTCCCTTTATTGAAAACCAAAGTTAAAGTCAATACCGTGCTTAAATGAGAGCA
Organism: Trichonephila inaurata madagascariensis; assembly: GCA_019973955.1. Lineage (NCBI taxonomy): Eukaryota > Metazoa > Arthropoda > Arachnida > Araneae > Nephilidae > Trichonephila > Trichonephila inaurata. Next base: position 79,471 of record BMAV01001828.1, read on the forward strand.
ACTATCATACCCCTCCCCCTATTTAACCTCAAAACCCTCACTTTGATTCTGGTGACATGGACCTTCGGGCGTCTGTTTTCCCTTTTGGGATAAAATAGGACCACATTTTTAATCATTAGTATATTACAGTACTTCACAAATTTTCAATACTGGCGACCCAATTTTCAATCATAATTTTCATCTCACCCCTACCCATACAATGACACTGCATTGAATGTAATAATAATGTACTTTCATGCTGAAGCTACATTATGACCTTAATTATAAACCGTTCTAGTAATGGATATATATATATATATATATATATATATATATATATATATATATATATATATATATATATATATATATATATATTTAATTTTGTATATGTTACTTTTAAGTAATAAATACTTTAAGTAACTTTTTTAAGTAATAGGTAAGACATTTTATTGATGCCCGGGAATATACTTTGTTTTCTTCCCTTTCAGTATATTAACATTTTTTAAAAATAATAATTTATTTTTGACTTTTCAATATGCTTACGCTCACGAAGGATTATCACTAAAACCTTTTACGGAAAGGGGCCCCCAGTTTACAAAAAATGCTGGGATAGTGACTTTTTAGGTACTTTTGAAGATGTATCTATATACAGTGACACATTTGAAATTAAAAGGAAACTGGTGGCATGAAACTTGAGTTTAAAGCATCGTTACCCTCATAATTGATGTAATCCCCCTTAATAAAATAAAAGTTTCTGATTATTACGAAAAGTCTATTTACTTTTCTTTTTTGTAAACTCATGCTAGTGGCCTACTAAATATAAAATTATTTATTTATAGTGGTCCATTAAAAGTTCTAACCGTTGGAGATCACTGATATAGTTATAGTATGAGAAAACCAATGACGTTTTTTCCAAGCAAAAGTGTTTTGTAAAAATATTTTATTTAGCAATAATTGATAAACAGTGTCATTGTTTCAATTGTTACTTTGAAGGAAAAAATCAAAGCATCACATTTTTTTTTCTAACAAAATAATTTATTAAGACATACGTGAAGCGTGAAGATGTTATTTAGAAACAGAAGAAAAAGTTATTTCTTCTACCAACACATATTTCTTTGAAACATTTGAGCTAAACACTAGTTTGAGGTCTGTCATTTTGTACAACCCATTTAAAAAAGTTACGCGATTTCTTATTTTTCATGTCTGTAACTTAGGAAAATTGGTTTCTCTTAATTTATTTGCAGAAATATTTCTCTTCGCACATATTTTGAAACAAATGTAAGCTCTTTCTGAAGCTAAATTTTGTATAAGTTGAAAAAAATGAAGAATAAAAAAAAAATAGAAATAGCTAAAATAATCTCCGAACTAATTGAGTTATAGAATATTGTATATATATTAAATACTTTTCATAAGAAGCCTCTCTATGTAAAAAAAAAATAAAAATAGTATACAACATATAAATAGCATACATAATGAATAACACACATTACTTTCTTTTTCTTAGAATATGCCTATTTTAAGACTGCGATTTATTTTCAATATCACTGACATGTTTTTTACCTAATCAGATTGTTTTTTTAAACAGACAACCAATAAATAGACAGAAAAACAATTTTTTTCTTGTGTTTCTTACGCAAAATGCATGTAAAAGCAAAACGTATTAAGTATTAAATGAGTATTAAGCATTAATTTTTATTTGATTTTTTTTATCCAATGGGGCCGCGGATTGACATTTTTACCATTGCAGACATAGAACATTCCCCAGGAGCTGGTACAACTTCTTAGTGTGGCACCATTTAGGAGCTACTAACTGTCGTAAGAAATTTTGACGCCTAGTTTCCTTCCCAGAGGAAGGCACCTGAACTCTGATGACACTCTAAGGATCATTTATATGCTTTTAATCATACGAACTGGTAGCTGTCATTTTCTGCATCATGAAAATATTCCAACTTGGGCCAGCGTAGAACCCGTGACCTTAGGAGGTGCGAAGACAGCGACAAACCAACCACGCCACCCAGCCGAAAATTTTTGATTCTAGAAACCTGATGAATGATTAGTTTCAAAGAAAATTATTAAGATAGTTTGATTAATGTATGCATATCATCTTGTTGATGAATCATCAAAACTAGTACTTATTGAAAGCACTTTTTAAAAATTGGTCTTAACTATTCTAACAACACATTTATAATACAAAGCTTTTCTTAAACTGTAGTTCCTAAATTTTTTCAGAATATTGCAGTCACGAATGCTCCAAAAATTAAATAACAAAGGAAATGTAAAGCAACGTAGAAACGCATTAGTAAATAATGGATAATTCGGAAGATTGTGCGTAAAATATGCATTAAAAATTATTGGAAATAAATTGAAATTTATCAAAACTAAAAATAACTACTAAGCTCGTTGGGAAAAAGAAAGTTTGAAATTAAAAAAAAAAAGTTATTTTTTTTTTTTTTAAATATTTTAACTAGTTAGAAAAGCGTCATTTTCTGCGTTTGTTTCATTAATCATTTATATTGTCTGAATATAATTAATAAGATCTTTTAAAACAAATACTTTTAAAAAGGAAAAAAATTAATAAATAATATAAAAAAAATGTTTCACTTATCTTTAGAGGAAAATGGTAACTTCGAAAAATATTTTCGACATTAAACGGCTATAAACTTTATTTTCTTGAGAATTTTTGTGTCATTTTGTTGCTTACTGCACATGCTGCGTTAATATACGTAATAGGATCCATAAGTTCCCTAACTGAGAGAGAGAGAGAGAGAGTCTATAACTTAAAACATATTACCAATTTAATTGCTCAAACATCGTTTTTTGAAATAAGTCCCTTGAGTAACAAAGCCCTTTTGACATGGCTTGTAAAGGTTTTCGAAACATCTCTGGAATCCCTTCTTAGCCATGTCCTTCAATTCAGCCTTGTCAATTGTCCTTGCGCGATGCACTTTTATCTTCATCTGCAGATTGGTTTTAGTTTAACATGCATTGAATGTTATGTTGATACACCCTACGCATGTTAAGATCATCAATCAGTATCCACTGACATGTGACTGAGGATATATCCACTGATTCTGCTATTGTTTGAAGCCTTTACCGCTGCAGAAACATTTTCGATGTAATCAGGGGGACGGAAGTCTGAGGACGTCCAGAGCGTTTGCCGTCTTCTGTGAAACATAGATACCACTGAAAATCTTGTGCTCGCAATAATGTATCACGACCTCACACCTGCTTCAAAGTTTCCCAAGTCTTCATAGTACTTTTTCTCAAACGAACACAAAATTAATATCCATTTTCTCTCAACAAACGCAATATCATTCATTCACCGACGACTAAATACATCGGTCTATGAAATACGATGCCGTGGCAACCCACTGACCAGATGTTTTGGAACAAACTTTTTTATAGAAAAGGCGACTATTGCAATAACACAAAAATATTATTGTAGTCGCTCTACTGCAAAAATATTCCACATTATAGTTTCAGTGAAGAGTACTTTTGAATTCTACTATTTTTACTGCTAATTACATCATATGTGCATTTGTAGCTGTTATATAGCTCTATTTATGCAAATATTTCTGCTCAGTAGGTAGAAATATATTCAGAAATTTAGTATACAATTTGTGAAGTTGTCCCCCTCGGGTGCCCTTCTCTTTGATTATCAGCGTGAGCTAAAGGTGTAGGAATAAAAGAACTAGAAGTTCTATGTTCTTAATATGGCTTTATTAAGAAGAGAACTTAAGAACTTAAAGAATAACTTAAACTTGAAAGTCTAACATATTAGATAATAATAATATATGTGAGAGAATCTACAATGACAAAACACACAATATAGATAATACCGAAATAATTTAACCCGGACCACTATCAATAACTAACACGCCTAAACTCAATTCCAATAAACCGGGGTCCAATAAGATAGTCAATCCACCCCCCAAATTCCATCATCGTCCCAATTTAATGGAAGTTGGGATTTACTGAGTGCAACGGTATGCACCTTGGCCTAATGGCCCATCTCCCGAATAACTTCTTTCGTCACTTCAGAATTGTATCACGCCTTTATAAATTCCCTAAATTGCCATCTCGATTTTCTCTAACTTCTGATACTTTAAAAACTTTCTAATTTGTATCTTTTATTCACGTTCATTTTGGGTTTGGTTTGGGAGGTTTTAATTTCCCAAAAAAAACCCAAGAGATATGTTAATAAAAAGACGCGTGAGCCCGTCACAAATTTGCTATCCCATTTTTGTTTTAATACTCGCATACCAAAGCTATCGATGAAAAATCACAATCTAGACTGCAAAAAAACTTTTTTTTAAACTGAACGAAGTTTTCATTTATTTTTTAAATTTAAAAAAATTTTAGGTTA
>BMAV01001829.1:0-35486 GCA_019973955.1 Trichonephila inaurata madagascariensis
AAAAATTTTAAGTAAATATTTTGACAAAAATGAACATAGAATGACCATTTTAAATTTTCCCTTTTTTGGAAAAAGGATTCTATTATATAAAAATTTTGCTGTATATAGCTCAGAGCCTGTACAGAGGCTCAACTAAATTTTTTGAAATATATAATTTAGAAGTGGGTTTATCCAAGTTTTACGACACAACAGAGCGGAGAAATTTTAAGAAAAACTCCGATAATTATTTCAAAATAGGTTGTAACTCTGAAAATAATGTGAATTTTTCAAAATCATTGTTGAGCCCCCCTGTACAGAGGTCTGGGGCTTACAGGCAAAATGTTATATAATAAAGCATTTTTCGCCAAATGGAGAACTTTTTGAAAAAAAGGGTTATTCTAAGTTATTTAGCCGAAATATTGGTATTTAAATAATTTGTTTAGCCAAAATTTCCAAAATAATCTTATTAAGTATTCTAATATAAGTGAGACTAAATATTCATGCAACTTATTTTATACGCCTTTTAAAAATCATGGTTCTGAACTAGTCGGTACAAGGTATCAAAACACTAAAATCATGATTTTTTAAAAACGTTGACACTATTTTTATGATTTTTCAATAGGCCAACATAGTAGCTTTATAAAAATACCAAGTTTATTATTTTCCATTCATTAGAACGAAAGCTACAGTGTTTTAGTAAAGAAGATGACTTAAGAAGAAGAACTTAACTTAAGATGTCAAACTTTAAAATGCGATTTACTCGAAAAGTGTTTTATTTTCGAAAATTTCAAATGGAGACAGCGATTGCTGAAAAGGTTTTTATAATAATTTGCTGAAGTTTAGTGTGTTTGTTTTGAATAACAGTAGAAGTGTTTTAACCTTCATATTTATCAATCACTGTTACAGTTCTTCATGAAAATATAATCACTGTTTTTTTAAGCAATTTCATATAATAGCTAAGATAAAGTGCTCTAGTTTTTGTAAAAATTAAAATTTTCTTATCGGAAGGCCACTTCGAAAAATAACAAACAAAGTAATACATCAAAATTGAAAAATTGAGAATTTGTTCATTTACTATTTGTACAGAGCGGGCCGGGTTTGCGTAATTTTTTGCCAATTTTTACCCATTTTTTCCCATTTTAGTAGTAATAATTTATTTTTCTCTTCTTAATTTTAGCTTTTTTTTCCTTAAATGTACTAAATAAATATAAAAACCATAAAAAAAATCTCCATATCTCCATTTTTTTTTAAAAAAAAATTTCCGCAAGTAGTTGTATACCTCAAATCCGAATACTTAATATAGCTTATATGATTATTCAAAATCACTGAACTTAAGTTGGAGCTCCTTATAAGAGTTCTTCTCGAGCCACGATAGTTCGGTATAGCTCTCATGTTATTTTCTTCCTCAACTCCCTGTGAATTCTGAAATGAATATTAATTTCATCCTTGTCCAGTCCACACGACTTTCCAGTTGTTATTCACTTTCTATTATTCTTAGATTTCGCGATTTTGAAAAGTATTTATATTTGCGTAAAATCAATCATCTCTACGGAAAGCAGTTTTTATACTAAAATCACAGTTAAAGAATGGTTTCCCCATGAGCATCAGTTGAAGAACCCCGAATAGAACCCGTTACAGAAAGACGATAGACCTCGTAAATTTAAACCTCGATCAATTAACCAGGACAACATCTTAGGACACACCCCTCTCCAAACTACCATATACCACCAAAAGAAAGTCGTAGAGACTCTACAGATTTAACGTGCACCAGCGCCTCGGCATAGTGGGTTTTCAGTGGCACTAAGACTTGAGCTCATGTTACGCCAGCCAGATATGTCTTATACCAAAACAATGCCAATATTTAAATTAAGAAAAAATGAAAGGAAACAAACAATAGAGTACATTTTTAAGCAATTAGTGACTTCAATGCTCATTTTTTTTATTATTTATGTAGAAAAACACTTTGGAAAATAAAATTATGTGTTTAATCAAACAATTTACATTAGAACTTTTAAATCTGGTAGTATTATAACGTGTTAATATTACAATTCATTATTCTTGGTTTAGGTTTATTAGAAGAAAAGTTTAGTTACTTATATATCTTTTTTAAATATAACTTTAATTTCCTCAAAAATAAAATTTGAACGTGGAATCCCATATTCATGAAAAAATGTTAATTAATAACAATAACAATTCGGTTAAATTTATTAATTCATCAGATTTTATGGAAGAAAGAAAAATTAACATGCTTAACTCGGGAGAGGTGGTGCATGAGGAAAAAGTCACTCCAGGCTCTGGAATTTTTTTTAATTCTGGAAAATCTGTTCGTTTTTCATCAATGACGTCTGAGTATGTTCCACGGTCAGCTTAGGCTAAAATTTTTTTGTGATATCCCCCTTTTTTTGGGAGTGACAATCATTTTTTACAAACTTCATGTACTTGGAATGACTCCCCACGCAATCTAGTTTATTCCGGTATATTTTCCTACATTTTTCCACTGGCGAACAACTTATTGATTTTGATTGCTGTGATATTAAATTCGTTATTGTTTATAAATGCAAATTAAGGAAATATGAAACAGAAATGAATTATCTGCGATCTCTATTGGATAGCGTTGAAACTTCGGTAAAAGAAATGGAACGAAGAAGAGAAGTACCTGATGAATTAACAGATAGTAATCATAATAGTCAAAGTAAATGTGAGAAAAGCATTGAATAGGAAACTTTTGAGTATCAAGGATTTTAAAAATACTACCTAAAAAACCCCATTAAAAAAGATCGAAGCAAAAAAGTCACCACAAGACAACTACGCCCTTAAAAAAGCACTTTCAAAAAAACATTCCCGTATTTGGTCTCAAATGACTAAAAAACTAAAATAGGAAAAAATTGACAGTTAGCCTTTAAAAATATCATTCCTTTCCGTTGCAAAAGTGCTAATTTTTGTTTTTTAATAAAAGACACATTTGAAATATTTTAGTTAGGTTTGTTGGGACTTTTTTAAATTATAACGGAAAATTAAAAAACCTTTTAAAAGAGGGTAAAATAATTTTCTTAATTAAAATTATTCACCCTTTCTTTTTTCATGGGGCAAAAAAATTATAAAAAAAGAAAGGGGGGACTGGTGACCACTAGTGTTAAAATTTAGTGGCTTTCTCCCGGTTGTTGATTACTTGTGTTAAAAAACTAGTCAAATTTTAATTTATATGACATACCTAATTAATCTAATTTGAAACATTACTGAACTTTTCTGAAAGAACTTCTATTCATTTTATTTATAATTCCTTTTTCTATCAAAAATTAGTTGAATTTTTTAAAACAAAAGAAATATTGTCTTTCTCTAGGAAAACATGTCCCTGTTCTTAACATCAACATCCAATATATGTAAAGTGTTTTATATATATATATATATATATATATATATATATAATATAAAATAAAAGTGAAAAAGTACTAGGAACCTCATTGTAACAAGAAGAAATTGGAATTCACCAAGACACAACAAATGTAGATACAAAAAGTCCTTTGGACTAAACTACATTATTATGATTTTTAAAACTGTCGCTGAATTAGGCCATCGAATTAGATTTAGCAATGCTTTATGGATCCAACCTTCCCCGTACAGCAGAAATTTTCGACATAATAGGGGGGAAAAAAGTTGAAAAGTTAAGCCTTATACAACACGTGGAAGAAAACCCCGCTAATATATTAAAATGAAGTTAAGAAAAGAGAACAATAATGAATGTCTCAAGGAGAGGAATAATAAATAAAAATTTTATATATAAAAAACCATATATATTTATATATATATTGCAATCAAAGTAAGCAAAACTGAGAATATAAAGCGTGAAAAACCAAAATCTCTAGTCTTATGAACTAGAATATAACTCGTGCATAGTTAATGTTAACCTGAATTAAGGCTTTTCAAAAGTAAAATTAAATTAAATGTAAAATTACTCCTAATTTACTCGGGTAGATGACATTTCATACAAAAGATTCTTGGATAATGAGAGTATAAATGCTCTGAATGATCTAATTTGGGGTGTGCTTAGAAAATTTGTATTTTCGCAAAATTAAGGCAGTTTTAGTACACAAAGATGACTCGTTTAAGTGACTTTCTTTTAAAAAAAGGTCATGTAATATAGTTCTATGAATTTAATGTAATTACTGTTGTTGACAAGTTGCGAGGACAAAACATATTTTTCAATTAAAAGCACATTAGAGAAACAGAAAAAGCTCCTGCAGAGATAATTTAAGTTTAGTTATTTTGCAAAAACATTTATGCGATGTTATTTAAATTGCAAAAAGTCAAAATGGGATATTAAAATTAAGGAAAAGTTAGTGCGGCTCAACTACAGCAGTCATCCTCAAAAAAGATTAAATGACTCAAAAATATTCTCTTTGATCTCTTTTCAAAGAGGAAATATTTTCTTAGAGTTAATAATGTTAAAAGAATTTTAAAACCTTTTCTTACAGCTTAATAGAATAGCCTTTAGTGTAGCATTAGTCTGCAAACATTAAAAAAAAACTGGTAAAAAAAAATCAAATAAAATACAGCTGAATTGCATAAATAAATATTTCCCTTTCTTTCCTTCAAATAAAAATTAAAAAAAAAATGATTAACTAAAAATTGTTCAATCACACAATAAAAAGGGAATTGATTTCATGAGTAACAGAAAATTTATAAAGATTTCAAGTGTGAATTTCTCGAATAAACAGTGACAAACTTAATTTTTAATTGCTAATTGCTTTCCTCTCTCTCTATAGCTAGGCTATTTTCCGGCTAGGGAAAAAAAAATACGAAAAATATTTCTTTCGAATGTTAATTTTTTAAAACTGTAACAGTCAAGTGGAGTATGTGCACTAGTTCCATAAAACTATCGGTTAGCGGACTAAATCTAGTTATGATTAGTTTTACTTGACTGCGTATTTCAAACCTCTTAAAAGAAAAACTTGATCAGATGTTAGTTTCAGCACACACCGTGTATGTTTACTTTCATCCCTCCAAGAAGGGATAGGGAAGTGTTATTATCAACAACCCGGATGGTATATTGATGGATTTGGGTCAAATCCTCGAATTCCGTTCCAATGTCGGTCAAGGGAATCTTTGAAACTGTGCTACTCGTACATACACTCTCTACTATTATGGCCGGGTAGGAGTGACAACGTCTTGAATAATGTGATAGAATCAAGAATTCTATATTGAATTCTTAACCCTCTACCGGGCCTAAGAGGCCAATAAAAGCATTTTGTGTCAAATTAGCAATTTTGGGTGTTTTAGTTTAAACCCTTGATTGTGACATATATTTCAGAAAAATGGACCATAAATGGAAAATTTTTTGATTGTTTAATTTTGTTCTTTATATTATTATAAAAGTTAGAAAATGGTTTTTTATTACAAAAATAAAATTTTAAATAAGCAATACCTACTAACAATTTTAAAATACACTAAAAAAGTAATGGATTACACACACATCTTATTTAATTAGATCAAATTGAACAAAATTTTGAAGTTAAAAATATAATATAAGTCGTATAATATAATACAAAACACAACAGCACACAATTTGATTTTCAATCCATAAATTTTACAAATCTTTTACAGTATGGTACATCCCATAATACGGTACTACACACAAGCCCATATCGCACGCCTTGCAACCAACTCGAGTCTCGTGTCTTATCTTTTTCCCTTTCTCATCGATTTCCTGAAAGCATATAGAACACTGTCTGCTTGGAGTAAATTTTTTTCCGTTAGTGAAATGTATTCTGGAAAGTGTCGACCTTCGAGGTGCAGCAAGCTTACACTAGGACGCCCTTTCCTCGACTGAAGTCGTAATCGGCCAAAAACTAGGACCACTAATACCATCTGTTAGGAAAATAGTAAATTGAGTATCCTTAAGGAGAAACAAACTAAGCCAGGGCTTAACAAAATATAAACGTTAATATTTTTCCTGCCCGGAATCAGTTTGGGCATCTCAAATACTGCACGTATTAGTTATCTCAGCTGGATTCGGGCGACACTGGCTAGGGGTTAAGCTTCATTTTGTTCATTAAACTGGTTCTTTAAGTGTATTTGCTTTCCTTAAACATTACCCAAGGCCGCCCTACCCCCGTTTTGAATTAAAATTGAAAAGGGTGGTGGGTGGCCTCACGCACAGGCCGGATGTGCCTGATACCTTTTCATTCAGAAGTGCGCCCTACGAAGGTTTAAAATTGGATTGCATGCATGTTCTGAATAACAAATTTCGAAGCATATCGTGGTCATGAAAATCAGTAGGACATGGCCGTCAACTCCCAGTCGTCTCTGTTTTTGGTTTGTTGGGGTTTGAGTCCAGGTGATATTAAAGACCTATCGTATGCAGGGGCTGATGCGCGTCTAATACACTGGTGTACAAAATAAAGAGGATTTTTAGATTTTTCCGGTTATCTCTAAATCTACGTGACATATTTTAATGAAACTTGGTATGCATAGAAGACAGATAAAATACAAAAAGAATAACCATTCTACGATTATAATACACGCACATGATCATGCGTAACACTCAGTGGAGTCGGAAGGTATGAAACAGCAAATGCAAAATAGGATGAAAAAAATGGATTTGTAGAAGTTATATTTCCTCTTACATACAGGCTTCGCATCATTACTTTATATTGTGAATTAGGAATTTATGAGTTCCTGTGGCAATTAATTCCTGTCGTTCATCGACTCTTTCAGGGGGGGGTTTCTCGAGGGGGGCGACCAGCCCTTCCCCCAGGGATCTCTTGAACCCGCGGCCCAATACTTCCGCAAATCCTCATTTTCCGAAATTCGCTTTAGATGAATAGGGATTTGGTTGTCTTTTAAAATAAAATGGGCCCAAACTCACCCAAAATAAAACGACCCCAACCCCCCCATCCTCATCCATTTCTGGCCCCCAAAACCGGGTGGTGGACTCCCGGATCCCCAGAATTCGTTTTCACCTTTGGTTGATTTCTGATAATTGGGGGCAGGTGAAGTGGTTCTCCATGTGAAAATAGGCAAGTGGGATTTTAAACTTAAATGTGATTTGTTAGAAGAGAGGCTTAGAAATTTTGCAACGGTCATCAAATACTCTAGTTCATATAATACTTTCCATAATAATAGAAAAAATAAAACCTGTTTTGATTTTTGTATTATTTTTAAAAATATGATAATAATTCTTAAATGAAATAAAATTCTAAAAAAAAAATTGAAATAAATATATACTGAGGTAATATAATACAGTTTTTCAAGAAGATATATCCTTTGCTAAAATATTGGACTTCAATATGAGGAGTATTTGTAAAATAAAAATTAAATGATTCAATAAAAAGGCAAAATTCACACAAAATTGTAAAGTAGATCTTTGAAACCTTAACAAATAGTAACTTTAACAAATCTTTTTCTCTGTTTTTTGAATGACTAGTTAAATATCTGAAAAATAAAGGGGAAAACCCAAAACGTAATAAAAAAAATGTCAAAAAAAAAAGTACAAACTTTAAATTTTTAATAAATTTCGTAAATTGCTTTTAAAAAACTGACATAATTGATACTGTATCCAAAAGTATCAAAGAAATTTTCAAAAATAAATTTATTTAAATTTTAAAAAAATTTAAATTTTGAAAAAAGTTGATGGAGAATCTAACCCCGACCAATGTACGGGCGCTAACCCAAACCAACTACGGTTGTTGAAAGCTTAATTGTATCAAAATGGGCATGAAATTGAAAGGGTATTTTCTCCGAATTGACCAAAATTTGGTGGTTCCCTTGAGGGTTGAATACCCTAAGGTATTACTATTACACCAAAAACTAACCCCAAATAAATTTCCATGTGCCCCCTTTCCCTTTTTAGATCAACAAAAAAAATTTTTTGGCATTTTATATTAAAAAGTTACAATTAATAAAAAATATGTATATTCAAAGACAGAATCACAACATTGGGTTTGGGTTTTTTTCATCATTAAAGTATCGTATTGTTATCCAAAACAATCGTGTATATAAAATTTCAGCTCAACCGAATGCTTTAAAACGTGAGAAAAAAAACCTTTTCAAGTTTTGACACTTTTCAAGTTTTCAAGTCTCTAAAATGGTCGCTAAGTCGCCAAAAATGATGCCAACGTGGCTGCATTTTTAATTCTTTAAATAATTAGTTTTAATCAATTATTGTTATTAATAATAATTAATTATTGTATTGCCATCCAAAATAATCATGTATCTAAAATTTCAGCTCAATTGAGCTCTTTAAAATGTATTTTATTAAGGATTGAAAATTCCATCAAGATAAATAAATAAATAAGTGTATAGAGAGTGTGAGCTAATAGTAGGAATTGAATAAATTGGGAATTATTGAACAAAAACTACTAGGTGGTTACAAATCTGTAACGAAACGCATTAATATAAAATATTCCGATATTTTAAAAGCTTACTATTTGCGCTGTATTCATTTACGTTTCGAGTAAAGTATTTTTGTCGCTATTTCTTAAATGAACTACATAGAATACTTCAAGAAAACATAGACATAGATCCAAAGCTAAACTGGATACGACATAAATGAGTAATTTCCTACTGATATAAAATACGTAATAGTCTAAATTATTTTTCTTAATACTAGTATATATTTGACATGGTTTCTATTTATGTCGATGGACATTTTTGTTACACTTAATTGAATATGAAGAAAATACATTTTATCCGCCATAAATTTTTCTAAAGAAATCTTGGTGTAAAAATACTCAATTGAGAACACCATTCGAAAACTTGTATTATGGGGAGATATTAGGATTTTTCTTTGTGAAAGATTAAATTGATGGGAAAAGCTGGAATTATAGTTAAAACCTCATCTTCAAGAATTAAGTGTAATATGAAATAACAGTACTATATTGGCCGGAAAAGGGAGATTTTTCTAATATAATTGAAGATTCGACTCAAAAATAAGGGTTGATATTTTGTTAAATTACTACTTCACATATTTACAAAAGTTATTTCCGATCCTACTTCGTGGCATAATTAGTCTGATTCCATTCTCAACAGATTCCCATTATGCAACACCTTCCATTTTTGTTGCCACGCACTCCATAGGCGGGTTTGACCATGGTTCAAAATTACGAGGTTTGTTGCCAATGAACTTGCAGTTCTTCAGTGGGTGACGTGAGTAAACAATCAATCATTAAATAGTACCTGGTAATTTTTAAACCCCTTTAGAAATCTTTTATCTCATTATCAAAATCTAAATCGAACTAGATTCATCGTTGAAAATTACATTTCTCAAAGGATTTGAAATCCGTATGAATGCGATTTCCAATACAAACATGTGCGAGTTGACAGGAGAGCCAAATACGAGCCACGACTTCATTTTCTTGTCCTTGAGTAATCAGTCAATAGAGTTCTCGTTACCCTTCGGGTGGATGATAATGACGAATCACGTGTTACGCCTCTCTGCGGATCATTCTGTGATCTACCTGGATCAATTGCAGCCTTCTTGTCCTTGTGTCTTTCCGTAATTCAGCCATGTTTACTTGTATTGTAAAATAGTCACTTCGCTTTGATCCAGATGTGTAGATAAACTTCAAATAATATATATCTTGTGTTTAAATTCTGTGTTTTGTTTTAATTATGTAAAATTATCTTCAGTTAAATAGAGGCAATTATTAAGGCATTGCTTTCAACATCATTTTGCAAACACTGGTAAAGTTGAATGAAGTTAGGTATAAAGTAGCCCTAAAAGATTTTTTGTTGCATTTATGCATGTTATGGATGATTTACTAAGATAATTTAAATATTTTTAGGTTATATAGAAAAGTATCTGGAAATATGAGACAGCACAACTTTAACTTTCTTCCCCCAATATGTACAGCAATCTTTCGATTCAACTACCCTGCTTTTTTCAGTCCCATTGAGCCTTTTTCTATAAATGAGAACATATAATACTGCTTTATAAGAACACTTATATGCGAAACATTTATTTAAAAAGAGTTACTAAGCGCGTTATAAATTCTTATAGTAAAGTGCTATATGAAATGATTCTCTTCTTTTGTACTGTATTCGCACTATCATTTCAGATGCTCCTAATTTTCGATTGTAGATTCATTGATATTCAAAATTTAAGAATGATGTTTAGTGTTTAAATATATATGTTCATATATGAATGTCTCACATTACAATCAGATAGCTCCTTGCTAGTACAAAGAAATGTTTCATCTCACGGTGCACTTTACAGTACATGAAAAACATTAAAATTAGTTAAAAATATTAAAATTTAATTTATAATTTATTTAAATAAAAGAAAGCAATCTTTCTCCAATACTTCGTATTTGTTAATTATGAATTCCTGATATGCTTATAGCTTCTTTGTTTTTTTTATATTGAGAAATGAGGAAAGCTAGTTCCTTTAAAACAAAATAACAGTTATCATTAAATATATCAATATGACTGAGATAAAATAAAACTATAGAGTTTTTGAAAAAAAATGATGAACGATTAACCATTTTTGATTTTCTGTTGTTGTTATTTATAATTCCTCTAGGGACTGACGAAGTCAGATAAGACTCATTAAACTATTGGTTCTTATAAAAGTCGAGCACAAAAGGGGGATCCACACAGATCTCTTTTTTAGAAGGATTCATACAAGTGAAGATATGCACGGGAAAAGCCTTCTGCTCCTGAAATTTGGCACAGATGGCAAAAATCTTTTTGTTCACAGGGAACAAGAGGCACTTGAAATGACCAGTGGCAAGACGTGAGAGTGTAATCTATGAGTCTTTGCCACTCTCGAAGGTTAGAGCCAGTTATGGTCATTTACCCACATATGAATGATAAGTGGGAGGCAATCTTCACTCCACCAAATTTCGATATTTTAAAAAACTATTTATATTAAGGAAGAAAGATTTTGTAAATTTTAATATTCTTGACAAGATAAATTTCAAGTAAAAGAATAACCGCTGAAAGAAAGAAGAAATAAAATAAATAAATGTCTTTTAAGCAATTGAATAATGAGATTAAGAATTAGATAAGCATTAAGGAAATAAAACTTTAAAAAATAAGGAATTTTCCTTTTTTATATGTTTTTCTGATTATTCTGTTGGGTGTAGTAGGGTTCGCATTTTATTGAAAGCTCCCTATAATTCTCAAAATGTTTCTATGACTTTTCCTTCTTGAACAGAAGATAATAATTAAATGCAATTTGTTTCTCAGAGTCATACCAATGATATTAATTTATTTCAAACTCCTTTTTAAGTAAAACAGGATTAAAGTAATAAGTTTAAATGTGTAACTGAATATCCATGGAAAAACGGAAATTACTCATTTACCAATAAGCTTTGAAATTCTTCCAATTCGGAAAGATATCAAATTATGTTACAAATTTTATAACTATATGACATTTTCCTCAAGGCAAACATCTCTGGTTTTACACAGATCTTCTGCTACACATTTTATTTTTAAACAAGGTAATAAAAGTATTTCTCCTTAGTTTAATCAAAACAAATATTTTGTTATTAGATCCGGAACAGAATAAATTATCTTAGGAATATCCATTTATTATATTCGAATTAAATATATAGGAATTTAGTGCATCTTTTTTCTAAACTTCCAATAAAATCAGTCAATCAATAAACAGTTCTCAACTTGGAACATTTTTTTTCTTTTATTCTCATAAGCGCAATCATATACACAAATATTTGTTTGAAGTTGATAAATATTCAATTTTTTTCAGATTAAAAGAACAACAATACACGTGCTGCCATATCAACAATTGAAACTTATTTCATTTATGAGTAATAAAGATGAAAGTTACAATTATGAGTATTCAAAATTGTTTACAAGTAAACGTAATTTAGCCAGTCGGTTGTTCGAATTCCAAAAAGTCTTGAGTTTCAACAAAGCATTTATTTAAACAAGTAATTGTAAACAAAGTTTTAATTATTTTTAGTAAACTTTAATGAGGTATTTCTACAAATATAAGATTTGCTTTTCTAAGAATTTTCAAAAATTAATTCAATGTAAACTAAAATTATAATCATTTATAAATATTAATCAACACAAATGTTATTTAAAACGTAAATTATGATAAAAATCATGAAGCCTGAATTTTTCCATACCTAAATACACCTACAATAACCAATAAAAATTGATTGTAAATTATTGCAATTTTAATGCAAAAGTATTTTGACATAAAACATTGTAAATTTATAATTTACTTGCATCAAATCAGAAATAAATTGTTAGCCTTCTTTAACTCTGTGAATCATTAATGTTATTGTGTTCACCAGGTAAAAAAATCTAAATTAAATTCTAACCTATACTATGTTAATTACAGTTTGTTATATAATTATTTCTTAAAGTGATACTTTACCAATTCTATTTTTATGTATGAAGTCACAATAGAAGCTGATAAAAAAAGCTTGAGCTGGATAATCAAACAATGTTACACCACCAAAAATTTTTTTTTTTTTGCGAATAAAAATTATATAGAGTATAGACAATCTCTCCACATAATTAAAAGTGTTTAAGAAATCTTTGATATTCAAAAGTGAAAACTACTTACTAAATTACCTGGTAAGATTAAGAAGCTTACAAATTAAAGATACATTTTGTGAGGGAAAAATAAAATACTTTCCTTTTTGTAGCTTCAGTATATTTTGTGATTATTTTCTATATCATATATATAATATATAGAATATTCTCCAAGTAAAACAGTATAACATTATAATTTATTGACCTTACGACTTCCTAATAACATTTTTATAGTGAGATTTTTAACTGTTACTTGTTAATAGAAATAAATAATAATAAATCGTAAAAACTTATTCGAAAATTTGGAACAATTAACGTAAATCTATATTTAACGTTGTAATGCTTGTAAAATGCTACATTTCGTAGCATATCCTCTGCAATAACTTTTGTTTTAACAGTTTTTAAGCCTGATATTTACCATCCATTTGTCATTTTTTTATGTGTAGGTTCAATTTACTCATATTTATAGAGAAATAAGAGTAATTTTAAATTAGATTTAAAAGTGTATTCAAAATATTTGTGTAGGAGCAAACAATCACTACAATAGAAATACAATTCCCTGAATAGTTTTCAAAAACTCATATTCCACTTTCTATTCATAACAAAAGTTTTCATGATTATTTCATAATTTATTCAAATTTGTACAAGGAAAACAAAACTCTTATCGAATGATTTATTACTTTAATACACATCGTAATTATTGATATCTTATCGTAAGATCCTTCCTCATTACTACGCTTATTGGTGACATTTGTTTCCATACGTATAAACTATCATGGCAATAATTTAATCAATAAAAATCCCATTGGGCTTTAAATCTGCTTTGCAAATAAAGTAATAATTATTCAGAATTAGCTGAGTGGAAATAACCTTTCATTGAAAAATAATTATCATTATTAATCTTATCGATTTAATTTCTATAATTAGGCTACAAGGATTTGAATGCTTAGCTGGGATAAAATATCAAAACAAAATGTCAAAATATAAGTTTTAAATATACTTCAAATGCCTAAGCAAAAACTGAAAACGTTTGGGAAATCAGCTTTTGTATTTTAATACGTTTTTTTGTTATATTATATTTTATTAGATATATATATATATATAATATTTAAAGCTCCCGCTAAGTTTAAACAAAGCTGATAGGTAAGAAGAATTACCCTATTAACAAATAAGGGAAACCATAATATATATATATATATGGGAAAAAATTAATAATAAAGGTAGTCCCCCGTGCAGAACCTTTTAAACATTATTTGGAAGATATCTTTGAATAATTTAATATTCGTTATTTTGTAACTGTACAACATGTAAGTATGATAAGTTCTGTAAAATTTTTCTTAACATTTCAGCTACGGAAAAATGCTGGTTGAATTTGTTTAGAAGAAAATATTTTTTTCATTTTTAATCGAAAAGTTTCGTTTAAAATTTTTAAAATTTTATAACAGAAAAATTTAAATTTTTTTTAAAAAAAAAATGTTTTCTTCACAAAACCCTTAAAACAAAACATAATAAAGGTGATTTTTTTTAATGCAACTAAGTTTAAAAAGTAAATTATCCATTTTTATGTGATTCAGAAATATTAAAAAAAGATTTTTCCCGGCGGGGTATGCCCAACCAAAACCTTTTTCAATGCCCCTTTCCCAAAACCCTTTTTTTAAAAAATTGATAGTTCCTCATGTAGCTGACTTTAAGGTCCTATTCTCGTACATATCTGTTACAATTTTGAATACATGGGGCTATATTGTGGTTATGAAGAAGAAATGCAAGATTTGAGAAATTTAATAGATACAATACTTCCCAATTACAGTATTTTTTGAATTAAAAATTTTTGAGCCGATGATGAAAAAGGGTACAATACGGCCAACGACCCCTGGGAAATTTACTCCCGATTTAGAAGAGAAAGAAACTGTTGGGGAAAAATTGCTTTATATGATGAGACAAAAAAAAAGTTTAGAATAACTTAATTTGAAAGAAGGCAATGGGTATACATATTATTCATATTCACATAAACTTTGCTGAAACCATCAGAAGAAATAAAAAGATATTCCCCCAAAAACTTTGAATTCAAAGAAGGGGAAAAAATTAACTAATAGAAAGATCGAATAACAAATAAAAAAATGTAGGAAACAATAAACTTCAACGAAATTAAAAAAAAAAATTGGTTCCAGTAGAGACATCAACTCACCTACAATGAAAGCCAAAAAGGCTAAAAGGAGTTTTCAAATAATATAATGATTGTTTTAATAAAAGAAAAACTAAATTTAAGAATTAAAAGTGTGATAAATATGTATAATTTCCTTCTTTTCTTGTTCTTTTTTACGTTTGCATACATATTTTCTGAAGAGAATCGGAATGTAAACACCCTTGGGTATGAGATACCCTGCACGAGTAAACCTTTTAGTATTTTTCGCCGAAGCAATGCCGTGTTAAATCTAATTTGAAAAGAAACTTGCTATTATAGGACTGCGATAATTTTCGCCACAATTAAGAAAAAAGCGTTGATTTTTTCACAGGTACGTTATCATTCAAATGTCAAAATAACAAGTCTTTTGTTTCTAATCTGAAAACAAAGGAACATAAAAGCATATCATTAGGGGGAATAGTGCTTTAAACAATTATTTAAATACAAATGAAGAATCACTGAAAAATTCCATTGCGCTTCTGAGTCTTTTTTAAGAGGGACACACACAAAAAATCTTCTTGAATGCTAAAATATCCATGCACATTTTTAGTTGATATACGAAGCCTGAAACTGACGCGAAACAATAATCTGAAACCTTCTGATGAGCAGCACTGCTGCTCTTTCTCTTTTGGACCAAAGGATCTAGAAATCAACATAAGCCAACCTCGAGGTTTGCCTGAAAATGTCATGATGATAATGAGTTATTGGATTATATTTGATAACGAAGGTTTTATATCACACTGCAAGACATTTTGATGTAATTTTGTGATGAAGCATTAGTTCTATTAATCAAATTACCCACCGTCTTACAAATACGTTCAATAAAGTTTCTTCTTAGACATGGTTAAAAATATCTTAGAACTGAAAACCGAAAATTATCTCAGGCATAGAAAATTTCCAACTAATATTAAAAATGGGATATTTTGTGGTTCCTCAACCTACTGTATAAAGAGTGCTCAAATTCTGTAAGCAATAGTATTGGTTTATATATATAATTGTTTCAGAAACCTTTCGGATAAATGAGCTTCGTAGCAACAAACATTTATTGACACCCCCACGAGCAGTATGACAGACGTTGTGAGACTTGTATACCGCTGCACGGTGGTTCCCCTCCATATTAGACAAACTTCCCCCAAGTTAAATAATTTAACTCTGTTTCATGATTCTCACACTTTTTAATAAGATCTTGCATCTAATTGAAAATTAAAATTTTTACGATATTGTTATGCTGCCATATTTCACACATTGTAATACGTCTCTGTTAAATTTCGGTCCAAAATAGTAAATAGTTCATCAGTTTTCATAGATTTTATGTTTGTGAACTTTGCTTAGTGGACACAAGTGTATGCTATGCTATGAAAATTTAATTTTTTTTGTATTAATTTATACAATTCACTCTCTCTCATTTATATATATAAAATATGACGATACAATATCTTTATGTGCATATTTCGCCATAATGTTCTATATATATATATAAAATATAGATTAGCCACAGGGTTAGGAAAAATTCCCCTAATAAGGTCTCCAGTTTAAGTAAAAATTTTTTTTGGTATCTAAAAAAATTTGTTGTGTCTAAAATGAAAAAAATTTAAATTTTTCCCGCTTTAAGCACTGTTAGGTTCTAAAGGGGGAAAATTTTTTCCCCCCTTTTTTTTAAAAAAATGATTATATATAACTTTATATGATTTGATAGCTTTAATTAATATGAAGTATAATAATTTTAAAATATAATAAATAGTTATTTTACATACAAGATAAAAATTTTAATAATGTGTGTCCCACATGTGAGGAAAATGTTTCTTTCAATTTGGAGTTGAGAATTTTTTTTAAAGTATACATATATTCATACACAAGGGAGTCATTTTAAGAATAATTATTCATCGAGGGATCATTATTTTTTCATAAATAGATTTATTTTTAATGGAAATCCTAAAAACTCGTCTCCCATAAAACTTAATTAAAGAAAAATCTTTAGTGGACTTGAAATGTGGTATGATTGATTTCCATTTCTTTTTCACGTCATTTAAAAATATTTCGTGCTTTTAGATATAAAATGTAGCAGCATCTCTCAGGATATTAACGATATTATTAATTAGAAAACTTGTCAAAACAATCATTAAACACATATTTCCATAAACATTTTTCTTATAAAAATAACTCAGAAAAATTTTAAAAAAAATAGGTTATTTGATCAATTTTCCTTTTTCCATTAGTCATTTCAACGCGCATTAACGTAATAAATCTTTTAAATGCTTCAAAATTTTTTAATGTGATTCACTAGCTTTGTACCCAGGAAATTAATCACATTTATAACAATTTATTAAACATGATAAGCTTGCCCTGTTTCTGAATGTTAGTAATGATCTGTAGCACGCATTCCAAGAAACAATCAATAAATTAGATGCGCATTGCATATTATTTAATGGAAATTTTAATATAAGATAATGTGGTGTGTGTAGTTTCACCGTCCGTATGATCTTTGGATTTTCTGGAAATTTGGTCTTGTGTATCTGAGTTTGCTTAATACATTTGAACATAATTTTCTTAAATTATATGCATGAAATCAATTAAAAGCATGATTATAAATAATAGTAATTAAATAGCCGTTTCATTTTGTAATCTATCTCAAATTAGTGTTCTAAAGGATAGCAACACAATATATATATTTAACAAAGTAATTTCTATACAAGCTTAATATTTTAAAATAAAAAAAAACTTCTTTTGGTATTGTTAGAGAACGTAAAATTTGAAATATTTTAAGCATGTCTAATACGTACGAAATAACTGATTACCTTTTTTACCCTTTATTACAACATGTCGTTATACTTTCTTGTTTGTTCTTAAGTAATAAAATTATAAATACAGACCTCTCATAAAATTTAACTTGAGTAGTTAATTTTTGGTTAAGAAAAACAAAATCATAAGTGTTTCTTAAAACTAAAAAAAATATCTAGATTTCTTCATGAGTGTTTGACATTGAACAAATATTGATAAATTTTTTTTATAGTGAAGTAAAATTAATGTAAGTAATTACGTTTTTGTCTTTTTAAAAACCACCAGCTGTACTACTTATAGCTTTTGTAACCCCAAAATCTGTAAATTTCTCTTTCTTTTAAATCAAAATATTTTTTAATTTGAGATATAATGTATAAATATGCTTTTCAATTGGCGAATCATTCCATAAAATGTAATTTTCAACGTATTTTGTTTTAACTTCAACAAATAAATCAAATTCAAATATCAGGTGAATTACATTAAAAAGGGAAAGGGGGCATTGGTGATGATAAGTTTCCTGAAATGGCTCTCTTTTTACTGATGGTGATATCACGTGATCTCACCTGGCATAACAAATTTATATATGAAATGTGGAGGAATCTTGGAAGCAAACTGTATGTTTTTGTTTTAAACATGCGAGTTAAATTTTTTTTAATAATATCTAAATAAATATTATATAGCCTAAAGTCTTGTGGGATTAATTGCTTTTAATAATTATTTTCACAAATAAAGCATTTCTTGAAAACTTAAACATTGTTGAATGTATTTTTGAATTGGTTGTTTCTAACAGTATTAGTTGCTACATATGCAATCATACAGAGTGGTCACGAATTCATGGTACAAATTTTAAGGGTAGATACAGGACATTTTGTGATAATCACTTATTCTATAGAAATGTACGGGTGCAAGTGACTCAGTGAGGGGAAAACATGGGTAATAAAAGACAAGAGAAATAGAGTTATCTGCCGGTTGCGTTGCCGGTAGGGTGGATGTAGATGCTTAGCCGCCGTAGAACACGATGCATCTCAGTAGGGGAAAGCACCATTCGCAATGTTATCTTATTTTTCTGGAAAAGATGTTGCTAGAACTGTTGCAGAATGTTACGATTTCCATTTGTAGTCACATGTGGTTTCAACTTCATGGGACGCCAGCCAACTTCAACACTGATGTGAACACTTACCTTAATGCCTTGTTTTGGGCACGATGGATTAGACGTGGTGGACCAGTCATTTGACCATCCCGATCTCCCATTTTTTCGAGCCTCGATTACTTTTTTAAGGGGACATCTGAAGAATCTTGTTTGTGGGACTACACTTGATTCAGAAGAGTATCTAATTTCTCGAATATCCGAAGCTACGGCACGTGTGCGTGAAATACCTAGTACCTCATAACGTGTAAGCCAATGGCTCCACGGACGCTGTCGCATGTATCGCTACTGATGGACGCAGTTTTGAACAGTTATTATCAACATTGCACTTGTCAACGATGCTTTAAATAAACACATTGTCGTTCCTTTCATCTCTTATTTTTTTGTGTTTGAGCTTCACCGCGTCGCTTGCACCCATACATTCCCCCATACCATAAAATTATTATTACAATGACCTACACCTACCCTTAAGGTTTGTGCCATGAATTCGGGACCATCCTGTAATTTATATATTAGGTTGTCAAGTATGAAATGGAGCAAAGTTAATGTTATTTATTTCAATTACACATAACCTCATTTAGAGCCGTATTTTGGCTTAATTTGTTTTTGTGTGAGATGTACATCTTTTCCTATTTTTAACGCATATTTCGGTTTGAAAAAAATTATCAAATAATTTTAAAATCTTAGTTTTTATTGGAAAGAAAATCGAATTCAATTATGTGCATTTTTTGCTCCATTTCATACATGACAATCCAATACCTGGATATGTGAAAAATCCCTTCTTTATAATCACTTAGTTCCAACCAAACTTTAAGTCTTATCTCATTTAAAAGTACTTTTGATGACCATTTTGCCTTTACTTAGTACTGGGAACATCGTAAAAGTTTAATAGGCACATTGAATCTGTTTTTGAATCTAGTGATGAGACATGTTGTGGCAAAATGTATTATTGAAATGTTACTATAGTCTGAATGTTTATTCCAAAACTCATATGTTGAGCATCTGTTGTGAATGAAAAATTGTAGAAGGACATTCTTCTTGTTTCACTTCTTAATAATAGTTGCAAACGTAAAATTTTAAAAATTATTTTTAAAAAATTCAAAATTTTGTAAAATTACAAATTATTTATAATTTTTTTGTCAAATTCTCAATATAACCGAAATTAATTAACGTAAAAGGCACAAATCATAATTTTAAATTATTCACAATGTTTAACCTTTTATAATGATCTCAAAGGCTAGTACAGATTTTATATATTCTTTAAAAATGATTTTGTCTATATATAACTTTATTTTAAACACCCGCCTTTACGAATAAAAAAAAGAGTATAAGTTTTCATTGAGAAAATGGAATTTTCAAATAATTTACTTGAAGTATACAAATGATCCTGTATTGAATTATTTAAGAAATCCTCATTTTTTTTATCAATATTATCAAAAAAATAGATATATCTATTTTTTAGTCAAATATGTATATCATATAAAAAATCCTGTATGACACGAAATGCAATGAAAGGAAATGGAAAATATATAATTCAATAATTTTTAAATAAAATAGATTCATACTGAGAAATGACACGAGTAATTAACAATGAACCAGATATCATGTATAGTCAAATTTCCCGATGTTATATTTTAAATATCGAAGGAAAGAATTATAAAGTTCCCCTTAATTGGTCATAAAATATTTATAGATAAACTTAGATATATTTTGTTTTTAGCAGCACAAAAGGTCCATTACAAAAATAACACAGTTTTAAGTTCTCGTAAAGGTTCAAATATTTAGAATAGTAATACTCTTTCGACACTTATAAGTTTATTTTTTCGAATCAAGTCTTCAAATTGAAAGAAAACATTAAAAATTTTCGAGTTATACTACATTTATTCTATCTTCTTCGAACATTAATATCTTATCTTTCTTTATACATCCTTGACTAGAAATATTAATTTTTCCGAACGAGTTAGTAAATCAGTACTTTTATCGTCTAACCTATATAAATCAAGATGTTTTAAGAGAAATTTGATAAACGGTTTCAACACCCGATAGAAAGACGATGCTTCACATTTTTCCAAGAAGAAAAATAAATCGGCCCTTGAGCTAAACTCCAGGAGGATCATTAATTGAACAAGTCGATTTCATCTCTCGGGATTTGGCTCCTTCGAGAGATAGTCGTCTTTCAAATCCGTTCATCTTCCGGTAGCTGGGAATCCTTTGACGAATGGGATGACAGTATTAGAGGAGCGATGGGATTTGAAACATTTCATTGGTCTTGATGTCATTTTGTTGTAAAGAAACAATTTGTCAGACGTCTAAGTTAAAATCTTTACAAGTTCACTTTTCGAAGAAGTTTTAACGGTTAAGGAGAAAGCCATTTCGAATTAGATAACGTAATGTTTACCTTATGTGTTTTTATATTTTCATTATTACGTATAGACAATTGTATATATTTGTATACAATAATAACACATTTATAACATTAACATCATTAACCCTCTAAACGGTCTGCACTTAAAGTCTTGCCATTCTGGAGATGCTTCAAAAATGCACCGCACATATTTTTTTGCTTTCAGGTGGGGTTCTCAAAAGCGGTTGAGCCGTACTTTTAAGAATGCTGCTCGGCCGCTTCTGGGAATCTTGCTTGAAGGCAGAAAAATCATCTCTGGAATGGCAGAATTTTACGTGCAGACCGCTAGGAGGATTAAAAGCTCTAGTAGAATTATATTTCTTGCAATTTTAAAAAAATATTTGTGACTGTTTTTTTTTGAATATATACTTCACATAAATAAGCCAACAGGAAATCATTAAAGTAGCCAAATTATGTTTTCAAAAATCAGTGGAAAATCATGATTTTACAAAATCCATCATTTTTTCGCATTTTAAACTATTGTATTGTGAGAAGAAATATAGAAATTCCAAAGATAAAGCATAACTTTTATGAATTCATAATGTTTAGTAGACAAATGCCATATTACGATACAAAGCTATATTTTAACACAAATTTGTGTAAGCCATTCTACGAGTAATTGGCTAAGCGTTTTTTCTATGATCCTATAGAAATCCAAAAGTGCATAAAATTAGAAACTTCACAAATGAGAGAATTCACATTTTAGCATCTAACTACATTACAATTATCCTAAATATCTGAGGTGTAATTGTATTTTAAGTAATGAATAAATATATAGAGAATCGTCATCATATATTGATTATTTATCAATGCTACATGTTATTGAGAATGAACGGCGTATTTTTGAATCACTGCGAAGCGACAAAGATGATTCCTGAAC
This sequence comes from Trichonephila inaurata madagascariensis, assembly GCA_019973955.1. NCBI lineage: Eukaryota > Metazoa > Arthropoda > Arachnida > Araneae > Nephilidae > Trichonephila > Trichonephila inaurata. The sequence continues at coordinate 21,878 of BMAV01001829.1, forward strand.
TATAATCACTCTTTTTTTTTAACTTCCTGTTCATCCTGAGGATCAGGAGTTCAGACAGATTTGATGTGCTTCAAGTCTGCAACTGAAAAAGCTAAACCATGACATGACTGAAGCAATACCAGTAAAGATATTGATAAACTGGATATCATAGATGAATATAAATTGTGCGCTCACATTCCAGACCAGACAGGCAAGATTATATGAAAATAAAAATAGCTAAAAATCCTGAGGATCAGGAGTTCAGACAGATTTGATGTGCTTCAGGTCTTCAACTGAAAAAGCGAAACCATGACATGACTGAAGCAATACCAGTAAAGATATTGATGAATTGGATAAATAGATGAGAGAATATAAATTGTGCTCTCACATTCGAGACCAGACAGGCAAGATTATATGAAAATATAAATAGCTAAAATTCCCAATATAAGAAATTGCTGATATTCCGTGAGTTATTACGTGATATCCCAAAATATATATTTAAAGTATCTCAATCTTATTTTTTTTCACATCTGTTACTCAGAGTTAATGATAAAATTGTTTTCATTGTGCTAAAGTGATAAGCGTTACTTAATCTAATTTATTTATCTCCCTTCTGAAAAACTACTCTTAATATTTTATTATAATGGAAGTCTTTTTTATTGTCTAAATAGTATGTTGAAGGATTAGGATTTAATATAAACGTATAAATAATTTTGATTCTATTTTGGAACTCCTTAATTCCTGTACATTCATTAGAAGGAAAAGTAAATAAATAGTTGTTGCTTCTAAGGTTGTGAATTATGTGATGCGAAAACTTAATCTTAGGTAAATTATTTGATACATAATTAACTACAATCCAGTAAAAGATTAAGGTCCATAGCAATATTTTATGCAGTTTAATATATTAGAAAATCAATAAAATAAAATTTAACAGAGTTTAAAAAGAAAATTTATAGTCACATATTCATAATGTTTTATAATATAACAATAAATCAACAAATTTTAATTGAGAAATTAAACTAGTTTCTTAGAATAATCAAATTTAGAAGAGTTCAACTTTACTAAAAGAAGAAAAAAAAAATGATTATTTTCCCTAACAAAATATCCTCATGCTTCTAGAGAAATTTAATTTTATGTTAAAATCATAGGGAGACAAAAAATTTTTTCTTCATTTTATCTTCCTTTTGTCTTCAAAACATTCATTAGGCTCAACACAAAATGAAAAGAACATTAGAATACTTTTGAAAGGGTGTACATAATCTTTTAACAATATTCATATTTAGAATTGCAAAATTTAAGAAATGAAATTAAAAGAAAAATATGAACTACTTAAATTTCTCAGTGAAGAACTTGTAAGAGGAAAAATATTTCTTCCTAAATATATTCTCATATTCGAAGCTATAATTTTGTACAAGATGATCGTAAATCAGTTTTTTAAAACTGTGGGCGCCCCCCCCTGGGGGGAAACCCCTTTTAAGGGGGCGCGAACATATCGAAAAAAAAAGGGTTTAAAAAAAATTAAATTTTACTGGAATGAAAGACAAAAACTTTCGATAAAATTTACAGATTTCATTGATATGATTTTTATATATCATCTGGTAAAAAAAGGTCATCAAAAATAAAAGATTCACTTTGAACGCTCATTAGCTACTTTGATCCTATAACAAATAAAAATTTTTTGTTTGTTTGCTGTAATCTTACGAGGGGAGTTTTTTTTATTACGTTTTTTTTAACCAAAAAAATATTCTTTTGCTGGCTTTCGAACTTACTTGTAGGGTTTCGCACCCCTTTTTAGGAATTTTAAATTATATAATTTGTTCCCTTTTTTCACAATGTGAAAGATTTTTGATACATGGATAAGCTATTGAGCACTTTGAAGGATTAATTGGCCAAGATTTTTTTTTTATGAGTATACTGAAACATAAATACAAAAATCGTTAATTTGGAAAACTGTTTATTTGTTACCAATGACCTTGAAGACAATCCTCTAATATAAAAGTCTTCATGGGGCTAAAATGAATTGATAACATTTTCCCCTTTTTTTGGGAGTGGCAAACGTTTTTAGAATTTTAAAAGGTACCTGTTTAGACGATTTCCCAGGCACGACCATTTTTTTTTAAAATTTTTTTTTGAACACTGCTGCATTTTTTTTTTGAATCTTAGTTTTTAATTGTGATGTTGTACGACGATTATGGTTTATAAATGTAAATGAGCAGAATATAAAAAAAAAATTTGGGCATTTGGGTTTTCTGAAAAGGGAATTTAAGGATCAAAAAAAGGGGGAAAAACTTGCTGAAATAAAACAAATTAACATGTTAGTGAAAATAAATTTGAGAAAAGCAATAAGCATGAAACGAAAGGGAAAAATTTTTAATAGCTACATTAAGAACTTTATCAAGAAAATAGAACCATAAGTGTACCGCAAAATGCACTTCGCCCTGTCAAAAAAACAAAAGCAAAAAAATTCAAAAGGATATTTGTCGATCAAGAAAAAAAATTAAAATTACAATAACGTGAAAAAATGTGACAGTTTTGTTAAATAACTTTCCTGTGTGTTAGCAAAAGTGTTGTGATTTGTGTCCTTTATTAAGGGCACCACATTGGAACAATTTAGTTCAGTTTTATTGGATATTTTCTCAAATTATGAAAGACAAAAGAAAAACCCTTTAAATAGGGAGTATTTTCTTGGGTTTAAAATTTTTCCTGAAATTGTGATTTTTTTTCTTGTATATTGAAAATAATTATAAAAAAAAATTGGGGTGCACATCCCCACGACCATTAACCTTAGTATTGAGTAAATCTGATCCGGGGTAAAACATTTTTAAGTTTTTTCACTTTTAAAAATTAAAAAAAAAATTGTTATTCATTAAATTTTTTATTCTTTTTATTTCTTAAATTTATTATTAAATGTAATTCGGGAGGTTTAAATTACATTCATTCAAAAAGTTTTTAATATGAGTATTCATTTCAATAAAAATTTTACTTTTTGTATACATTGTCATGCACTTGGTTTTACCTCCACAATTAAGCTATTATATCAAGAATAATGTATTATCATTTTTAAAAAAAAAAACTCGTGTTATAAGAGGGGGACTTAGCCAGTATAATAACAAGTTTAAAAATTTTCAGTGACTTATGGGTTATCTTTGGAAAAAAGTTTTTCAAAGGAAGGCTAATAATTAGAAATTGACATTCAGAGTTTTTTTGATATTTAGCTCAGATCTGTATTTTTTCTTCAAAGGCCATCGCAGAAAATCCGATTCACAAAATGGTGATAAAAAAGGTAATTATTCGAAATGCTTTTGTTTTCAGTGCGAAAATTCAGACCACCTCTATCCCAAAAATTTAAAAAGTGATTTATTACAAAATTGCCCCTTAATTTCATCACTGTATGTGAAATCTATGAAGATCTCTTTTTGGCAGTTGAGAGCCCTTCTGAGTATTTTGAAATGGATTCTAACCCATTCGTAGCTTGCTATCAATTTGCCCTCGTCTGTGTACTTGTTGATGTTTTATTATCGTCGAATGCTCGCTGCGATTTAAAATATATCTATGATTTTTGTTTTAATCCACTGCCGTAGAATTCTAAACACCGTGAATTACAATTAACGCGTGAATTATGAAATGTACATTCCAAAGAGAGATTCAGTGGCAATCGATTCGGCCAAGACTGATAGAATTGGCCCGCGAGGTGCAGCATTTTTATGTTTTGTGCAGACGTCCGTTAGGTTGCCCTAGACTCACGTGAACGTTCGCGAGAATGCCAAATGTAATGGATATGATAAAGATTAGGCTATTTTTAATGACATTTGTACTTTTAGAAATAGATCTTGGAAGGAAATAAATCTTTAATTAAATATTATTTCTAATCTGTTTAATTTTAAAAATTAGAGAAAAATACTTATAATTAACCTATTACTTAAAGTAATTTACTTAAAATCTATATTACTTAAGAGTAACATACATAAAAAAATTTAATACTTATCTTATTAATACTGGATTAAGAACATGTTTAATAAGAGTATTAGCGACTTCCATGGAGCGTCTTTGCAAGAGCAAAAGTTTTTCAAGTTTTTAGAAATTGACCCTCTGAGTTTTTTCTATATTTAGCTGATATCTATATTTTGATATTTCTAAGCAGCCACAGCATTTTGCAATATGCCAATTTAAAAGTGGCAGAAAAGGAAAAATAACATAATAGTATCCTATTACTTAATTTTTGTGCTTAAAGTAACATATACAAAATTTAATACTTATGTTATTATATTGTACGGTTTATAATTAAGATCGTGTATTGAAGCTTTAGCGTCAAAGTGCATTATTATTGCATTCAGTAATTTATTAATGTATAAGGGGGCGCGATAAAAATTGTGATTGAAAGGGGGGTGCCAGTATTGAAAGTTTGAGAAGCACTGCTTTAACCCCCATTGCCCAGTTAAGTAGTAACATCTTCGATATCCTCTTTCACCCTCAGTGAAGTTGTCCCCTGTTCAATTGTTCTAATTATAAAACAATGTATGTTTAATATTACTCTCTCTCTTTCTCTCTCTCTCTTGCATACTTTAAATTATAAAATTTCTTAAAATTCACTAATTTTAGTATAAAATTATTTTCTTAATATTAAAAATACAGTGAATTCTTCGAAATTCTTTTTTTCTTGTTTTCCTTTTGTTTTTTCCTTCTTTTTGATGTGTAAGATATATAAAATAAATAGATATTGATTTTAAAAAAAGGCGTGAATAATTGCTTTTTTAATGCCCAGTGTTTATGAATTTAAAATTTGTTTTGTGTGGTTTATAAAGTATATTTAAAGATGGACCTCTATGGAAGGAATTTCCCATATAACAAACTTTTTCAGGGATTTAGCGACTTCGTTATATAGAGGTCCGATTGTATATTATATTAGTGTATGTGTATTTTATTTTTATTATGTAAAAATTTATTTTCTTTAGCTTCCTTTTTGTAAATTAATAATTGTTTCAGTAACCTCTTATTTTAGACTCTTCGATATCCTCACTCCCTCCCTCTCTCACTTAGGGTTATCCCTCCAGAGAGGTGCTTCCCCCAGATTGAGAATCGATGTAGTAAACCATTTTTCGAAAGCTGGGAAAAAGCGTTCGAATGAATGAAGATTAGAAGATTACACATATGCATTTCAGGTTCTTTTGTATAGAAAAAGAGTGTACATTATACGAATAATATATGTAAAAAAAATAAATGTAATTTTGAAAACGCTGGAAAAAATACACTGTAAATAGTCTGTTTTACTTTTACCTAAGCACTTGTGAAACGTATTTGTTATAAGGGCTTAAGGTGCCATGAAAACGAATTAAGGAAGGGTAAAATTGACGGAAGCATTCGAGAGTTTAAACAAGCTTGACAGCTTACAAAAATAAAGAAATGCTAAACCCTTAAGGAATGTAACCTCTTTTTGCAATTAGAGACATTTTTCTATTAAGGTAAATTGCTAGTTTTCCCATGGATTTTTTTTTACTTACTGTATTTCGAGGTACAACATATTACTAAGAAAAAAAAACGCCGTTTGAAGTACCAACAAATAAAAAAAATAATTTTTGAAAGACATCAACAAAATCAGTTTTCAACTCTTACGAATTCAATGGTTTATTTCTAGAAAAATTAGATCTAATACATGTATACTGTGTTATGAAACTAATACGGTGAATATCTCGTTAGTTCCCTCACAGCCGTATTGATGCGATAGAATAAAACAGACAATAATTGATTATTATCGATTATTACGATAATACCAATAGTCATTGTATGCTTCGCAAGTTATACTCTGTAGGAAAAATATCAGTAATCCAGTTGATCCGCCTGAAGCTTCCAAATACGCGATCGATTATCACAAACTTAATGTCATAACAAAATACTCCCGATAACCGTTACCATTGATCTAGGATTTATTTATGAGTATTTCAAATGATAATAATATAATGTAGGTTTTAGATTTCCTCTCAGGTTATTTCAATTAAAAGTAACTCCAGAAGAACGAGACATATACATTTACCAATATGCCCTTCGGTTTTGAATTATTCCCAAACACATTGGCATTTTATGGTTTTTGAATTTCATCGGAAGAACAGATTAATATATTCAGTGCTTAGAATTGTTATTTCATCTTTATAGAATCAAAATACCTGATATAATGAATCTTATTGACTTACATATAAATTTAAGTACAGTTAAAAGCGCATCGAAAATACTTGTCCGTAAGAATGGACGAGATTGGGTAAAAATTCCTCAGTCTGACAATTTGATACGAGAAATTAATTAAAGGTAATATGCGAAACTCTACGAAAACTGCTAAAATCATTTAAAAACGAAAACTTGTAAAATTTACATATTTAAAAAATACATAAACTGCGTTTGAATTTTTTTTTAAATTTAATATTACTCTTGTGTTAAAAAGTATTAGTTTCCCCTGTGAACTTTATACTAATAAGGGCATGAATCAGTGCGGTCTTTCCCGGTGAAACAAAGTAATTGTTTGTGTCTCTAGAATTATAAAGGTAGCAGACGGTAAATACACAATAACCTAAGGAGAACGCTTATATTAATATGGGAATTTCAGAAAATAAGGTCGAATTTCGGAAACTCTCAATTTAGCTAATTACTGATAACTCGACACTAACGAAGCTCAGAAATTGGAAGAATCTTTCAAGAGGAATTATTCGTTGGGAACTCAAATTATTCGAATATAACAATGTCTGGAAACATTGTCTCAGATGTTCTATCTAGAAACCCAGTGCTGAGAAAGCAGTCTCACATTTCGTGTGCAATTATTCTGTCATTAATCTAAACTTCTAGTGTTCCATTAATTAATGAACAAAGGGGTGACATTGAGCTAGAATACATATTCTAAATAAAAACCTAGAAACGGTTAAATTATTACCACTAATTACACAAAACACTTTTCTAATTAATCTTAAGGAAGTGGAATATTGCCATGTGTGCAAAATATTTATCTTCTGTTAATGATTTATCCGCATATTCTATTACCCGCAATTCTATTTTTCAAAAATTCTGTTACAGTCCATAGCCAGGTCATTCTTACATATGAAAACAATATAAGAATTCAAAATTCATGCTACTTTTCTATCATGCACAAACACATTAGCTACTCTTTCATCGAGCAACGTTTATCAAAAAATATATCAACAAAAACACGTTAAGAGTCTCTAAAATTCCAATTTGATTTAATTGCCCATATAAAAAAATCATTAGACCTCTTAGGTTCATATCCTGTCATTAAATTTGAATGGCGTCGATGTACTTTGTTAATTATTGACAATTTTTTTGAAATAAGTAAAATATTTAAGACTTCTTTTTTTTTAAATAAAGTTCACAAAAATTTGCATTATTTCAAACTTACATATCACGCTGTGGAAACCAATTAAAATAGATAGTTATAATAGCCTACAACTTATTTCATACTTATCCAAAAAAGTTTTGACGTAGGCTAATAGATTAGAATATTAAAACGACCGCATACACACCAATGTCAAATAAATCTGGAAGAACAATTAGAAACCTGATAGCTTTTTTTAACCACAAATTAATAATGTCATTTCAAAGACAGTAAAGTCCCATGAAGTGAAAATTTTTATGCAGAAACATTGAAAATTAAACACTGACACGAAATGTCGCACATTTTAACAAAATTGAAGAATTTAGCATTACGTAAAAGAACGAAAGAAAAAAACATGCGGTTTCAAGTCAATAATTCGAATAATATTAAAATAACATCCATTGAGTTCTGCGAGAAACCACATTGTAGAGGACAGAAAATCTTCTATTTTATGAGTTGTGTCTTGCCATTCATAATACAATGAAAGCTGACTAAGTTCAAGAATCTTATACCTTCAGTACTGTGTATACTTTAAGAAGTATAAACACTGTATACATACTGTAAATACACTATCTGGCCAAATGTATCCGGACACCCCTTCAAAAAGTGGTTTTGGCGAGTGACACAATTTGATACGAAATTTGGGCTTAAAAGTGTTGGTAGTGGTTTGTCGATTGTAAGCGTTTGTGAGGGAATGAGGAAGCAAAGGAGCTTAGTGAGTTTGATCATGGGGAAAAGTGGGGTGCCACCTTTGAGGGGGAAATCTCGTGAGATTGCGGGCATTCTCAAAACCAAGTCCACGTGAGTGATGTAATTGTGAAGTGGAAACGTCGAGGCAGTGAAACGGCAGAAAACAAAACCCGGTAGGCCGAAAATGTTTGGGTGAACGCAGCCGCAGAATCTGAAAAGGGTAGTGAAACAAAATCGCAAGCCCTTTCGTTGGTGGAAATTTCTCAGGAGTTCCGAATTCACCGGGAAATTTAGTGTTAGCAGCAGGTTTTTCCGTCGAGAGTTAAAAACTTGGGATTACATGGTCGTGCAGCCGCTCAAACCAAACTTTTCACTCCAAGAATGCGAAGCATCGTTCAATGTGTAGAGCTCACCGTCATTGGACTGGGACATGTGGAAAACTGTTCTTTGGAGTGATGAATCTCGTTTTACAGTCTGGCAGTCGTATGGATGCGTCTGGGTTTCGCGGCGAAAGTTTCTTTAGTGACTGCATTGGGCCGACTGTTAAGTTTGGTGATGGAAGAATAATGGTGTGGGGGTGTTTCTCGTTGTTTGGCCTGGGTCCGTTAGTTCCTGTGATTGGAAACATGAACTCTGAGATGTATGGGGCATTCTGGAAATGCTGCACTCCCAACTCTATGGCAATATTTCGGGAAGGCCCATTCTCTTCCAGCAGGATAACTGCTCTTTTTACACATCGAGGCTTCACAGAGGGTTTGACGAAGGGTTTCAAAACAACTGGCCTTTCAGGCCCGATCTAAATCCCATAGAACACTTTGGGACGAATTAGAGGCAGATTCCCGGTAGCCAGCCAAATCGACCATCCTCACTGCAAGGAGTCACTTCAGCTGTGAGGGACACCTGGAAGGCAATTCCTATGGTCACCTATCAAAAATTGGTGTTAAGTTTTCCCAAACCTGTGCAGGCTGTTATCCATGAAAACGGTAGACCAACATCATATTAATATGTGCCTCAGGACTCTCTAAGTCCATACCACTAGGTGTCCGGATACTTTTGGCCAGATAGTGTGTAAGGTAGTAACGTTCGGATATTCATCATAATTCTTTCCCATACAAGAAAGCAATACGATTGATATTTGCTTAAATCTTTCGTGGGACATTTATTTCTCTTTTGAATTTCTCACAGATTTTTATGTTTTAATACAATTAAACAATAGCATTTAAAGGTAATATATTTTATTTTGCCGAATTTTATGTTTAAATATAAATTTTAGCGGTGGGAAGAATATATATAGTTCCCAAAGAATCATTCACCGAAATAAAGAAAATTAAATTTAAAGGCGATTATTTGCCATGAAATGATGAGAAGCAATTTGCAATGCACAAGGGGACATCACATTCTGCACAAATTTAACGGGTCTTCGTTTCTTGTCCGTATTTGCTATATTTCCCACATCGTCTATAATTGTAAATTATATATTCGCCATATGATTTCCCACATTGACTAAGCGCACATCATCTAGAACTATACACTTCTTTGCTTGGAGGCTAGCAGGATTTCCTTTCCTTTTCTTTGATAAATACCCGTCTATTAGCTGGCGAGTTAATGCTGTATGGAATGTTAGCTGGTCTAAACTTATATTTCTTTTTTTCACTTGTCACAGTATAAAACTATTTATGATGGCAAGGTCAATAAGAAAATAAAAGATACGATACCAAGATTTTACAGATTTTATTCGATATTTCTTCTTTTCTTCGATCGAGACGATCAACCCCTCCCATGACATCGTTACACACAGTGACAGCTTTTGGACAAGATACTTCTTCTTTAGTACCATCTTTTTCTGTCCGATTAAGAGGACACAGTACGATTCAAATGACTGAAATTGTTAAAAAAATTAAATATAATTTTTATGGCCTGAATTATTCTTTATATATTTTTCTTAAACCTCACAAAATTTGAAAGCTCTTAACTTAAAAAACGCAGAATAATGATAGCTTTTACTTTCGTTTTTATTCACATCCCTACGGCAAATCAAAACTTTAAACTTACTTATCTCAGAAAAAAAATAGCTAGTTTGTCTTCATTTAAAATGCTAAGGCTTTTTTTCTGTTGTGCCTAATGTTTTGAATTTTTTTTTACCTATTGCTAATAATACATGTAACAAAAGTTGGTATGCATTTTGAATCAAAGCAATACTTACTTTTTTTAAAATATTTTAATTCGGAATTTATACACTTTTTAAGGAATTTTCAATACACATTCATAAAAAAAAAGTATTGTACGAATACCAATCATGTTATCGCAAAACCCATACCAACTTTTGTTATACATAGTTTGACGTGCTTGTACATCAGATTTCATAAATGTAAGTCAACTTCTCTGTAGGAGTAGTAGCATTTTAAAATAACTTCACAATTTTTTTTTTCCTTAAGAAATAAAATGGCTAGCTTTTTATGAAATTTTGGACACAAAACCTGCTTTACATAGTATACACACATAGGAGGCAACAAAAAAATTTTGAAAATCCTTAAATTAAAATTTTTTGCATAAATCGTACCATGTCCCCTTAACAGATGTCATAATCGCAGGATTACGTGAAGTAGCTCAAAACTGAAGCGAGGATCAATCTTCTCATCACTGTAATAGAAAGGTCATTATATTATAATGGTGCATTTTTTTTCTCACAGGAGTATTTTGCAAGATCATGTAGATGGTGAAATATTCTTCCCAAGGCCCACAAAAAGGGATCAGTTTGTGGTAGGTTAACTTCCTCCAGACCTTCTCCAGATGAAAAAGTTGATAAGATTTCATTATATTTATTTCCGAATAATCAGGGAATATCAAAATGATGAAATGCTCTTCGAAAAAATTATTCCACTTAACATTTCATTCAAAAAACATTATTTTAAGTGCTCTATAGAGTAAGAATAACCACGTTACTTAGTTTTATTAATAGTTCGGATATTACTAAGTATTATTTAAAGTTTTGAGTTTTAATTATAAATATGAACAAACAACTTTCGCTTTAATTAAACGTCTTAAATCTCAGAAAAAGAAGACAATTATTTTTTTTTTCAAACATGACACTTATCTACCGTAATTCGTAAAAGAAGAAAAAATCCTTATCAAATTTTTTATTAGCTTTAAACTAAATTAGAAAATTTTTAATTACTTTTTTTGTACTTAGAATGATTTATGTCGGATACAAAATGGATTTTTTTAAAGATAGAAGAGTTTTCTACGCTGTATTTTGTGTGTTAAGGATACATATATTTGAGATTTAATTTGTGTATCTTAATTGGTATCGTAATCTTTTTATACTGCTTGTGAATGCCCCTTGACATATGGTGATTAATTTTTTTTTTCACCTTAGTTTCACAAACTAACCCCTTAAGGTATCCGACAACGTTCGAAACCGTGATTTTAAAAAAGCGCATAAATGGATAATTTTCGTGATATTTAGTGTCACTTAGATTAGAATACATGTATAAAATTGTTTTAATGACATTTTGACAAAAAAAAATTATTTAAATACAATATTTCGGCAAACACTTAACTATGAATAACCTTTTTTCAAAATGTTCTCCTTTTGTGAAAAAGGCTTCTATTATAATCATATTTTTCCTGTATATAGCTCCGACCTCTGTACAGAGGCCCAAATATGATTTTTGAAAAAACCACATTATTTTCAGAGTTACAACCCGTTGAATTAATTATCGGCGTTTTTTTCTTAAAATTTCTCCCCTCTGTTGTCGTAAAACATGGATAAACCCACTTCTAAGTTATATATTTCAAAAATTCTAGTTGAGCCTCGTAACAGAGGTCTGTGATATATACAGGCACAATATTATTATAATAGAAGCATTTTTCACAACAGGAGAATATTTTGAAAATGAGCCATTCTATGTTCATTTTTTGTCAAAATATTGCACTTAAATAATTTTTTTCTTGTAATACTATTCTTAAAACAAGTTTATGTACATTTTCTAATTTAAGTGACTCTAAATATTATAAATATTATGCATTTATACGCTTTTGCAAAATCATGGTTCCGAATGTAGTCGGATACCTTAACGCGCAATTGTTTTGAAAAAACCAGCAAAAAATTTCAATTTTTTTTTTATTAAGAAAAATATTTTGAAACCTTATTTCGGTAAAGAAAAAAGAATAAAATACACAAAATCAAATTTTTTATTTTAATTTTGGATTATGATCCACACTGCAGATATGACCCGGATATTGCAATCTTACTCGTGCATCGACTTTTATTATCTTTCTTTTGACGCTGCTATTTCGAAAAAAGCATACTTTTAACAGTAAAAGTTTTTATTTATAAATTTTCAACAGAAGTAATAATAGTAGTATTACTTATTTTTTAAAAATATATTCAAAATTTTCTTTTGTGTGATATGTTTGGAAAAAGGTTCAGCACATAAACCAACATATTACAATTATTACACATAATACGACTATGTTTTCCTTTCCTTTTCGTTCACTATCCCTTTTAACACTACACACAGCTCAGTATTTTGCGAGATACACTTTTTTTATGTTGGGGAAATAAACTTTGGAAAATGACGTTCCCTTAGTCGTAAAATTCCATAAGATTTCAGTCTACCCGATTTATTTTTATATTTGTATCAATATGATACTTTTATACAAGTCTTTCTACTAATTTGCTTCTGAAACCTTAATATTTTCACCTCTATTTTTCAATCCCTACTATTAGCTCACACTCTCTATGTATTTATTTATTTACCTTGGTGGAATTTTCAATCGTTAATAAAATACATTTTAAAGCACTCAATTGAGCTGAAATTTTTTATACATGATTATCTTGGATGACAATACAGTCATTTAATTATAATTAATAAAAATTAATTGATTAAAACTAATTATTTATAGAATTACAAATACAGCTACGTTGGCATAATTTTTAGCAACTTAGCGACCCTTTTGGCGACTTGTGTCAAAACTTGAAAAGGTTTTTTTTCTCACATTTTAAAGCTTTCGTTTGAGCTGAAATTTTCTATACATGATTGCTTTGGATAACAATACTATAATTTAATTATAATTAATTAAAATTAATTGACTGAAACTAATAATTTAAAGAATTACAGATTGAGCCACGTTGGCTTATTTTTAGCGACTTGGGTCAAAACTTTAAATGGTTTTTTTTTCACGTTTTAAAACATTCAGTTGACTTGAAATTTTATATCCACGATTGTTTTGGATGACAATACGATACTTTAATGCTAATTAATAAAAATTAATTACCACTTAATGTTGTGATTCGTTCATATGTATATGCATATTTATATTCATTGTAACTATTTAATAAAAAGTAGCTAAAATAAAATTTTTCTTTGTTGATCTAAGTAGAAATTGACTTAAAAAAATTATTTTTATATTACTTGTTTATACAACACTTATGCGTTCAAGTGCTGATGTCTAATAAAAAATCGTATAAGAAATAATAGTTATGGTCTAAATTTAAGAAATTAGGACGACAGTTCTCAGTCAGTTTCACCAGTGAAGACAGCATTCACTTATATTCGAGTGTAAAAT